>OY744516.1:231333083-231460583 GCA_963556195.1 Sepiola atlantica | reverse complement strand
AACTGAACCCTTCATTAAAACTTTAATTTCGAACTGAACCCTTCATTAAAACTTTAATTTCGAACTGAACCCTTCATTAAAGCTTTAATTTCGAACTGAACCCTTCATTAAAGCTTTAATTTCGAACTGAACCCTTCATTAAAACTTTAATTTCGAACTGAACCCTTCATTAAAACTTTAATTTCGAACTGAACCCTTCATTAAAACTTTAATTTCGAACTGAACCCTTCATTAAAACTTTAATTTCGAACTGAACCCTTCATTAAAGCTTTAATTTCGAACTGAACCCTTCATTAAAGCTTTAATTTCGAACTGAACCCTTCATTAAAACTTTAATTTCGAACTGAACCCTTCATTAAAACTTTAATTTCGAACTGAACCCTTCATTAAAACTTTAATTTCGAACTGAACCCTTCATTAAAACTTTAATTTCGAACTGAACCCTTCATTAAAACTTTAATTTCGAACTGAACCCTTCATTAAAACTTTAATTTCGAATTTCATTTAATCCGCTGTCTTATTATCATTCGACTAAAAACGAAGGTTTAGTAGAAAATGTAGATGAAACTCACAGCAACTATATATTTATATATGTGTGTGCGTGCGTGTGTGTGTGTGTGTGTGTGTGTGTGCGTGTGTGTGTGTGTGTAGATAACGAGTTAATTTGCATTCCTACAGAGTGTCTATTTACTTATATATGCCCTGGTTTCCTTATTTGCAGAGTGGTAGTTGAATGATTTGTGATCATATTGTACACAGAATGAAAATAAGAAATATACTTAATCAAATAAACAGAAACTAATTCCGAGCGTCCATTTGACGATGGTGCGAAACATCAATTTCAACCTGTCAAAAACCATTATACTCTAAGACGCATTTTAATGGATATTATATATATATATATATATATATATATATATATATGGTTATGTGTCTTATACTATACATATATATGTGTGTGTGTGCGCGTGTGTGTGTGTCTTATACTAAGAAACACAACATAACTTCAAATACTTCAATGGAGTGTGCTCCGATGAACTAGTTGCTCTTGTGCCCCATCGACAATCAGTCAAATTCCATCCATTCACTGTGGAGGTCCCCAGATGCCGGAGAGCCTTCTACTTCAATAGCTTCTTCCCTCGTGATGCCGGCCTCTGGAACTCAATCCCTGCTCCTTGTTTCCCCGACTCTACCGACATTCAAACAGACATCTCGCTGCACAGCTCCCAATTTAGGATGACACCCAAAACTTACACTCTAATTCTCAGTAGCCCTTTACAGTGGCGGCCTGCCTTATTTCGGGTGAACTATGTTTTTTTTTTTAACTATTTATATATATATATATGGAAAATGAAAAAAGGAAAACCAAAAAATATTATTCATGCATTCATCAACGTTTCGTTTTTATTTCAAGACTTCCTCAGGATGATTGTCTGAAGAAAATGACACGCAAGTAAAAAATATTTGAAACGATGGTATTAAGAGAAGTAGATCTTAAAAGGCCGCTTATGAAAATAATAAATTATGAGCTACAAATAGATGGTGGTAGTGGGAAATTGAGTTAACAGTAGAAAGTGTTTTCTTCAGACAATCATCCTGAGGAAGTCTTTAACTAAAGACGAAACGTTGGTGACTACATTAAATAATAGTTTTTGGTTTTCCTTTTTTCATTTCCCATTACGTCGGAACACTATTTCCATTCTTTAGCATATATATATATATATATATATATATATATATATATATATATATATATATATATATGTGTGTGTGTGTGGGGGGGGGAGGCCTGTCTAAAAAGTATCCGACCTTCCGCCGTCGCGTTAGATTCAGCAGGGAAGCCCAACGATTGGCTGAGAGAACAACAAAGAATCTGATTAATTAACTAACTAGCCGTGTATATAAAAACACCCGGCAAAAATAACTTCATGCATTTTAGCCTGAAGATTCCCCCTGGGGATGAAACGCGGGAGCCTCTGTGTAGTTTAATTGCCACAAATATATTTTCATAGCTTACTATATATATATATCTGAATGTTTCATTTTACTTCAGTCGAAGTTCTCAGAAATCAAGGGGCCCCTGCCTGGGGCTAACACTTGATCTCTATATGAGATACATAGATACCCGAATATTCTATTAAAATTCTCCTTTATTTCTCAAACATTGAATTAGTAAAAAAGTTAAGAATAATTAATTTCTTCTCTCCCCAACTGACCAGTCACGTATGTCATAGTATATCTTTGGTTGTGGTCTGTTGGTCTTACCGGATTCCAGGACAAGAATTCATCTAGTCTGGTGGAGTATCCAGCTACGTGGGGTTACTTGAGGTAACATCACTAGGAGAAGATGCACTATTCCTCGTATGAGCCAGTGTATAGCCGTGCTGAGGGGATCTTATTTGTGCTGCGGATACTATGTAATTTTGAATATTTGGTCAGAGTTTACTTGTAGGGGTAAGTATCCTCATGTCAGGTTGTCCTTACAAACCCTTGTACAGAGATACCGAAGACACTCGAGGATAGTGTCTAGTAGGTAATTCAAACTATATGTGTGTGTGCGTGTGTGATATAAAAACTATTATTTTATACACTTCAAATTGATTCTCATGGGGATAAAATTCCAGAGTAAAATGAAGCTCAATAGTTATTGCAAAATTTATAATAGAGCTATAAATAAATGAATTGAGAGATTAAAGTTTTATCTTACCGAATGGAAGAAAATATCTGTCTTCGAATGCTAAATGTAAGAGTTTATTCTTGATATTTCTTCCCAATTTTTCTAACTGAATCTTGTATTGACTTTTCCGTTTCTACTTAATCAGCTGTTTTCTGATGTGCAAACGATATTTTCTGAACATCCGAATTTGAAATGTTCAAATTATTTTTAAAGTGTGTCAATTCCAACTTCACCATTGTTTTGGGGAGTGGTAATTTCATGGACACTTAAGTGCTTTTTGCATATAATTTCACTTTCATTGTGTACGGTGTGTCATCTGACAACGTAAATGTCACTCTAGTATGTTTTTCATCTTTCTAGAAACACGTGTTAGCTTTACTTTGCTTTGAAACTGACAATAAATTATAGTATGACATAACTTTGATCTGTCAATTATATATATATATATATATATATATATATATATATATATATATATATATATATATATGAGTTTATATAAAACATATATTTTAGGTATATATGCTTTATGATATAATTCAAATTGTTTCAAATTACAAGTTCAATGAAGTTATGTTTCAGGCTTCAGAGCTTATATAAACAAAGAAAAATCATTTTAATTTGTTTTTTTTTAATTTCGGTGAAAGCTTGTATTTTTTCAATTTCGTCTTACACGCGTTTCACAACCCGTAAAGAAAATATAGCTTTTAGTTTAACAGAGAACTGTTTTGTTTCACATAATACGGTGCATTTAATAAGAAGAAAAGAATCACACTATTATAAAACAGAAAGAAGAAACGTGAAAAAATAGATGAGAAAAAACCGCAAGTCAAAAAATAAAAACCTCACATTAAAGATCACATTATACAACCCCCCCCCCCAAAAAAAAAATCACCGCGATCCGGAAGGCGCGTCGGAAAAGTGACAGCCTGTGAGAGGTCGTGAGCTGAGGAGAAATTAAAGGTAGGGTTCCCAGCTGTATCAGTAACGCTGGAGAATCCCAGCCAGTCACGGTGGTGTGCATTAAAATTCCCAAATACATGTATTTGGGCATTTGAGTCAAGTGAGAGTGCTCTATCTATGCTTTCGGAGACAGAGTCAAGTAGTGAACAGTCCTGGGTCGAAGGAGAACGATATAATAAATATAAGTAACTAACTCTGTGATGTAAAGTCAATCTAAAGCACATGTAGTCTTGGTCATCTGATTCTAACCTATGTTCTCTAGTCGGTGTTCCGAACATAAACTCCTAGCCCATGCATATGTTTGTCAGAGTCCTTACGGTAGACTTGAAGCTAATCAGTCATGTCAAAGTGGTGAGAGGGAATTGAGGATGTAAGGTTCGTTTCACTTAGAGCTAAGATATCCGGGGAGTTTGTCAAGAGAAAAGTTTCTACGTCGTTAATGTTGGTTCTAAGTCCCCGGATATTTGTTAATGCGAGCCTCAAGGGCGGAGGCGAAGATGTTATTGTTGGGTGTCTGGTTTAGTTTTGTTTGTTTTAATTTGTAAATTCATGTTTGTTTTGAGATAGAGTGGGGAGGGCAAAATGGGTGCTTGTTAGGTGCCAATAAGCTCACACAACCAGTCCATTAGTCGTGACTTGGTCCATGGGAGTTGTGGCCTCGGAAAAGCCCACCGGGGATAACTGTATGGTCCCTTTCCATGCGCGACATGGCACGTACAGTTACCCACGATATTATGCAACTGTTGACGGAGCAGCCGTTCTTAGTGCTACCTAAGAGTTTGGGCGCCTAACTACTAGTCGGAAACAGCAGCCAGACAAGCTGTCTAACCTGTACCCTCAACCTGTCGGAAGAAGAGCGACCCAGACTAGCCATGTAAGACTTAGTGACAAAAAGCTTTCCCCAAGTTGCCCGGATAGAGAGAAAGAGAGACGGCGTTCATTGCCCTAGTCAGGAAACAAGGCCAAATACTAGGCTTCTTTAGAGGATTCCAAGTACTTGTACCTCTATGCCTGGCTAATAGACAAAGAAGGAGTGCGAAGACCGGGCGATAAGCAGAGCCCATCTACTCCTTAAGCAATTATAGGTTTGCAAACCGGATACTTTGTTCGAGTCCAGCTATAGGAAGGTTATCGATCAAGACTAAGCAGGCCTCCCTCCCCAACAGTTTGCTGCCAAGACTTATATGGTTGGTAGCAAAATTTTATTGTCAGAGTTTTCCTTCTCTTAGATTGATGACCTGGCAAGGTCTACGAGTCCAACACCCCGAGAGAGGATAGTTTGCGCTAGTCTACTAGTCGGGTATTTCCTAGCCCCCGCAGGTGAAAAAAATGTTTCCGATCACATATGCACACATCTATATATATATATATATATATATATATATATATATATATATATATATATGTAGATAGAATAAGTCTAGTAACCGGTTTCTAAATATAATGAAGGACTAAAGATATGTTTCCCTCACATTATTATCAGCAAAGTTTGATGTAGAGACATTTCACCGGCCATTATGGTGTGTGGGAGAGTTTAATCTACTATGGAGTAGGTCAAACGAAGAGGCACTTTAGCTATTACGTTACATTATAAAAGGTAATTTGTGGTTGCACTATGTGGAAAAATGTTTTTTAACTAGACGTAGCAACGTAATTGTATGCAATTATTTAAGATAAAGACAGTTGAGAAATTAAGAACTTAGTATTTTTTTTCTTTTCTAAAATTTTGCCTGTAAGCTTTAGTTGAATTTGAGGTCTTCATTCCTTGATTGTGGTCCATATAAATGTATCAACCCGTGGTTCTTTAACAAAACTCAGCCAATAGGGTTTCAGTTGGACTTTCCCTTTTTTTAACTGCATTGATAGTGGATCTCCCCTTTTAACCTCGAACGCATTCCAAAAGAAAAAACTCGCAGAATATTAGCAAGAACATAAAAAAGAAAGAAACACATAAAGAGTCGTGGACAACAAAGAAAAAAGAAACGAAAAAACAACCTGCGAAATAAAATATTTTTTAACTAGACATAGCAACGTAATTATATGCAATTATTTAAGATAAAAACAGTTAAGAAATTAAGAACTTATCTGTTTTTCTTTCTTTTCTAAAATTTTGCCTGTAAGCCTTAGTTGAATTTGAGGTTTTCATTCCTTGACGGTGGTCGATACAAAGTTAATTATCTGTTATCCCTGGTCTTAGAAAAAAGTCCAAGAACGTAATAAGAACGTAATTCTGTTAAAAATGAAGTTATCTTATCATTATCTTCCTCTAAGTTTCCATTTAAAAAGGTAAATGGCCGTATAACGTTGAGCCAAAAGACAATAGTCCTATATTGGGATGTTCGTGTTATTGGACTCAATCTGTATGAGGGTTTGACGATGGATATGTTGGGAGGTGTTGGTATTAATACGTGTATGCATGCTAAATCTATGCATGACAGATTATGCGGAGGAAGACATATATAATTGCGAGAATAATATGTGTAGTCTTGCTGAAGTGTCCGAACATTTGCGACAAAGTTTTGTCAGCAGAAACTTATATTTCCCATCAATTTCTGCGTCCATAATCCAAAATAAAGATAATGGTAGGTGTTGGAGAAATATAATACATTTATATGTTACTTATTAAAGTATGGAAACAGCGAGGTGTAGTGGTTACGAGAACGGGCGTATCGGGTCCAAATTCTGTTGAGGCTGCTGCATTATTTTTACTTTACTTGGTAAAGGTATGAATTAATGTATCCTATCCCTGAGTATTGATTTACTCCTCTCCAGGAGTTAGGCACAAAGCCAGTTTTTATCTTACTCCCACATGTAAGATGTGACCCAAGGTTGGGTCGGGAAAGTGGGGTTTAAAAATTGCCTGAGCAGCCCCGTTGGCATTCCCCTGTAGGGGCGCCTCAAGCAGTAAGCAATAAACTTACTCCTCCCCAAAGAGGGGAGGCGAAGCCTGGGAGGGTGGACCTCCTAGAATTGCACAGGACAGACCCATAGACCGGCGTAAATCAAGTCCCGAGGGCCAAGACAATACCAGTCTATGGGGTACAGTATCCATCGGAACAGATACTACACTTTGATCTTAGCCAAAAGGCCAAGAATCCCTGAGTAGTAGAGTTGAATAAACTCTCAAACCTATGTTGTGCAATATGTCTACGAGAAGAGAGATTAGAGAGAGAGTAGAAAGTGACTAACTTGGATTTACTTTCGGTAGCCTCGTAACTCTCGCTCCCCTTATTATGTCCTGTAGTCATTACATTCAACGTAATTCTCGCTTCCCTTATTTTGTCCTTTAGTCCTCACATTCCATGAGGAATGTTTCTGACAAAGGAGGTAAGAATTGCTGTTTTCTGAGTCAGAATCTATCCGAGTAGAAAGTGGACCTTCAGTTTACTTTCAGCAGCCTCGTAACTCTCGCTTTCCTTATTTTGTCCTTTAGTCCTCACATTCAATGAGGAATGTTACACCCTAACCCTAACCATAACCCTAACCCTAACCATATCGTTATCCTTAAGCTGTTATTTCTGATGACACCAACTTGCTCAACGTCATAAGATCGGTAGCTCAGATAAGCTGTACATGAGACAATTTTGGCTTAATTGTCTGAAGGTGTCTTCTTCGGTTCGAGTCGCTGCGCTGTTAAAAGCTGTGGTCAGCCTGCAAACGATGAAGAAGTCCGAAGTAGCGCTAGATGCACTATGCCCGCTCATCTTTGGATAATTGAGCAGAGGCTGGTGTGAAGAGGATGCGATTCTGGCATAAAACATCATCGACATGAATTTAAACCCTAACTTTTGAGGGATGTTTTTTCATCCCAGCGCCAAGTCGTGGTCTCCATGAGACCCAACAAAAGATGTACCATAAGCGATTTGGTCTCATTATAAGAAAGGCAGCATTCTCTGTACGTGTTTCTTGGTTAGGGAAAGAGATTAGGGTTAGGGTTAGGGTTAGAATTGGAGTGTAACAGCCTACCAAGGTAGTGTCTATCATATCTAGGGTCAGGGTCAGGGTCAGGGTCAGGGTCAGGGTTAAGGTTAGGGTAAGGGTTAGATTAAGGTTAGGGTTAGGGTGTAACAGCATACCGAGGTAGTGGCTATCATATCTCGGTTCAGGGTTAGGGTTAGCGTTAGGGTTAAGGTTAGGGTTAGGGTTAGGGTGTAACAGCCTACCGAGGTAGTATCTATCATATCTCGGTTCAGGGTTAGGGTAAGGGTTAGGGTTAGAGTTAGTGTTAGGGTTATGGTTTGAGTTAGAGTTAAGGTGTAACAGCCTACAGAGGTAGTGTCTATAATATCTGGGTTATGGGTTAGGATTAGGGTTAGGGTTAAGGTTAGGGTTAGGGTTAAGGTGTAACAGCCTATTAATGTAGTATCTATCATATCTCGGTTCAGGGTTAGGGTTAGGGTTAAGGTTAGGGTTAAGGTTAGTGTTAGGGTTAGGGTGTAACAGCATACCGAGGTAGTATCTATAATATCTCGGTTCAGGATTAGGGTTAAGGTTAGGGTTAGGGTTAGGGTGTAACAGCATACCGAGGTAGTATCTATCATATCTCGGTTCAGGGTTAGGGTTAGGGTTAGGGTGTAACAGCATACCGAGGTAGTATCTATCATATCTCGGTTTAGGGTTAGGGTTAGGGTTAGGGTGTAACAGCATACCGAGGTAGTGTCTATCATATCTCGGTTCAGGGTTAGGGTTAGGGTTAGGGTTAGGATTAGGGTTAAGGTTAAGGTTAGGGTTAGTGTTAGGGTGTAACAGCCTACCGAGGTAGTGTCTATCATATCTCGGTTCAGGGTTAAGGGTAGGGTTAGGGTTAGAGTTAGGGTTAGGTTAGAGTTAGGGTTAAGGTTAGGATTAGGGTTAGGGTTAGGGTGTAACAGATACCGAGGTAGTGTCTCATATCTCGGTTCAAAGTCGCCTTAGACAAACACTCAGACGGTATATAGACGTACACATTTTCTAACTGTCCATTTTGCTATTTGTTGCCCATAAATTAGATTTGATTAATACAAGCACAGTCATACTGTGTCGATGCGACAGGAGCAGACGGTTAGCAGACGGTGCGGGACCTATTAAGTTAAAAAAAGGGCTAGCTGTTGATGCACCAGTCTAGATTTGACATTACTTCAATGCACGAGCAAATAGTGGTTTTATAGATATATAGGGTACTGGCTGATGTGAGAAGTTTGTTGTAAGTTTGTGTAGTTTCAAATCTTCGTTGTTATAATGTGAATTCACATCTTCGTTATTGTGTGACGTGGCTCTTATCTTCTTAAGCGAAATATCGTTACGTAATGCGGCTTCAAATGTTTAAAGTTGTACGATACCTAAAATCTCTGTTATTTGGGTTCCAAATAGCTGTTAGAAACGTAGCTTCTTATGGTTATGGTGTTATGTTGTAACTTGTTTTCTTATCAGCACATCATAGTCATCAAATGTGTGCTTCTATTTTTTTAAGTTCCTTCCAAATAGAAGAAACAAAAATGTTTATCTTGTTAATTTACCAAACATATTTCATCATTCAAAGCCTGTCAAAATTAAGAGTCTTGAATTCCAGATGTGATCAAATTTTACAATTTGTATTCCATTACTTAACCTTGTTTTGCGTTACTTAATTTCCCTTCAACAAACAAGTTATATTACATAAACGAGTGAAACGGCTACTATTAATAAGAGATGGGGTGAAAACAAAGCGACTGACCGTGGAAACCAAGCAAGTGTAGATTTTCAGTGTTATGTAACGTGGCATATTGGCAAGTTACAAGTGAACCTCTTAATGAACAGATAATAGCAACGTAAAACTATAACTATCGTAGGTAGTTGGAAGAGATTTCATCTAAGATAAAGAAAACTCTAATCTCAAACCTCTGCTCCCTTACGGCCATACCTACTCGTAAGGAAAATCCGGATCCGGTATCTCCAAGGCAATGCGAGGCTATATACACCGATGTACTGGATATGTCTGCGACTGCACTGGGAACATACATATCGGTGCTTGTCTTTCCAATTGATCCTGCCAGCGCAACTCCATGGTCTTCCAAGATTAAAGGATGCCAACAACAGTTGGTAAAGATGTGGACTCACTTTTTCACTCGACTAGGCGTAAAATTACACCTTTTTCTTCAATTAATAAATCGCCGATAGTTCGTATTCCGTTTCTGTATTAAATGACCCAGAAAAAGGTTGATTTGCAGTAAAATGAGACACACGAAACGAACCCTTATATTAAAAGGGGGAAAACATGAATAGATAAAAAAAAAACAAGCATGGATGTAGATAAAGATAAAACGATGAAGAGAATAAGAAAATCATCGCAGAATCAAATTACGCTGCAAAATAACGAAATAAAAAATGAATCGAATTCCTCGGGCAAACTTAGACGGGAAGTAAAGATGAATGAAATTAAGTGCTTTAAAAAAGCGTGATAAAATGGCGGAGGAAAATGCGGTAATGTTTGATTGTTAAAAGTGATAAGACGATGACTGGATGCTGGATAAGGATGAGGAAAAAAATGTCAAATGGAGAAAAGACAAAAACTAAGATTGTATAATTGATCAAAACAAACTTGTCGAATAAATTGTGAAATGAAATCTGAACAAATCAAGCCGAACGAGAAACTCATGAAAATCGGATAATAACGATAACAGTTTTGTTAAAATCTTCAGTGTCATTCGGCCATGATACATTTTGCGATAAATTGCTTGGAACTGATTCCCTGTAGACTACAACATGGTCGTCTTCAAACCCGATGTCAACAAAAACTGGTCGATCCGTCCTCTTAATAGTGAAATTGTGTCGATTCCATTCATCATTTTCAATCCTCTCATAATATTCTCATCATTCGACTGTTAATGTCATTAACCCTTATTTTCGAGTGGCTTTTGGCTTTGGTAAGTTGTGACTCGTTAGTATAAATAATGCATGCATCCTGTCCAGCTTTTATATACACCCTTTGGAAAATTTCTTCCATAAAATTATATGTTTTTCTTCTCGTAAAAACAAAAACAGTTATAACTAGCTGGCTTCGATCACTCGTTATCACTTCTTAATTTAATGTCTATTTACTACTTGAAATCGATGAAACGAAACTAATCGACAAGAAAGGACAAAATTAATGCTATTGCTTCCTCAAACTAAATCTCCCCCTTCTCCTCTCTCTCTCTCTCTCTCTCTCTCTCTCTCTCTCTCTCTCTCTCTCTCTCTCTCTCTCTCTACAGCGAAGTGCGCCGGAAACACGTACGTTCACTTTTATTATATAGATTAAACTTTTCTCATGAAAATCAAATTTGCATACGTGATTATTCTTTCCTATATTTTTCATTATCAGTTATTAAGATTAAGCCCCCTCTTCTTTGCTCGTAAAATTAAAATAGGATACGTTATTAGTCTTCTTTTTTTTTCATTATTATCAGTTATTTTTAAGATCAAGCCTCCCTTTCTTTTCTTATAAAATTAATTTTCATACGTAATTATTGAACTGAGCCGGACACACGTACGTTCATTTTTATTATATAGATGTAATATGTTAACAAGATACTCTACTCTCTTTGATTATAAACTTGTATTGATTCTGCAGTTGTTATATATTACAATATATTGTTTGGTCGAATTATTAATTTTGCTATTTGCAAATTTATTGTTTCAGATGAAATATTTATCCTACGTAAATATCGCAAATAAACCAGTTAATAACGATCCTTAAATGAAAACAAAAAGAAAGTCGTGTCCTTAATTTTAAACATTTAAAACTGAAAACTGCACAAAACGAGAGTAACCTTCCCTTGTTTAATTATTAAACAAGGGGAGATTACTCTCGATTACTTATTAGAGTACTTAGTTAAGTAGAAGACTATAAAATCTTACACGTGTAGCAATGATTCTACGAAGAATAAAGCTTTCTCAAGTCTTCTTCCGTTTGACATTACACGCGCATTCTCAATATTCCAACGAAAATTACTATTTTTTGTGAGTATTTATTACGGTTGGCGTGAAGTGATAAAATTTAAAACGATTAAAGTTTTATTCAATCACAAATAAAAAAAATAAGAAACAAATATATTAGACTGATCCATTCGGTGAAAAAGTAAACTATAAGATTAATAAATAATTAATAAATCGCTTATTCGTCACTTGGACATTGTTTAGTGCAATATCGAGACATACTGATTCCTTATATATAATTGTATCACAGTCAATAGTTTTCTTCGAATGTTCGATGGCTTGGCAGGCCGAGAGCAGACTCAAGGCGTTTCCACGAATAATGGCGATAGAGAGGCGCTCGTAAAACCAATACAATTCACGATTGTCTCCGGTGTTGCGCGTCATTAGACCAAGGCTGTCGAGGATCTCGCGCGTGACAGAGCCTATCACTCCACTCGTCTCCACGGCGATCGGTTGAAATACAAATCTGTCGAGAAGATTGGCCTATTTTGACCGCTTGCGGCTCTCTGCTGACGCTGCTATATATTCAGGGTTTGTTGCCGATTCTATCACTGACGATGGTGACAAAAGTCGCACCACATATCAGTGACTTACCGTTTGTAAAGGGAAACACCGTCGGGCCATCAGGTCGTTTGCCATCCCCTCTGTCAAGGTCAATCGGTTCGAGGATCGATGGGAAGCCAACGATGTCTAGTGTTCGTCGAACGACATCATTGAGAACGCTGTGCCTCGGAAATCTGTCGGCTCTCCTTCTACACGAAAGGGTGCGGAGTCCATATATGTCGACCGGCTGGCCACAACGGCACCCGTGACTGCTGCAAATGTAAAATATATTCAGATATTACAAAAATAGACTATGGGAGTTATTGACAAATATTTGAAAATTGGTCACTTTACTCCACTAGTCATTGTGCTTCCCCGTTGTATATATAATAAACAAGTAACGTCGGTGTGATGCCACAAACTCTCGGGTATGTGTATGCGTGATTCTCGCCTATACGTAACTTTGATAAATACACGGTGAATTATTTTGTATTTACTTTTAATCAAATATTTATTGTAATCACTAATAATGAAATACAAGAAATTAACACGGAATTTTAAAAGTCCTATTTTAAAAAAAATTTAAACATGACTTTAGAATTAACTTTCTCTAAAACATAGCAATATTTTTCCACCCGTGAAAACGTCGGGTAGATACAGCTGGTATACTAATAATATATATTTTGCTGATTTGTATGCATTTTTGGATCATGTTTTAGAAATAAAAATCGATTTTACTTGTGAACGGCAATATTTGAAGCATGTAAATATTGATCAAAAACATTTATCGAATTTCGGAATAATTTACTAATAATGTACGAATAATATACTAGTAATGTACGAATAATGTACGACTAGCATACTAAAAGTGAACATATAATATACTAATATTATACGAATAATATACTAGTAATATATTAATAATGCACTTATAATATACTAATAAAGTAATAATAATAATGTATTAATATAATATTATACTAATAATGTACTTATAATATACTAATAAAGTAATAATAATGTATTAATATAATAGTATACTAATAATGTACTTATATTATACTAGTAATGTACTAACAATATATTAATAATGTACTAATATATTATATTATAATGTACTAATAATGTACTGATATATTATTAGTACGAATAATGTACGGATAAGGTATTCAAAATGAGCGAATAATATACTAATAATGTACTAATAATATACGAAAAATATGCTAGTAATGTACTAATAATATACTAATGATATACTAATAATTTACACGTAATATAATGTACTAGTAATTTACTAGTAATATACTAATTGTGTACTAGCGATAACTAATAATTTACTAATAATATACTAATAATATACTAGTAATTTACTAATAATATACTAATAATATACTAGTAATATACTAATATTGTACTAATAATGTACTTATAATGTACTAATAAATTTAATTAAGTTATTTGTGAAAAATCTAAATTAGTGTTCATTTTAGGAGTATTTTAAGCACAAAGATGGCCGACATATGTTAGATAACGAAACTGTTCGACGTGTTTTCGAATATCTTTATACCTTGTCATATCCGTCGTGAGCTGTCAGATCTTCCGCATAGAAAACTACCTCGTCTATCGCCTTTCCCTCATGTGTGGCCTAGTAGATAAAAATATGTATCTAAGTTTAATTCTAAAATTTAGATCATTTAAAAGATGCAGTAGCTCCCAATTGTATGTTTTAGATATCGCGCTCAATTCTATATCTTGTGCCACTTTTATCTTTCGTGGAGCAGAAGTAGAACACTAATACGTAGATAAGTATAAATTAACATAAATAGGTGCATAGGTAGTTGTTGACATTTTATACAGAACGAATGATAATTATTAGTGCGTTGACTATTGATTGATTAGTGTATTTTCAGAATGCAACCCTTCCAATGCGGATCAAAACGACTCACTAATCAAATACAGGTGTCAGATGCAGATGGAAAGACAAAAGAGGACAGACTCCCACTCATCTTTATCCTCATCACTTTTATTCATCAACCATTTTTTAAAGAGTGTCTGCACATTTTCCTGACATTATTTGGTTTTCACCGAACCAACATTTTGAAAGCTAACAATTTGTTTTTTTTAAATGACAGAATTATTGACAAAAACTATTCAAAATATTAAAGAAATTTCTAATAGAATAATATATTTTTGGAACAAATTAACGAATCAAGTTAAATATAGAACCAGTGTAGAACATTTTGAGAATACTACCGAGTGAATTGAGACAACACAAAGATTAAACTTGTGAGACTTTCTGATGACTATTCTTATTTATATTCTATGAGCTTGCAGGCACACACATATACACACATACACACACACACACACATCTATATATATATATATATATATATATATATATATATATATATATATATATATATATATATATGTGTGTGTGCGTATGTGTGTGTATGTGTGTGTGTGTGTGTGTGTGTGTTTGCAGAGTTTGAATTACCTACTGGAGAGTTTGAATTATCTATTGGATAGTTTGAATTACCTACTAGACACCATCCTCGAGTGTCTTCGGTTTTTCTGTACAAGGGTTTGTCAGGACAACCTGACATGAGGATACTTCACTCTATAAGTACACCCTGACCAAATATTCAAAATGACATAGTATTCGAAGCCCAAGTAAGATTCCCTCGACACGCCTATACATTGGCTCATACGAGGAATGGTGCACCTTCTCAAAGTAATGGTATCTCAAGTAACAGCAGTTAGCTGGATACTCCACCAGACCAGAGGAATTCCTGTCCTTGAATCCGATAAGACAAAGAGACAACATAAAAGATATACTATAACATAGTTCACTGGTCCATTGTGAAGAGGAAAATTAATGTTCTTAATTTCTTGACTAACTCAACGTTTGACAGGTAAAGGAGAACATTAATAGAATATTCGAATATCTATGTATATCATATAGAGATCAAAGGTAGAGACTCCTAAATTTCTGAGAACTTCGACTGAAGTAAAATGAATATATATATATATATATATAGAGAGAGAGAGAGAGAGAGAGAGAGAGAGAGAGGGGGGGAGAGAGAGAGTTTGATGTTTCACTGATAATATTCAGTAAAGTCCGGAACAAGACCAATAAAAACAAGCTCGATGAGCCCCGATTATAGGGTACAGAGCATTTATACGTATATTTGGAGAGTTTACCAAGGTAATGTTCTTTTTCTTCCAGAGAGGATTCATCACAATGAAAAAATCGTGTTTCGCTACCTAGGCAGTTCATCAGGGGAGATACAAACCTAAGATATTGACCTCAACAACTGACAATACTCTACAGGGAATTGACCTAGTTAAAATCACTTAAGAAGGGAAAAAAGAAAACGTCAGCTCAAACAACTCGGTAATATAAATTTCGATTTGGGTTGCACCGGACTTGATTCTTGTGGGGCGCATCACAGCTACCACATATAACCGAGTTGTTTGAGTTGTCTTTTGAACTTGTTTACCTTTTTTCCTCTTTAAGTGTGTTCAACTAGGTCAATCCTTTGTAGGGTATTGTCAGTTGTTGAGGTCAATATCTTAGGTTTGTATCTACCCTGATGAACTGCCTAGCAAGCCCATTGTTAGGTAGCGAAACACGTGTAGGGAACAATAACTTTACAAAATAAATAAATAATAAAATAAAAGAATTTTTGTTATTATGTATCCTCTCTGGAAAAAAAGAAAAAATATATTGGTAAACTCTCCAAACGATTGCCGAAGCCTCTTTGTTATTTTCGCTATGTGGATGACATTTTTGCCACATTCAAATCCCACAACGACGCAAATGATTTTCTTCGGCAGCTAAATTAACTTCACCCGGTACTTGGGTTTGCAATGGAGGGAGAGAATAATAACGTGTTGGCATTGTTGGTTGAAAGAACTTATGAATGCTTTATAACCAGTGTTTATAGAAAGCCCACATTCTCAGGTCAATATATAAGCTGGGATTCATTCTCCCCGAAAATCAGGAAAATGAATCTGATAAAAACCCTGGTGCATCGGCCGTTGGTGATCTGCTCTTATTCCAAATTAGATGCAGAACTTAGCAAAATAACTGAAATCCTATCTTCCAATGGCTATCCATTAGACACCATTGAAAGATGCATAAAGGACAAAATTGCCACATTTAATAGAGAAAAATGTTTTGGCCCCCAAAAGTGCCCTGTTTATGTGAAATTCCATGGATTGGCACCGCTAACCTGGAACTTTCGCATAAAATTGCTTCAGCCGTGTCTCGTTGCTTTTTTGCGACTAATGTGAGAACGGTGTTTGGGACGCGCAGTGCTTTCCCCTCTTTTCGCAAGGATTGTATCCCCACTATATACAATTTAGTTGTTTACCATTTTCGTGGCCAGTGTGAGGCTGACTATGTGGGGCGTACCATTCAGCGATTAGAGGTCAGAGTTTCCTAACACATCCCCTCTCGATACGTAGGCACAGACAGTGACCGACATCCGGTCGTTTACAAGCTCATGAATCGGCCATCGGCGACCATTTATTGGAGTGCCATTTATACACTGAGGGATATACGGATGAAGCATTTACTGTCTTGCACAGGGCTCGCTCGAAGAATCACCTTAAGATTCTCGAAGCGGTCACAATCAATTTACGTAAACCGTCTCTGTGCAAACAGAAGGAGTATACTCACAGTTTCGCACTGATGGGTACAAAAAATTTGTTTTTCCACTCATTCGATAATCCATGGTTTTAATTCGCTTTTCAAACATTCTATTTTAGTCGACGTGAGATCTTGAAAATGTGTTGACTCGAAAGATGTCTCGATTTCCCCACCATTTTTTTTCTCCTCCATTCTAATTGTTTTATATTTTAACCGCTTTACTAAAGTAAGGAAGGAATAATTTATTTTCTAGTTCTCGCTTTAGTAGTATAGGCCTCTCCGTCCTTGGTAATTATGGCTACCTCGCCATTATTATTAAAATAAATTTTAAAATGTTGTACCTATAAAAACTTATATATATATATATATATATATATATATATATATATATATATATATATATATATATATATATATATATATATATATATATATATATATATAAAGATAGAAGAGAGAAGAGTGATAAACATGTACGAATGTCCAGATTTATTTCAAACTTCGATTGTTCAATGCAAGGTATATTCTGTAATAAAATTATGTTTATTATTCTTTCCTTAAGCCAAGGCTTTTCAAAGATCGAAATCTTATCTTTATAATTGCTCTCGTATATTGACCTTAAACCATTTCACTATAGGTTCTATCTACTAAAAGTTTACTTTTAGTTTCATATTTGATTCTCTCTCTCTCTCTCTCTCTCTCTCTCTCTATATATATATACATATATATATATATATATATATATATATATATATATATATATATATGTATAAAGTGGTGAACTAAAAGCGAACTTTTAGGAAAGGTAAAACCTATTATGAAAAGTATACAGCTCAATATCCAGGATAGAACCATGTTGCATCCACGAACGCACCTTTTATTGGACCTTTTACCTCTGGATTCTATCTATCTTCGCCGCACCTGAAGATGTGGTTTTGGGGATTTAACTTTGAATCCTCTCTTGTCACTTCCTGTGCCTTTTAACGACCTACCTATCTACATTTCACTTTCTCCGCTGAACTTTTTGACACCGGACTTTTTTCCAATCGGACATTTGCTTGCATTCGGGCAGAGTTTTGCCTTGTGTTTTTTCCCTACAATTTTTATTTTACTTTTTCAAATTTTAAATCTTGGCTATTGCCAACTTATCTATCTCAACGACTTCCTCTGATGATAAGATTTTGATCTTTGAAAAGCCTGGCTTAAGGAAAAATTTAACTTGAATAAATTGCCTTTTTGCGGAATATGCCTTGCTCTGAGCAACTGAATAGAAATACGATTTGACTTTGGCTTTTCTAATTCCTTTTCATCCTTCTACATATATATATATATATATATATATATATATATATATATATATATATATATATATATATATATATATATATATATATATATATATATATATATAAAAGGTTTGAGTAATTTAAAAAGAAAAAGAAAAAATATCAGTCTTAATCTCTAGGGATACTAAGTTTAACATATCGCATACTGAGAACTTGAATAAGCTGGAAAATTAAGCTGGAAATATAAATAATACAAAAAGGGATTAAACTATATAACAGTGAAACATAAACAAGGGACCTTAACTTCAATTATGAAATAGAAAACGGAGATCATTAGGTGTTTACCATGTAACTGTTTCGAAGATTTAAAAACAGAACAGTTATTAAATGTATGGCTCTCCAATTGTAATGATCAAAATACCACTTTCTCAATAACCAAATGTAAACACAATTCAGTTATTATTTCATTAATATATATATATATATATATATATATATATATATATATATATATATATATATATATATATATATATACAAAATAAAAAAGTATATTTCTATATGTATAAAATAAATATATATATATAAATATATTTATATATAAATTAATAAATGAATAAATAAATAATAATAATGATGATGATGATGATGATGATGATATATATATATATATATATATATATATATATATATATATATATACAGGGTGTTTCAAAAGTCTTGGGAACATAACGATTTTTAATAACTCAAAAACTATTAGGAGTTGAAAAATGAAATTGGTACCGTTGGAAAGGTTAAAGTTTCAAGTTTTGTGGGGTATCTTCAAAGTTGCTCAATATGAGCACCATTCGTCACACTGCAGACATCTAGTCGATAGTCCATTTCCTGCCAAACGCGTTCCAGCATCTTGACGTCAATGGTTCCCACAACTGCCGTTACTCGAGCCTTTAGTTCGTCAATATCTCTTGGAAGGGGCGGCACATAGACTTGTTGCTTGACAAAGCCCCAAAGGAAAAAGTCACACGGAGTAAGATCTGGAGACCTAGGAGGCCAGGGCATGAGAACGTCATCACCTCGCCCAGATCTCCCAATCCATCTACCAGGCAGCCTTGTGTTAAGAAACTGCCTTACTCTAAGACTCCAGTGTGGTGGTGCACCATCTTGTTGAAAAATGAAGTCATCAGATTCTGCTTGTTCCAACTGAGCCATTAACCAGTCTTCCAGCATGTTGAGATAGGATTCACCAGTGATAGTTGCCTCTTCAAAGAAGAACGGTCCATAGA
Source organism: Sepiola atlantica (assembly GCA_963556195.1). NCBI lineage: Eukaryota > Metazoa > Mollusca > Cephalopoda > Sepiida > Sepiolidae > Sepiola > Sepiola atlantica. The sequence goes on along the minus strand of OY744516.1, from coordinate 231,441,239 downwards.
CACCTTTCTTGGAAATTGCACAAAACACGTTAACTTTTAGTGAATCTCGCTCGTGCTCAAGAAGTTCATGAGGATTCTCAGTACCCCATATGCGAGTGTTATGCTTGTTAACTTTGCCATTCAGATGGAAGGTCGCCTCATCGCTAAAAACAAGCCGGTCATCAAAGCCGTTATCTTCCAACTTCTCTTGCATTGCAATGCAAAAGTCACGGCGAAGTGGCTTATCAGTGTCCTTCAACTTTTGGACCAACTTGTTTGTTTGTTTGTTTGTCTCCATGCACGCTGGGTGATTACAAAACGATGACGTCATCCATTAACATAGAGATGAGGATAATCGTGCATAGTCGATGACTTCACAACATTATGATATCATAAAGTATGACGTCATTAAGGGATTGTGTCATTCATTTAAATTCATTCATAATCTATCGAGCGGATGACGTCACAACATATTGAGTTTATCCATCAAATAGGAGATAGATTTAGATGACCCGTGATTCTTTGTATTAAATGCTGAAATAGGATTTTTGATTCAAATCAGAAATACGCAAATGAAAATATTTCCGAATTCATTTCAGAAGGCGGGGTAAGTCTGAGTTTGTATTTTATTTTTCAATAAGTCTTTCTAATACTTTTTTTTAAATTTCAATAGGATAGGACTGAACTATCGCGAGTGGGAAAAAACGCGAGTCATTTCTTATGACTCAAAGAAGAAAGAATACATACAAACCTTGAATTTCCTTTTTTATTTTCTAGTTTTAGTTTTCTTCCATTTATTATTAGGATGTGGGAGGGGGCTAAACATAAAAAGATTGACAACAGAGGACAATAGTCGCTCACATTAAAAGAATAAAAAAGAAAGAAAATGAAAGAAAACGATTACGTATAAAGAAAACAAGAACAACGTCTGATTATGGAAATAGAATTGAATCTTGCCTTCCCTTATTCATCGGGCATACTTTTGTGTGTCGGGATGGATATATATTTACAAATAGATATACATTGATATTTATTATGCGTCTACGTCACTCTCTGGGGTTTTCTCCGTCGGTTGGTCGTCCGAAAACACTTGATCAATGTCAGACTGGGCAAGTGAAAACGATTTATGTGTCCGATATTATAATTGGTGTCATTCAGCCGACGAGTTTGTAGACATTCAGGCAATTGCAGAAGAGACGATTGTCTCCTCGGAAATCTTGGTCATTTCAAATACGTTTCTGCCTCTACCAGATTGTGCCGATCGATTTTTAAGCGGACAAAACGGGACGCTGATAACTATAGAACTTAGTTTGGTACACATGTACAGGTAAGAATAGGCAATGTAATAGACAACACCGAAAAGGTGCAAATAACAGATTTTTAAATGTACAGGTAGGAATAGGCAATGTAATAGACAACACCCAAAAGGTGCAAATAAAAGATTTTTAAATATACAGGTAGGAATAGGCAATGTAATAGACAACACCCAAAAGATGCAAATAACAGATTTTTAAATGTACAGGTAGGAATAGGCAATGTAATAAACAACACCCAAAAGGTGCAAATAACAGATTTTTAAATGTACAGGTAGGAATAGGCAATGTAATAGACAACACCCAAAAGGTGCAAATAACAGATTTTTAAATGTACAGATAGGAATAGGCAATGTAATAGACAACACCCAAAAGGTGCAAATAACAGATTTTTAAATGTACAGGTAGGAATAGGCAATGTAATAGACAACACCCAAAAGGTGCAAATAACAGATTTTTAAATGTACAGGTAGGAATAGGCAATGTAATAGACAACACCCAAAAGATGCAAATAAAAGATTTTTAAATGTACTGGTAGGAATAGGCAATGTAATAGACAACACCCAAAAGGTGCAAATAACAGATTTTTAAATGTACAGGTAGGAATAGGCAATGTAATAGACAACACCCAAAAGGTGCAAATAAAAGATTTTTAAATGTACAGGTAGGAATAGGCAATGTAATAGACAACACCCAAAAGGTGCAAATAACAGATTTTTAAAGGTACAGGTAGGAATAGGCAATGTAATAGACAACACCCAAAAGATGCAAATAAAAGATTTTTAAATGTACTGGTAGGAATAGGCAATGTAATAGACAACACCCAAAAGGTGCAAATAACAGATTTTTAAATGTACAGGTAGGAATAGGCAATGTAATAGACAACACCCAAAAGGTGCAAATAAAAGATTTTTAAATGTACAGGTAGGAATAGGCAATGTAATAGACAACACCCAAAAGATGCAAATAACAGATTTTTAAATGTACAGGTAGGAATAGGCAATGTAATAGACAACACCCAAAAGATGCAAATAAAAGATTTTTAAATGTACAGGTAGGAATAGGCAATGTAATAGACAACACCCAAAAGATGCAAATAACAGATTTTTAAATGTACAGGTAGGAATAGGCAATGTAATAGACAACACCCAAAAGGTGCAAATAAAAGATTTTTAAATGTACAGGTAGGAATAGGCAATGTAATAGACAACACCCAAAAGGTGCAAATAACAGATTTTTAAAGGTACAGGTAGGAATAGGCAATGTAATAGACAACACCCAAAAGATGCAAATAAAAGATTTTTAAATGTACTGGTAGGAATAGGCAATGTAATAGACAACACCCAAAAGGTGCAAATTAAAGATTTTTAAAGCAGTTAGTTTTAAAAGCTCTCAACACATTTATTTGTTTTTTACCTTCTAATCCAACAATTTCCCTTAGTATTAAAATAATATCTCTAAAGAATTCTACAAAATAATCGAAAATAAGTTCAAACCCTCATAGATAAAGTAAACTTATCAATTAAAATAGAATACGGGAACCTTTTTTCCAAAGTCCCACATCCCTGCAAAAAGATAATTGCATCGAATAATAAGATTAAGAATTACAAGCAAATAGAAATGTTAACACAATAAATGTGTCTTGTAATAAAAAGGCCAGAAATACCAGCCCTCTTAATAATAAGTGCATATATAAGAATATAAGGATGTGGTTTACAGGTGTGTAGTAAAATATTATTATTATAATAATAATAATAATAATAATAATAATAATAATAACAATAACAATAACAATAAAAATAACAATGATGATGATGATGATGATGATGATGATGATGATGATGATGATGATGATGATAATAATAATAATAATAATAATAATAATAATAATAATAATAATAATAATAATAATAATAATAATAATAATAATAATACTACACGGAAATCCTTATCACCGCAGCAAGAGACACCGTTCAAACGAGCAACTCGGGAAGCACCGAAACCAGAAATAAAACGACAAGAAAAGAAAAATGGGAAGAAAAAAAACTACATGGACACTTCAGAAGAGTGACAAGAGAAGAAACCAACGAAAATAGCTAAACATGGCTAATAAAAGGACACTTGAACAGAGAAACACAATCTTTACTGATGGCTGCACAAAACAAGGAGATTAGGACAAACTACATTAAAGCTAAAATAGATAAAACCCAGGAAAACAGTAAATGCAGACTGTGTGAATAAATAGACGAAACAGTAAATCATATAATAAGTGAATGTCGCAAACAAGCCCAAAAAGAATACAAGAAAAGACATAACTGTGTGAGGAAAGCAGTACACAGGGAACTGTGTAAACAATTGCATTTCGAATACGCAGACAAATGGTACAAACATAAAGCAGAAACAGCACTGGAAAACGAAAAACACAAAATCATCTGGGATATGGATATACAAACAGACAAACTCATACAAGCAAAGAGACCGGATGTTATAATAATCAACAAGAAGGAAAAAACTGCCAAATATATATTTTTCCTTTTCAGAAGACATTAGGGTAAAGATCAAGAGGACAGAAAAATGAAGCAAATACACGGAATTGAAAGGAATATGTAACCAGAAGAAAGTCAATAGCAAGATAATCATAAGAGCACTGGGAACACTCCTGAAAACACTGGAAAAGGACTAGGAGAAATTGGAATCAAAGGAAATACTGGCGGCAATGATGAAAACAGCTTAAATCTTAAGGAAAATACTCTCGAACTGAATGCGGACGCCAACCCACATAAAATACTAATACTAACCGGCTACATGGAAACTGCAACATCAATAAAGCAAAACCATGGATGGAACACCACGTGAAGCCGAGGGAAATAAAACTGCAAAAAGCCCATAAGACAGGAACACACATTAATATTTAAAACCAATACTATATTTATTATTTATTACCCGTCCTGTGATATCTATATATATATATATATATATATATATATATATATATATATATATATATATATATATATATATATATATATGTATATATATATATATATATATATATATATATATATATATATATGTATATATATATATATATATATATATATATATATATATAGAGAGAGAGAGAGAGAGAGAGAGAGAGAGAGAGAGAGAGAGAGTTAAATTATGGTTAGAAATTTGTAAAATGCTTTCTATTTTGCATCTCCTGTTAGCCGGAAACCCGTGGAATTTCTAATGATACACTTCACAAGACAACCAGTTGACAATTGAAATATGACAAGCCTTTTATTTTTACCTGATTCTGGTCTGAAGAATACGAAAAAAACTCGATTGCAGCAATGAATTCATGTTATCTTCATATTCAAAAACAACCGACTTATGAGCGAGACAGAGAGAAAGTTTCTCCTTAGTACTTACTATACTAGTGCATGTGATGTTATCCCAATCCAATTCTCCTTAGTACTTACTATACTAGTGCATGTGATGTTATCCAAATCCAATTCTCCTTAGTACTTACTATACTAGTGCATGTGATGTTATCCCAATCCAATTCTCCTTAGTACTTACTATACTAGTGCATGTGATGTTATCCAAATCCAATTCTCCTTAGTACTTACTATACTAGTGCATGTGATGTTATCCCAATCCAATTCTCCTTAGTACTTACTATACTAGTGCATGTGATGTTATCCAAATCCAATTCTCCTTAGTACTTACTATACTAGTGCATGTGATGTTATCCCAATCCAATTCTCCTTAGTACTGACTATACTAGTGCATGTGATGTTATCCCAATCCAATTCTCCTTAGTACTTACTATACTAGTGCATGTGATGTTATCCCAATCCAATTCTCCTTAGTACTTACTATACTAGTGCATGTGATGTTATCCAAATCCAATTCTCCTTAGTACTTACTATACTAGTGCATGTGATGTTATCCAAATCCAATTCTCCTTAGTACTTACTATACTAGTGCATGTGATGTTATCCCAATCCAATTCTCCTTAGTACTTACTATACTAGTGCATGTGATGTTATCCCAATCCAATTCTCCTTAGTACTTACTATACTAGTGCATGTGATGTTATCCCAATCCAATTCTCCTTAGTACTTACTATACTAGTGCATGTTATGTTATCCCAATCCAATTCTCCTCAGTACTTACTATACTAGTGCATGTGATGTTATCCCAATCCAATTCTCCTTAGTACTTACTATACTAGTGCATGTGATGTTATCCAAATCCAAACCCGGTAAACGCCGGGTTACCCTGCTTGTATGTATAAAACTAGGTAACAATAATTTTTGACTTGATACTTCAGAATCCATTGTATCTATGGAATAAGTTAGTTTTGAACAAGCCAGATATTGAAGGGGGGGATTCGCAGCGTTTACTACATAGAGATAATACGACACGTTGAGACATGTTACAAGCATATAAGTCAAATTTCTATCTTTAAAAGGTCATGAAATGTCATTAAGTTTTCAACCAAAGAAAAACTATAGTGTGGGTTCATATATATACATTAAATGAATACCCGTCCCAGAAGGGGTAAAATTATTTACCCGAACAGAACAGTTTGTCGACACTTTTATATCAGCTTAAAATCAATATATAATGATACTAAACCTTACGTCTGGAATCTTTGTTCCAATTTGGATTAAAATCAATATATAATGATACTAAACCTTACGTCTGGAATCTTTGTTCTAATTTGGATTAAATTAATATATAATGATACTAAACCTTACGTCTGGAATCTTTGTTCCAATTTGGATTAAAATCAATATATAATGATACTAAACCTTACGTCTGGAATCTTTGTTCCAATTTGGATTAAAATCAATATATAATGATACTAAACCTTACGTCTGGAATCTTTGTTCCAATTTCAATTAAAATCAATATATAATGATACTAAAACTTACGTCTGGAATCTTTGTTCCAATTTGGATTAAAATCAATATATAATGATACTAAACCTTACGTCTGGAATCTTTGTTCCAATTTGGATTAAAATCAATATATAATGATACTAAACCTTACGTCTGGAATCTTTGTTCCAATTTGGATTAAAATCAATTAAATGATTTTGATTCTAGAAAATGTCTAAAATTTAAGGCTAAAGCTAAATTGGTCTTAAGAAGAAATTGAAAATTAGGAAATATTGCTTTATTAGTATCTAATAACTATGGATCAAATTCAATGCAAATCTGAAATATTTGAAGTTTCAAATGGGAAGTTGAGTCTATATTTTACACACCGGAAATATATTTTAAATAGTTAAAAAACCGAAATTGCGTGAGTATTTATTAATTGATCTCTAATACTTTTCAAAATTTCAAATTAACCTATATAAACATGTGTTTCATGTCAAACATGCAATTATCAGTATGGGGGAAACAATCTCTCCCGGTCACATGATTCGAACCCCAATACGAAAGTCATGTTTAACTCAGTAGTCGGGGCGCTTACCGATGTGCCCACCACGCATTGTCTCGAAATATATATATATATATATATATATATATATATATATATAAAACAATGTTATGCTACATTCAAATGACCACGACTTCATTCAATTTACTAATCTTTTATTTCTAAATCAATAACCTTCAGTACAATTACGGAACCGTTTTGCTACCAGAAAAACAACTAGTATTTGTATGTTAATCCCGGTACTTTTCAGTACAATGATTCGATCTCATCCATTCTGCACAAACAACATTCTGCGAACCAACAAACAAGTAATCAATGAAGTAAGCAAGATAATAAACGGTCAATCATTTTTACAAGTATATGATATGTATATATATATATATATATATATATATATATATATATTAATTTTAATGTAATGATTATGAAAGCGTGTGTGTATTTATGTGGGTATGTATGTATGTGTATGTGTGTATATATTTATCTATACGCTTGTATACATGTATATATGTATATAGGTATATATGTGTGTAGGTATATATATATATATATATATATATATATATATATATATATATATATATATATGTATATATATATCTGCATAAGAAGTGAGTAAATATATTAATATATTTAAGTTTATATATATGTATCTATCTATCTATGTGCGTGTATATACGTGTGTGTTTTATATTTTGTTTTGTATACATTTTTATATCATGTTGTGTGCAGTGGTCTATATCTTTATATGTGGGGTATAGATTATTGTCTCACTTGAACTAATCATGCATTTTTACGGTTATTTTAATTTCTTGACTTGGGTTACTTCCCCTTGCTTTTAACCATCATTTTTGCCCATATGGCGATCGCAGGTAGTGTTTCTTTTTTCGCTTATTTATTAAATATGAAATTTGATGTAAAACTGAGATTAATAATTGATAGCAATTACTATATTGATTTAAAAAAAATGTTTTCTTTTGATGAAAATCAGCATCTATAATTGTTCGCATCCCAAACAAGAGAGAGAGAGAGAGAGAGAAAGAGAGAAAGAGAAAGAGAGAGAGAGAAAAGAGAAATAGAGAAAGAAATGGGAGAGAGAAAGAGATAAAAGGAGGCAGAGAGAAAGAGAGAGAAAAAAAGAGAAAGAGAGAGATAAAGAGAGAGAGATGAAAAGAGAGAGGGAAAGAGAGAAAGAGAGAAAGAGGGAAAGAGAGAAAGAGAGAGAGGTGGAGAGAAAGAACAGAGGGAGAGAAAGAGGGAAAGAGAAGGCGGGAAAGAGAGATAGAAATAGAAAGAGAGAGAGAGAGAAAGAGAGAAAGAAATGGAAGAGATAAAGTGAGGCAGAGGGAAAGAGAGAGAAAAAGAGAAAGAGAGATATAAAGAGAGAGAGAGAGAAAAAGAGAGAAGAAGAGAAGGAGATAAAGAGAGAAAGAGAGAGAAAAAGAGAGAGAAAGAGAGAGAGGGGGAGAAAGAGAGAGCGGGAAAGAGAGATAGAAAGAGAAAGAGAGAGAAATAGAGAGGGGGTGACAAAGAAAGAATGTGTGTTCGATAGACAGATGTATCATTAGATTTAGAATAAACGAAGACGAGATAAATTAAGACATTTTTATTACATTTAAGACTAAATTTGTTTTGCTTTAATTAATGAAGAAAAACTCAGATAATTCAATTGCTTCAATGTTTCCTGCCATACAACTTCGTTTTAACATTATTAAGTGACGATGTCTGTAGAAAAATGGCAACAAACTATTGATAGAATCTCGAATCAAATCTATAAAAAAACTAAAAGTTATATCTATAAAAAAGTTATATCTATGTACCAGCATCATTTTTCGATTGTTTATTTGCATTATTGCACTCCCACGTGTGTACCGTGTCGTCATATGGCGGTATTCCATAAATGATGACTACGAACGACGACAGTTATTTTGGGTACATAAAAACTCCTGCATTTTAAACTATGGGAAGCAGCAGCAGCAAATGTTGTTTAAAAGTTTCGACTCTTCATTGACAGAAGCTCAAATCAACAGTTTCTTTTTAACACAGCACAAAAATATTCACATCCTAATATTGTTCGTAATATAAAAACCCAAACACAGCGTGTTCTCCTCTCTTTCTTTAAGAATTGTGTTTATATTAGGTTGCCTCTGTTTTGTCGATGAGAGAGTGCATGTGTGAACTTGTATGTACGTGCGTTCGTTGAGCGGCGTGTATGGATTGCTATGCGTACAGTAGTTTGTGAATGTCTTTGGTCATGTGCGTGCCATTTGCCCTCGGCTCAGAAGCCGAGGCTATTTTGAAAGACTTTCTCGCGTGAGTCGGGTCTGAAAAATAAGACAGAAAGAGAGGAGAAAAAGCTGTGTTTGGGCTGAATATTCTTGCTATTTCAATGCCCTCCTCTATAACATATACCGTATTCTATTCGGCTAATCATAATTTAATGTTTATCCACACTCTTTTTTATCATTTTACCGCTAGTGAAATTACCAGTCACGTGTGTCGCATCAAGAGCGTTTTTTTTTAATTTACCGCCGACTTGTTCTATTACGCAATTTACAGGGTCACACGTGGTTATTTTTCTTGCGAGTCGATACACAACATGAAATTATTGCGGTTCATTAACAGTTAATTTCGTCGACTTCCGGAACGCCAGGCGTGGGTTAAAATGCTATACCTTGACTTTCATTACGGGTGGGTGAAAAGAGAGTTTTGTTTGCCCTTATTCACTCGTCGATGTCTGACTGATCAAAGATGTCGTTTCCATAAATTCTATTGTGACGTCACAGTAACACGTGTGTTCGTTCAAATCTCGAGGCTCCGCACATTAAATCCCCTTCGTCTTGGTGTCATATCTGTGTTTATCTAATTGATGTTTTTATTTTGATGAGTTATATGGAACTAGAGTTCGTTTAACAGGTTGATTGGTGGTTTTAATTCGTTTAATCAAAATTAAGAATGAACGAGAACGCCCTGCTAATGAATTGGAGCCGCTGTGTACTCCTCCACCAAACCCTTTTTAATGTACGGTAATTTTCAAGTTTCCCTTTTCTTCTTTATTTGCGTCATTTATTTACCTCATCCTCTTACTCTCCTTCTCTTACACGGTTACTGTTGCTACTACTACTAATTTAGTCTTTTTCTTTCTTCTTTATTTACATCATTTATTTATTTACTTCATCTTCTTACTCTCGCTTGCGCTTCTCCTAATTCTCCCACTTTCTTTCTCTATTCTTCTCCTTCCACCACTTTTGACTCATTTGCCCTTCCTTACTTCCACCATCTAAAACACTCAGTGTGCAAACAAACAACCAAGCAATATTATTCGAGTTTTTGCATATAGAAATGCATTATTAATACAGAAATAAACTCCCATTAAATAAGGTTTACCTTGAAGTCTACAACTAGAAAAAAAAGGTAGTTTCTATTGTTTAGAGCTCCTTGCTAAGCTCTCTGATAACAGCACAATCGTTGTCGCTAACTTTGATGAGCTTCAAGCGTGTTGCAAGAAATGGAGGATTAAAGTCCACCCAGCCAAATGCAAAATTATCTTCTCCAAAGAATAGACAACAAAACGGTTGAAAGAACCGAAGATGTTCTGTTTCTTGTCTCAGTGGTTCTAGGATCCTTATCTGAGATTAGCAGGAGAATAGGAATATGAACTTCTGCATTTAAAAGAAAAGGTGACGCAGGAAGGGCAATGCCTCTCAAGTAAAGGGTTTACAATGCATTAATAATTCCTATTGTTGTATATGCAAGTGAAACATGAACTATACTGGCAGAGCATGAGAGGAAGTTCAATGTCAAAAGAACACGAAGATTTTGTGTTTCTTGTCTCAGTGGTTCCAGAATGCCCAACTGACATTAACAGAAAAATATGAATGGCAACTTCTGTTTCCGGGCGACTAAAAAGAACGCATGAAACATGAAAAGATATATCAACCCCCTAAATGTTAGACTATACAATTCATTGATATTTCCTATTGCTGTATATGCAAGTGAAACATGAACTATACTGGCAGAGCATGAGAGAGAGTTCAATGTCTTGTAAATGAAATGTTTAAGAGCTATCCTTGGAGTAACTTTGCAAGATAGACGAAGAAATGCAGATATCAGAAAGATGCTTAACATTAACCGATCCATAAACAACGTTATTCAAAAAAAAGAGATTAACATGATTTGGACATGTTTCTCAGCTACCAGACTCCAGCTATGTAAAACAAATCACATCGAAAAGATTGCATTCAAGAAAGATTAAAAGGACGACCATTAAAGAGATGAGCCGACCAGATAAGGGTTGAGACTGGTATGCCACTCCTGACAGCTGAAACCCTGCCCAAAACTGTGATAAAAGAAAAGATGGACATATCAATGCCTCTGAAGTTAAGACTTTACAATGCATTGCTAATTCTTATTGCTGTATATGCATTGCTAATTCTTATTGCTGTATATGCATTGCTAATTCTTATTGCTGTATATGCATTGCTAATTCTTATTGCTGTATATGCATTGCTAATTCTTATTGCTGTATATGCATTGCTAATTCTTATTGCTGTATATGCATTGCTAATTCTTATTGCTGTATATGCATTGCTAATTCTTATTGCTGTATATGCATTGCTAATTCTTATTGCTGTATATGCATTGCTAATTCTTATTGCTGTATATGCATTGCTAATTCTTATTGCTGTATATGCATTACTAATTCTTATTGCTGTATATGCATTGCTAATTCTTATTGCTGTATATGCATTGCTAATTCTTATTGCTGTATATGCATTGCTAATTCTTATTGCTGTATATGCATTGCTAATTCTTATTGCTGTATATGCATTGCTAATTCTTATTGCTGTATATGCATTGCTAATTCTTATTGCTGTATATGCATTGCTAATTCTTATTGCTGTATATGCATTACTAATTCTTATTGCTGTATATGCATTGCTAATTCTTATTGCTGTATATGCATTGCTAATTCTTATTGCTGTATATGCATTGCTAATTCTTATTGCTGTATATGCATTGCTAATTCTTATTGCTGTATATGCATTGCTAATTCTTATTGCTGTATATGCATTGCTAATTCTTATTGCTGTATATGCATTGCTAATTCTTATTGCTGTATATGCATTACTAATTCTTATTGCTGTATATGCATTGCTAATTCTTATTGCTGTATATGCAAGTAGCACATGGACTGGCAGAACAAGATGAAGCCAATGTGCTTCCACTGAAATGTTTAAGTTAAATACGAATGGACACTTTCCGTCAAAAATGACGGAGAAAATTATGCTTCGCCAGTGTCTGCACTAATATTCACATATAATAACTTATCAATCAGTGACGTTTAAAAAAAAAACAAGAAATAAGAACGTTTAAAAAGAAAGAAAGACATATCAATCAGTAGAGAAAGAAAAATGTCTCATTATGAAAATAAAGTGAAGGATTTTTTTCAGAATTCTTTTTAGACGGTGGGAGTTGTCTGACTTGCTATTTGCTTTCTCATTTCTCTTAACACTTGAAATGGTTTCGTTCGGCACGTTTTTACTCGCGTGATTAGAGAGGTGTATATCTATATATAAAGTAAAGTTTATTTTCCCCTCTGTGATCGGACATTATAGGTTTAGAACCAAAACCTTCATATGCTAATCTGTTTCATCAGTCGCATAAGTACAACGTTCATGCTTGTTTCCAGAAAATATGCGTTCATTTCATCTTCTTTCAAAATTTCTTACATGTTCTCCAAGTTAGTTGTTTCTCCTAAAAAAAGCCATTTCATAAAGAAGGTGGCAACCATTTTTACTCGCATCTTAATATCTACTCGTACCACCACACCTGCACCACTGGCGCCTAATTGTTCATAGCATAATAATGCCATGAACACCGTCTCTATTTAATTTTTAACTCTACTCTTTTTCTCTGTTAACTACTGTACATCTTCGATAAAAATAATAACCGCTCCCTTCTTTTCACCACATTCGAATTTTATGGGATATAAGAATAGCGGTTTTGTAATTCTAATATACTCATTTTTATTATTAATACATATGCATATTGACTTCTTTTTATGTTTGTTTCGCATTTTGAGCATCATACGATTTATGTAACAACAAAATACATTACTGTTATGGTGTGATGTTTATTTATCCTATTTCGTGACTATATGGACTCTTTCAGACATTATGTATGGAGGAGTCTAAACCGAAGGAGAGAGGTGTTCTGTAACATACTATTCTGTACTTCTGTAAATACACACACTTATAAATATGTCACCGTAATGTCTTATTTATTATTAGTGTTCGCCAAGATTGAATAGACATTGATCAAGGCGAAGTGTCACATATTAGGAAAATACGTGACAAAAAAGAAAATTAATTCACCAACTAAATTTTATCAACCAAAGAAATATAAGTTGCTTCCTAAACCGTATTTTGGTTGCGGGCAATTGCATCGATGCAACGATTGTCGAGAAAAAAATAAGAATGTTTAAATTGTGGTCGCATGGGACACAAAAGTACACACTGTCGAGTTAACAATAATACTTAAAAAGCTTTATAAAATTGCAAAAAGTGACGAAGCTGAAAATATCAAGAGTTTTGTGCGGATAAAAATATTAAATAAAAAATATAGAGCTACAACTTGATTCCGGCTCAAATCTGTCAATAATATATCTTCAAATGTGGGGATAAAATTGGAAAGGCAATTTTCATGAGAACGATCAAAATAGCTAAAAGCGTCACAGATAAAATTTGAATGCGAGCTAAACTCTAACGTTAGATTAAAATGAAAGACTTGGAAATTAAGAATGTTCGCAACAGAAAACTCAAAACACATTTAGTACGGACTGGATGGTGAAATTTCAATTATGTAACATGCCCATAAACTCTTTCTGCCAAAATATTGACATTTTAAATGCTGAAGAAATGAGACTAAAGAAATAATTTAAATAGAAACCTTTTCAAAAGTTTTATCTGGTGTACTAGGAAAGTGTAAAAAAATACTGCCAAGTTTGAATCAAAACCATATATTCAACTAGATTTTTAAAAGAAAAGATAGGTAACATTGGCGTCATTTAATCTAATTGAAGAGGAATTAAATTGTTAATATGTGGAGCTTCAATATTTGAAGTACTCCTAAGGAATGTGCTCCGATGAACTTGCTGCACTTGTAGCCCTTCAACGTAAATACCCCGATTCACCCGACTACCAGCAAAATCCACCCCTTTTGATTATCGATTAGTTTTGTCTTTCTTATCAATAGAGAGAGAAAAAGAGAGGGGGTGTTCTCTTCTTTTTCTTATCAATTATTTTCGTTACAATGATTGCAAGTAAAGAATAGGAATTTAATTGTGAAGCGATAGCGAGCGGGCGAAATCTGCTAGTATACAAATAAATACACACTGGTCTTTATTATACAGCGTATGATTTTCAATTGAATTAAAAGGGGATTTTTAGATTAAAAAAGTATCTTCTTGTGTGAATGCTACTAAGAAATGCGCAACATTACTGGATTGTATTTTAACGATAATTTTTAGATTTCCAATTATGACCTGATGAATCGAAATACTTGACAAAGAATCAATGCCGAAAAATAGTTTCAGCTAAAATATTGGCGCGATTTTAAAAGCTTTCAACCATTGTTCAAGTCACATAAAGGAAGGACGCGATGTCTAGAAGACATTAAATATTTTGTTGGTGACCCGTCTCACATATAACTGATATTGTCACAATAATCTGTTTTAAGCTGTCGCAGTGACGTGAAAAACATAATGATATCATCGCGGACTCTGACATCGAGCCTTTTGTGGTTATCACACTGATACTATCAAGAAACAAATGAACCCACTAAGTGCTAAAAAGAATTTTTTACCTAAAATGTCCCGCACTCTCTGCTAAGTTCCAGCTACTGTCACATCGCCTCAGTGTTGCACCTCTGTCCTTGTTTTACAAGTACTCCAATGTAATGTGCTCCGATGAACTTACTACACCCTTCAACGTAAATACCCCAGTCCACCAGACTACCAGCAAATTTCCACCTCTTCACTATACAGGTTTTCTATTTTCGAAATATTTTCTACTCTGGTAGCTTTTTTTCTCGGATCGCGTGCCTTTGAAATTCCATCCCTGCTGCCTGTTTCTCCGAATTTACCAACATGCAGGAATTTAAATGCAATACGAAAACAAACATCTTGCTACCCAACTCCCCATCAGAGTTGCCCCTATAAATCTGGCTCCTATTACAGTAGTTTCTTACTCATCAGTGGCAATGTGAATAAAAAGTAAAATAACATCCGAAACTCTTCCCTAGTTAAATTAGTCGTGTACAATGAATCTTTGTTTGGTATTCAATAAACTGAAAAGTGTTGATATGCCGTTAAACTGACGCAGAAAATTATAAAAGATGTTTGGCGGCTGTTATTAATCTATAACTCTACATAATAACTAGCAGAAGTACTCATCGCAGTAGGGGTTAATAAGACTGAAAGACTCTTTGTTCTTTTAGGACAGGAGTTCTCAACCTTTTTCCCGTTAAGTATCTCCTGAGTTATAAAACCATCTTCCCGAACCCCTAATAATGTGACAATTAATATGATGCTCATTTATTGACTAACTCATAATACTACAATTATTCTGCAAAGGATATATATATATATATATATATATATATATATATATATATATATATATATATATATATATATATATAGTCTCGGAAGTTTTTCCACCATTAAAACTATATAAAAAAAATGTTTTAAAAAAAACAAAACGTTTTAGTCCCCAGTCGTTCGGTGGAAAATTACTTTTCTTGTAAGTCAAATAACCTTTTACAGACACTATATTAGTTTGCTTCCAAAAATGTATGCTAGTCTTAACATCATTTAAGGGATCATCAGTTGTTTACCATGAAAAACTGTTTCGGGAATTTAAAAACAAAACCGTATTTTATCTCATTGCTTCCCAGCAGAGTTGATCAGACCCCACTTCCATTAAAACACAAGAACAAAAACGTTCCGTATATTAGATCTAAGTTTTGTTCCAGATTAATGTTTTGCTAACTTATCTTGTTATTAAAAAATATCCTCCTTACCTATGTTGTTCGTCTGTGTCTAAGAAAATGTATCTTTTATTTACAAAAGAATTAGCTGTATTTTAAAGTGTTCGGACGAATCCATTACACTACTTTTTAGGTGATTTATAGTTTTATATATATATATATATATATATATATATATATATATATATATATATATATATATATATATATATATATATATATCTTTGAACATATTTCAGTTCTCCGTTACATATAGGTTTGAGTAGTCGGTAACACACTCTTAAGACTGTTTGTTCGAATCACTAACGTTTCTTTGGTCATTTAATTGTTTTATTATTAATATAATATATTTACTTTTTTTCTTTTTGAATTTTTACTTATATATTTATATATGCTTATTCTAAACCAATAATGAAAGCAACTTTATGAAGACACAGGCACCTAATTTCATAATCAACTATTAATATTTAAAATACCTCTTTCATCAGACATCTAAATACCCCTAGAAATCTTGTTGTGAACCCCTGGGGGTTCGCGAATACCATGTTGAGAACCCTTGTTTAAGGAGTTCGGACGTGAAACCACATCAACGCAAGCAACAACATACTGCTAACACTTTGTGAAAATAGATTTTTTCATAAAATGGAACAGTTGTATGGATCAACATCGACTTTTGTAATCTGTTGTTTTCATTGGCTTCGCCGATTCTTTCTTTCAGGTACTCACAAGAGGAACCACGCGAAGGTGTACAACATCCATAATTAAAAGTTGTACTATGTACGGAACCGACGGAATTCGAACTCGGCACACCGAGCGTTGTTATCAACTAAACCTTCGCCACGTAAATATTTTTTTTAGTTTTGAGCTGAACAATCGACAATTTTGTGTCGTTGATATCCCATTTAGGGGTTCAAAATGATTGGAATTCGTTCAAATTTTGTATCTTTAGAGAATATTCTGTTATTAGCTGTAGTTTACATTTCATTAAAATTAGCTATAGTTTACATTTCATTAGAATTATCTGTAGTTTACATTTCATTACAATTAGCTGTAGTTTACATTTCATTAAAATTAGCTGTAGTTTATATTTCATTAAGATTAGCTGTAATTTCTATTTCATTAAAATTAGCTGTAGTCTACATTTCATTAAAATTAGCTGTAGTTTAAATTTCATTAAAATTAGCTGTAGTTTACATTTCATTAAAATTAGCTGTGGTTTACATTTCATTAAAATTAGCTGTAGTTTACATTTCATTAAAATTAGCTGTAGTTTATATTTCATTAAAATTAGCTGTGGTTTACATTTCATTAAAATTAGCTGTAGTTTGAATTTCATTAAAATTAGCTGTAGTTTACATTTCATTAAAATTAGCTGTAGTTTACATTTCATTAAAATTAGCTGTAGTTTATATTTCATTAAAATGAGCTGTAGTTTACATTTCATTAAAATAAGCTGTAGTTTATATTTCATTTAAATTAGCTGTAGTTTACATTTCATTAAAATTAGCTGTGGTTTACATTTCATTAAAATTAGCTGTAGTTTATATTTCATTTAAATGAGCTGTAGTTTACATTTCATTAAAATTAGCTGTAGTTTATATTTCATTAGAATTAGCTGTAGTTTACATTCCATTAAAATTAGCTGTAGTTTACATTTCATTAAAATGAGCTGTAGTTTACATTTCATTAAAATTAGCTGTGGTTTACATTTCATTAACATTAGCTGTAGTTTACATTTCATTAAAATTAGCTGTAGTTTACATTTCATTAAAATTAGCTGTAGTTTATATTTCATTAAAATTAGCTGTAATTTACATCACATTAACATTAGCTGTAGTTTATATTTCATTTAAATGAGCTGTAGTTTACATTTCATTAAAATTAGCTGTAGTTTATATTTCATTAGAATTAGCTGTAGTTTACATTCCATTAAAATTAGCTGTAGTTTACATTTCATTAAAATGAGCTGTAGTTTACATTTCATTAAAATTAGCTGTGGTTTACATTTCATTAACATTAGCTGTAGTTTGAATTTCATTAAAATTAGCTGTAGTTTACATTTCATTAAAATTAGCTGTAGTTTATATTTCATTAAAATTAGCTGTAATTTACATCACATTAAAATTAGCTGTGGTTTACATTTCATTAAAATTAGCTGTAGTTTACATTTCATTAAAATTAGCTGTAGTTTATATTTCATTTAAATGAGCTGTAGTTTACATTTCATTAAAATTAGCTGTAGTATACATTTCATTAAAATTAGCTGTAGTTTACATTTCATTAAAATTAGCTGTAGTTTATATTTCATTAAAATTAGCTGTGGTTTACATTTCATTAGAATTAGCTGTAGTTTATATTTCATTAGAATTAGCTGTAGTTTACATTCCATTAAAATTAGCTGTAGTTTACATTTCATTAAAATAAGCTGTAGTTTACATTTCATTAAAATTAGCTGTAGTTTACATTTCATTTAAATTAGCTGTAGTTTACATTTCATTAGAATTAGCTGTAGTTTGAATTTCATTAAAAGTATCTGTAGTTTACATTTCATTAAAATTAGCTGTAGTTTACTGTTGTGAAGTTGTCCCACAGTAAATATTAAATAAAGGAAGTCAAGTCGAGGGTTGGTTTAACAAGTGTATTAACAATGTAAGAAAGTGACTAGCTCTTGGCTAGACAGTTACAAGACTGTGCTTTGTCTTCTCTTTGTTCTCTGGTGACTCGCACTATTTATAGTGACAACCGGTGTAGTTTCTCCTGTGTAAGAACCGCCGGTGTAACATTTACATTTCATTAAAATTATCTGTAGTTTACATTTCATTAAAATTACCTGTAGTTTACATTTCATTAAAATTATCTGTAGTTTACATTTCATTAAAATTATCTGTAGTTTACATTTCATTAAAATTAGCTGTAGTTTACATTTCATTAAAATTAGCTGTAGTTTACATTTCATTAAAATTAGCTGTAGTTTACATTTCATTAAAATTAGCTGTTGTTTACATTTCATTAAAATTAGCTGTAGTTTACATTTCATTAAAATTAGCTGTAGTTTACATTTCATTAAAATTAGCTGTAGTTTACATTTCATTAAAATTAGCTGTAGTTTACATTTCATTAAAATTAGCTGTAGTTTACATTTCATTAAAATTAGCTGTAGTTTACATTTCATTAAAATTAGCTGTTGTTTACATTTCATTAAAATTAGCTGTAATTTCTATTTCATTAAAATTAGCTGTAGTTTATATTTCATTTAAATTAGCTGTAGTTTACATTTCATTAAAATTAGCTGTAGTTTACATTTCATTAAAATTAGCTGTAGTTTACATTTCATTAAAATTAGCTGTAGTTTACATTTCATTAAAATTAGCTGTTGTTTACATTTCATTAAAATTAGCTGTAGTTTACATTTCATTAAAATTAGCTGTAGTTTACATTTCATTAGAATTAGCTGTTGTTTACATTTCATTAAAATTAGCTGTAGTTTATATTTCATTAAAATTAGCTGTAGTTTACATTTCATTAAAATTAGCTGTAGTTTACATTTCATTAAAATTAGCTGTTGTTTACATTTCATTAAAATTAGCTGTAGTTTACATTTCATTAAAATTAGCTGTAGTTTACATTTCATTAGAATTAGCTGTTGTTTACATTTCATTAAAATGAGCTGTAGTTTACATCTCATTAAAATTAGCTGTAGTTTACATTTCATTTAAATTAGCTGTAGTTTACATTTCATTAAAATTAGCTGTAGTTTATATTTCATTTAAATTAGCTGTAGTTTACATTTCATTAAAATTAGCTGTAGTTTACATTTCATTAAAATTAGCTGTTGTTTACATTTCATTAAAATTAGCTGTAGTTTACATCTCATTAAAATTAGCTGTAGTTTACATTTCATTTAAATTAGAAGTATAAACACTTTAGTACCGCGTTTACTAACCCTAATCTTAACCGTTTTGATTGAGAGACGGAAGCTATTAACATAGTGTATATAGACAAGGCCATTTTGTTAATATCTTCGATGATGGTCATTTTGTCACTTACTAATCTCATATAGCTCGACTTTTTTTCGCCTAGTTAACTCTCGAGCGTTGCCGGCGCGAAGTCACGGAAACATGGTTCGTCATCTATAAGAGTACCAAAAATTCATTGATGACCCTAAAAAGCCAATGAAAGTTTTGTTTAAAATAGATACAACAGAAATCAAATTTAATAAACTTTTGTATATCATTTTCTTAAGACTTCTAAATAAGTGAACGAAAAAGAAAATGTAAGTCGATTGATGTCAGTCAGAACTTCTGATTGCTAATTTTAGAGGGGTGTAAGAACCTCGAGTAAGGAGAGTCTCAATCTTTCTCTGCAATATCACAGAGATCATAAAAGATAATAGACATATTATTTCCAAGCATAACTAAATCCCAGAACTAAATACTTTTTTACTATGTTAGCTTTATTTATATTTTTTGGTAGTATTTAATTCTCATCTTGTTCATGTTCAATAGCTTCGAGTTTTAGAGTCGAACTGTTTTCTCATCAGAAAATGTAGAACCATCTTTCATGTTCAAGTGCCTTCTTTTTCATGGCTTGTACAAAAATTCTTTAACTGAGTTGATCACAAAATCCTCGAAAACAGAATTATTAGAACCTTGATCATTATCACTCAATTACTTTTCAAAGAATGGTGAAAAAGATTTCTTCTGTCGTTCGATGTTTTATTGGTAATTCTTTACGAGTCTTTATATATCTTGACGACGTTGTTTGTTTTTTTTAGTCTTTCTATATCTTGACGACGTTGTTTGTTTTTTTAGTCTTTCTATATCTTGACGACGTTGTTTATTTGTTTTAGTTTTACTATATCTAGACGACGTTGTTTGTTTGTTTAGTCTTTCTATATCTTGACGACGTTGTTTGTTTTTTTTAGTCTTTCTATATCTTGACGACGTTGTTTGTTTTTTTAGTCTTTCTATATCTTGACGACGTTGTTTATTTGTTTTAGTTTTTCTATATCTAGACGACGTTGTTTGTTTGTTTAGTCTTTCTATATCTTGACAACGTTGTTTGTTTGTTTTAGTCTTTCTATATCTTGACGGCGTTGTTTGCTTTTTTTAGTTTTTCTATATCTTGACGACGTTGTTTGTTTGTTTTAGTCTTTCTATATCTTGACGACGTTGTTTGTTTTTCAGTCATTCTATACTTTGACGACGTTGTTTGTTTGTTTTAGTCTTTCTATATCTTGACGACGTTGTTTGTTTTATTTTAGTCTTTCTATATCTTGACGACGTTGTTTGTTTGTTTTAGTCTTTCTATATCTTGAGTGTGTTGTTTGCTTTTTTTAGTCTTTCTATATCTTGACGGCGTTGTTTGCTTTTTTTAGTCTTTCTATATCTTGACGACGTTGTTTGTTTTTTGTAGTGGTTCTATATCTTGACGACGTAGTTTGTTTGTTTAAGTCTTTCTATATCTTGACGACGTTATTTGTTTGTTAGTCTTTCTATATCTTGACGACGTTGTTTGTTTGTTTTAGTCTTTCTATATCTTGACGACGTTGTTTGTTTTTTTGTAGTCCTTCTATATGTTGACGACGTTGTTTGTTTTTAGTCTTTCTATATCTTGACGACGTTGTTTGCTTTGTTTTAGTCTTTCTATATCTTGACGACGTTGTTTGTTTTATTTTAGTCTTTCTTTATCTTGACGTAGTTGTTTGTTTGTTTTAGTCTTTCTATATCTTGACGTAGTTGTTTGTTTGTTTTAGTCTTTCTATATCTTGACGACGTTGTTTGCTTGTTTTAGTCTTTCTATATATTGACGACGTTGTTTGCTTGTTTTAGTTTTTCTATATCGTGACGACGTTGTTTGTTTGTTTTTGTCTTTCTATATCTTGACGACGTTGTTTGTTTGTTTTAGTCTTTCTATATCTTGACGACGTTGTTTGTTTGTTTTAGTCTTTCTATATCTTGACGACGTTGTTTGTTTGTTTTTATCTTTCTATATCTTGACGACGTTGTTTGTTTGTTTTAGTCTTTCTATATCTTGACGACGTTGTTTTTTTTTTTAGTCTTTCTATATCTTGACGTAGTTGTTTGTTTGTTCTAGTCTTTCTATATCTTGACGACGTTGCTTGCTTGTTTTAGTCTTTCTATATCTTGACGACGTTGTTTGCTTGTTTTAGTCTTTCTATATCTTGACGACGTTGTTTGTTTGTTTTTGTCTTTCTATATCTTGACGACGTTGTTTGTTTGTTTTAGTCTTTCTATATATTGACGACGTTGTTTGTTTTGTTTTAGTCTTTCTATATCTTGACGACGTTGTTTGTTTTTTTAGTCTTTCTATATCTTGACGACGTTGTTTGTTTTATTTTAGTCCTTCTATATCTTGACGACGTTGTTTGTTTGTTTTTGTCTTTTTATATTTTGACGACGTTGTTTGTTTTTTTTGTCTTTCTATATCTTGACGAGGTTGTTTGTTTTTTTTAGTCTTTCTATATCTTGACGACGTTGTTTGTTTTTTTAGTCTTTCTATATCTTGACGACGTTGTTTATTTGTTTTAGTTTTTCTATATCTAGACGACGTTGTTTGTTTGTTTAGTCTTTCTATATATTGACGACGTTGTTTGTTTGTTTTAGTCTTTCTATATCTTGACAGCGTTGTTTGCTTTTTTTAGTTTTTCTATATCTTGACGACGTTTTTTGTTTGTTTTAGTCTTTCTATATCTTGACGACGTTGTTTGTTTGTTTTAGTCTTTCTATATCTTGACGACGTTGTTTGTTTTTCAGTCATTCAATATCTGGACGACGTTGTTTGTTTGTTTTAGTCTTTCTATATCTTGACGACGTTGTTTGTTTTATTTTAGTCTTTCTATATCTTGACGACGTTGTTAATTTGTTTTAGTCTTTCTATATCTTGACGGTGTTGTTTGCTTTTTTTAGTCTTTCTATATCTTGACGACGTTGTTTGTTTTTTGTAGTGCTTCTATATCTTGACGACGTTGTTTGTTTGTTTTAGTCTTTCTATATCTTGACGACGTTATTTGTTTGTTAGTCTTTCTATATCTTGACGACATTGTTTGTTTGTTTTAGTCTTTCTATATCTTGACGACGTTGTTTGTTTTTTTGTAGTCCTTCTATATGTTGACGACGTTGTTTGTTTTTAGTCTTTCTATATCTTGACGACGTTGTTTGTTTGTTTTAGTCTTTCTATATCTTGACGACGTTGTTTGTTTTGTTTTAGTCTTTCTATATCTTGACGTAGTTGTTTGTTTGTTTTAGTCTTTCTATATCTTG
This sequence comes from Sepiola atlantica, assembly GCA_963556195.1. Taxonomy (NCBI): domain Eukaryota; kingdom Metazoa; phylum Mollusca; class Cephalopoda; order Sepiida; family Sepiolidae; genus Sepiola; species Sepiola atlantica. Next base: position 231,418,171 of record OY744516.1, on the reverse strand, counting down.
ACGACGTTGTTTGCTTGTTTTAGTCTTTCTATATCTTGACGACGTTGTTTGCTTGTTTTAGTCTTTCTATATCTTGACGACGTTGTTTGTTTGTTTTAGTCTTTCTATATCTTGACGACGTTGTTTGTTTTTTTTTGCATTTCTATATCTTGACGTAGTTGTTTGTTTGTTTTAGTCTTTCTATATCTTGACGACGTTGTTTGTTTGTTTTAGTCTTTCTATATCTTGACGACGTTGTTTGCTTGTTTTAGTCTTTCTATATCATGACGACGTTGTTTGTTTGTTTTTGTCTTTCTATATCTTGACGACGTTGTTTGTTTGTTTTAGTCTTTCTATATCTTGACGACGTTGTTTGTTTTGTTTTAGTCTTTCTATATCTTGACGACGTTGTTTGTTTGTTTTAGTCTTTCTATATCTTGACGACGTTGTTTGTTTGTTTTAGTGTTTCTATATCTAATCGACGTTGTTTTTTTGTCTTTCTATATCTTGACGACGTTATTTGCGTTTTAAGTCTTTCTATATCTTAACGACATTGTTTGTTTTTTTAGTCTTTCTATATCTTGACGGCGTTGTTTGCTTTTTTTGTCTTTCTGCATGCACGACGTTGTTTGTTTTTTTAGTCTTTCTATATCTTGACGACGTTGTTTGTTTGTTTTTGTTTTTCTATATATTGACGACGTTGTTTGTTTTTTTAGTCTTTCTATATCTTGACGACGTTGTTTGTTTTTTTAGTCTTTCTATATCTTGACGACGTTGTTTACTTTGTTTTTGTCTTTCAATATGTTGACAACGTTGTTTGTTTTTTTAGTCTTTCTATATCTTGACGACGTTGTTTGTTTGTTTTAGTCTTTCTATATCTTGACGACGTTGTTTGTTTTTTAGTTTTTCTATATCTAGACGACGTTGTTTGTTTTTTTGTCTTTCTATATCTTGACGACGTTGTTTTCTTTGTTTTTGTCTCTCGATATCTTGACGACGTTGTTTGTTTGTTTTAGTCTTTCTATATCTTGACGACGTTGTTTGTTCGTTTTAGTCTTTCTATATCTTGACGACGTTGTTTGTTTGTTTTAGTTATTCTATATCTTGACGACGTTGTTTGTTTTTTTTAGTCCTTCTATATCTTGACGACATTGTTTGTTTGTTTTAGTCTTTCTATATCTTTACGACGTTGTTCGTTTTTTAGTCTTTCTATATCTTGACGACGTTGTTTGTTTATTTTAGTCCTTCTATATCTTGACGACGTTGTTTGTTTGTTTGTTTTAGTCTTTCTATATCTTGACGACGTTGTTTGTATTTTTAGTCTTTCTATATCTTGACGACGTAGTTTGTTTTTTAGTCTTTTTATATCTTGACGACGTTGTTTGTTTTTAGTCTTTCTATATCTTGACGACGTTGTTTGTTTGTTTAAGTCTTTCTATATCTTGACTGCGTTATTTGCTTTTTTTAGTCTTTCTATATCTTGACGACGTTGTTTACTAAATCTTTCTATATCTTGACGACGTTGTTTGTCTTTTTTAGTATTTCTATATCTTGACGACGTTGTTTGTTTGTTTTAGTGTTTCTATATCTTGACGACATTGTTTGTTTTTTAGTCTTTCTATATCTTGACGACGTTGTTTGTTTTAGCCTTTCTATATCTTGACGACGTTGTTTGCTTTTTTTAGTCTTTCTATATATTGACGACGTTGTTTGTTCGTTTTAGTCTTTCTATATCTTGACGACGTTGTTTTTTTGCATTTCTATATCTTGACGACGTTATTTGCGTTTTTAGTCTTTCTATATCTTTACGACGTTGTTTGTTTTTTTTAGTCTTTCTATATCTTGACGACGTTGTTTGCTTTTTTTGTCTTTCTATATCTTGACGACGTTGTTTGTTTTTTAGTCTTTCTATATCTTGAAGACGTTGTTTACTTTGTTTTTGTCTTTCTATATCTTGACGACGTTGTTTGTTTTTTTAGTCTTTCTATATCTTGACGACGTTGTTTGCTTTTTTTGTCTTTCTATATCTTGACGACGTTGTTTGCTTTGTTTTTGTCTTTCTATATCTTGACGACGTTGTTTGCTTTTTTTGTCTTTCTATATCTTGACGACGTTGTTTGTTTTTTTACTATTTCTATATCTTGACGACGTTGTTTGCTTTGTTTTTGTCTTTCTATATCTTGACGACGTTGTTTGCTTTTTTTGTCTTTCTATATCTTGACGACGTTGTTTGCTTTTTTAGTCTTTCTATATCTTGACGACGTTGTTTGTTTTTTTAGTCTTTCTATATCTTGACGACGTTGTTTGCTTTGTTTTTGTCTTTCTATATCTTGACGACGTTGTTTGATTTTTTAGTCTTTCTATATCTTGACGACGTTGTTTGCTTTTTTTGTCTTTCTATATCTTGACGACGTTGTTTGCTTTGTTTTTGTCTTTCTATATCTTGACGACGTTGTTTGATTTTTTAGTCTTTCTATATCTTGACGGCGTTGTTTGCTTTTTTTCAGTCTTTCTATATCTTTGCGACGTTGTTGGTTTTTTTAGTCTTTCTATATCTTGACGGCGTTGTTTGCTTTTTTAGTCTTTCTATATCTTGACGACGTTGTTTGTTTGTTTTAGTCTTTCTATATCTTGACGACGTTGTTTGTTTTTTAGTCTTTCTATATCTAGACGGCGTTGTTTGCTTGTTTTAGTCTTTCTATATCTTGACGACGTTGTTTGTTTTTTTAGTCTTTCTATATCTTGACGACGTTGTTTGTTTCTGTTAGTCTTTCTATATCTTGACGACGTTGTTTGTTTTTTTTTGTCTTTCTATATCTTGACGACTCGTCTAGGCAAAATGAGGTTCGACTTGGAACAAATTGCAACAGAATTTTTTTTCACCACCAGGCATTCCCATGAGGTGTCTAGAACATCATACCAAAAGTTCTAAGAAATCAACGTTGAGGAAATATGTCTAATTTGCATAAATCCAAGATGGGCGCCAATTTTCGATGATTTGCCACATCTCCGCATTTAGATGTCATAATTGAGTTATTTGAAGTGCTAAAATGGTGTTTTTGAACACAAAGATTTACGTGGAATAGGTTACATTTTTATTGGATAAAGAATTTATAGCCAAAAATCCAATATTGCCAAGAAATATTGAAAAATGTTCATATGCGTGGTATCCGAAACATAGGCAAACTGAAATGTGACTGTTTTGCTGCCTCATGTGACTAACTCTTGACTAACTTTATATTATAACTTTATTATAACTTACTAACTCTTGACTAACTTTATATTATTACTTTTTATATTTAACTATTTATTTTATAACTTTATATATTATTTTTGTTTCTATTCCAGGGTAATTAATCTGAGATTCAGCAAACATTGACAATGAAGAAGTGTCGCATCTGTAATGAATCAATCTCTGACGGAAAGGCGACAGTTGTTCTTCGAACAAAAGGCAGCGATGGCGTGAATCGTGCAAGTAGTCAACGTGGTAGCGATTTGGTAGTGAATCCAGGAGAGACACTACACGTAGAATGTCGCCGCAACTATTGCAAAGCAGAAAACATTGCACGTGACCTAGCAAGGCAGCAACAACCACCAACCCCCCGCTGTGAGCTCCGTTCTGAACTACACTTCAATTTTCAAGAACACTGCTTGTTGTGTGGACAGTCAGCTAAAACTGGTAGGAAGCAAAGAGAACTGGGTGTTTTCCCAGTTAGGACAGAAGACTTTCAGAAGAGTATCCTTCAGGTTTGTCATTCTAGAAATGACGAATGGTCTGCAACAGTATTAGGCAGAATAGCATCGGTGAATGACCTACACGCAGCGGATGCAATGTATCACCAGCAGTGCAGTAGCAACTTTAGGACAGGGAAAAACATTCCTACTAAGCACTCTTTAGACACCAGTAGTACTAGAGACAAATCAAAGAGGCTCAAACTCGGAAGGCCTGAGATAGACGAGAGAACGTCAGCGTTCCTGGAAGTGGCTCAGTTCTTAGAGGAAAATGACGAGGAGCAAACCACCATACATGACCTTGTTCTCAAAAGGTCAGAGTTTCTTCAGAACACAGAGCATGAACCTTACAGTGCTAAATACATTAAAACTAAAATAAAGGAGCACTTTGGCGAGAGGGTTTTAATGACTGTGCTGAGCACCAAAGAATGTGTGGTCACATTGCGAGATACAGCAAGTTCAATCCTCTATGCATTCCACAAGCAACAGAAAGCTGAACATATTGAAGATGACAAGTTGAATATTATTGAAGCTGCTGCAAAACTCATTGCCAGTGATGTAAAGTCCATGGAAACCCCAAAGGATTTCTATCCAGACACGGGCGACATTGCTGATTCTGCTAGCTACATTCCAAACTCATTGCAATTACTGCTTAGGACTATGTTTGCTGGCAAAAATGTTGGTGTAAAACTTGCTTCGATTGGGCAGGCATAATGCAAGCCATACGACCAAGGGCAATAATAACCCCTCTTCACCTGGCCTCGGTATCCAGATGCACCACCATTTTGCGTCACGTTTTTTGGTGGACACGCTTCACGGGCGTGGGTTTTCATCTTCCTATGCTGAGGTCATGAAATATGAACGGAGTGCAGCTGTTGTATAAGGTACTGAGATCCCTGAGTATTCCGAAGAGCACCACATAGAGTATATTGCCGATAATGTGGACCATAATGTGGCAACAATTGATGGCACAGGGACATTCCATGGAATGGGCATTATAGCTACTGTTACACCAGAAACAAAAACAAGCAAGGCTGTCCCCACAGTCCATGTGACGGCTAAAGAGATTGCTGCCATTGGTCGCATCAGCATTCAGTACTTCAAAATTCCTGCAGCATTGGAACCTATCATCTACAATCCACTGGTTCGCACGACAGAAGAGGATCCAACATCAGAGTTAGATATACTGTGGAAGACATCATTACTTCTCCACTCTCCAAGGCCATCATGGTCTGGCATGATGCAGTTCCTGCATCGAGGTCAACACCCAGGAAAAGCTTCTGTGACATTCCTTCCAATGATTGACCTTGATCCCAGTCATGCTTCATGTATCTACTCTACAATGAAGTTTGTGTCTACCCAAGCTCAACTATACGACGTTACTCCAATCCTCACATTCGACCAACCCTTGTACTGGAAAGCTTTAAGGATTATAATGTCTCAACCAAATGACAGTGATCTCAAGCGCATAGTCCTCAGGCTTGGGGGATTTCACATGCAGATGAGCTTTCTTGGGAGCATAGGTCACCTAATGGCAGGCTCGGAACTGCAAGAGTTGCTCGAAGTGGTATATGCTGGAAACACAGTGCCCCACACGATGACAGGCAAAGCTGTTTCCAGAGCAGTGCGGGGACATATGCTGGTAGATGCTGCACTGAACACCATTTTGGTCGCTGATGCCTACAATGTGCCTGTGCCAACCAAAGACACAGTTCAGGAACCACAAGTGGCAACTGCTGATACTGAGACAGATAATGTAGAACCACAAGATATTCCTTCAGATACAGTGACGACTGACATAACTACAGCAAGTGAATTGTATGACAGAGCAATGTCCTCTTCCCTCTCAGTGGAAGAAGTTTGCTCTGCAAAAGTGTTGCAAAGAATCCAGGCTGAACTTGACAACAAAAAGGAAATGATGACTATGCCAACAGCAAAACTCTGGTTGCAGTATCTCAACATGGTGGACATCTTGCGGAAATTTATTAAAGCTGAAAGAACAGGGAACTGGAGCTTACACCTCCAATGTGTGTACGATATGCTTCCCTACCTTGCCGCTTCTGGACACCGACTGTATACAAAGTCTGCATATGTTTACCTGCAAATGATGACCGAACTACCAAATACGCATCCGGATGTGTATAAGAAGTTCCAAGAGGGATACCACGTTGTGCGGCGCTATGATAGATACTGGGCAGGGCTCTCCACAGATCTGATCATCGAACAAGTTTTGATGAGAAGTATAAAGACGCATGGGGGCCTAACTCGAGGAAAAGGGATGACAGAGACTCAGCGCTTACTGTGGGTCCTATCCATGCCAGCATGCGCAAACATCAACGATGCAATGCAGAAGTTCAGCGGGGTCTCCTACGAAACCAGCGACCAACACAAAGATATTTCGAAGGCTAGACAGGCCAGAGATGTCAAGGACACCCTCGATCTTATCAGCTATCTGAAGGAAATAGATCCATTCAAGGAGAATACCTCACTTCACAACATTGCTAATGGCATGGCCGCTCAGGACGGAGTCAATGTTGACCAAACAAAAGAAATTGGAGAAAAGATTCTTGTGAGCATGGCAGGGAAATCTGTGGAAGAGTTCACCTTCCGAAAAGCCGATGAAGCAATGACACTTGCATCCAGATCAACTGTCAAAGTCAGAGGGGAATCTGTAGTAGTGGATCCACAATTGGTGTTCCAGCGACTGGTAATTGTAGGTGAACGGTGCAAAGACTTGTCAACGTTATTCAAGTTCGAACTTTGTAGCCACCCTCCTGCCTTATTTGACTCGTCATTCCTTCCCTTGCAGGCCAATAAGGCAGTCCTTGCTGATGTTCTGTGGAAGTCTATAGATGAAGAACAACGTGAGCCGAGTGTAGACCAAGTTCAATATGTCCTTGATGGCGGCGCGCTACTCCATCGGATTCCCTGGCCAAGAGGTTCCACATATAATAGTGTGTGTCAGATTTATGTCAGATATGTGACACAGAAATATGGAGCTGCTGTCATTGTTTTCGATGGCTACAAAGATGAACCCACAACTAAAGATGCCACACAACAAAGAAGAACAGGAACCTGCTCTAGTTTGACCGTAAGCTTTGCTGGTGATATGATCATCCAATCCAAGAAGGAGGACTTCCTGAACAACAAGGCAAACAAACAGCGCTTCATACATTTTCTTAGCGACAAACTAGAAATGGCTGGATGCAGCACAGAACACGCAAAGCATGATGCTGATGTCCTCATTGTTCAAACAGCCCTTGCCTCTGCCAGAACAAGAGATACGGTTCTCATTGGTGACGACACAGATTTGTTGGTCCTCCTGTTGTATCACGCTGATATGACCGAAAACGAACTGTTTCTGGTATCAGAGTCAAAGCAAGCCACCAAATCGAGAAGGGTGTGGTGCATAAAGCAGTCGAAAGAGTTGCTGGGTCCTCAGATTTGCGACCATCTGCTCTTTGTCCATGCTATTCTTGGCTGCGATACCACTAGTCGCCTGTTTGGATTGGGAAAAGGTTTGGCAGTGAAGAAGGTGAAGACTGATTCCCTTTTCGTGAGCAATCAGAGATGTTCCACAAATCAGGGCAAACACCGGAGGACATAACTGCTGCAGGAGAGAAAGCTCTGGTATCACTGTACGGTGGTACCAAAGAGGAAGGACTGGACAGCTTAAGATACAAACGGTTCTGTGACAAGATTTCCAAGAACACATCTTCCGTGGAACCACAAGCTCTACCCCCAACATCAGCAGCTGCAAGATTCCATAGCCTCCGTGTCTATTACCAGGTAATGGAGTGGAAAGGAACATGTGTCAACATGAAGCCACAAGATTGGGGATGGCACCTTGTGGACAGGTGCATGCCTATACAGACAGATCAGCCCGCAGCACCACCGGAGATACTGGATGTCATCTGTTGTAGCTGCAAGAAAAACTGCAAAACAAGGAGGTGCACATGCCAAAAATATGGTCTCCATTGCACTGCCGTGTGTAGAGTATGTCGTGGTACAAGTTGCTCTAACTCACAGGTGCCAGATTTGTCAGATGATGTAGACGACGATGCTTAAGCCGGATACCGCAAAGTGGCACAACTGGAATTGACACTCTTGAAATTAATATTGATGATCTGTTGTTGAAACACAGGCTTACTGTTGTTCATGAGTATGATAACAAACTTATCTATGGCTACAATTGTGTTTTCCTACATTTCAGTAGGCCCTAGGTTAAAAAATGTACCGAAAAAAATAAAATGTTGAGCAAATACATTCTAAAAATAGACATTCTTTCCAGCATATTGGATTTTTGGCTATAAATTCTTTATCCAATAAAAATGTAACCTACTCCACGTAAATCCTTGTGTTCAAAAACACCATTTTAGCACTTCAAATTACTCAATTATGACATCTAAATGCGGAGATATGGCAAATTATCGAAAATTGGCGGCCATCTTGGATTTATGCAAATTAGACATATTTCCTCAACGTTGATTTCTTAGGACTTTTAGTATGATGTTCTAGACACCTCATGGTGGTGAAAAAATTCTGTTGCAATTTGTTCCAAGTTGGGCCCTAAAATGTGCTATATTGCCTGGACTAGACGTTGTTTGTTTGTTTTTGTCTTTCTATATCTTGACGACGTTGTTTGTTTTTTTAGTCTTTCTATATCTTGACGACATTGTTTGTTTCTTTTAGTCTTTCTATATGTTGACGACGTTGTTTGTTTTTAGGCTTTCTATATCTGGACGACGTTGTTTGTTTGTTTTTAGTCTTTCTATATCTTGACGACGTTGTTTGTTTGTTTTAGTCTTTCTATATCTTGACGACGTTGTTTGCTTTGTTTTTGTCTTTCTATATCTTGACGACGTTGTTTGTTTTGTTTTTGTCTTTCTATATGTTGACGACGTTGTTTGTTTGTTTTAGTCTTTCTATATTTTGACGACGTTCTTTGTTTTTTTTTTGTCCTTCCATATCTTGACGACGTTGTTTGTTTATTTTAGTCTTTCTATATCTTGACGACGTTGTTTGTTTTTGTTAGTCTTTCTATATCTTGACGACGTTGTTTGTTTTTTTAGTCTTTCTATATCTTGACGACGTTGTTTGCTTTTTTTGTCTTTATATATCTTGACGACGTTGTTTGTTTGTTTTAGTCTTTCTATATCTTGACGACGTTGTTTGCTTTGTTTTAGTCTTTCTATATCTTGACGACGTTGTTTGCTTTGTTTTTGTCTTTCTATATCTTGACGACGTTGTTTGCTTTGTTTTTGTCTTTCTATATCTTGACGACGTTGTTTGTTTATTTTAGTCTTTCTATATCTTGACGACGTTGTTTGTTTTTGTTAGTCTTTCTATATCTTGACGACGTTGTTTGTTTTTTTAGTCTTTCTATATCTTGACGACGTTGTTTGCTTTTTTTGTCTTTATATATCTTGACGACGTTGTTTTTTTTTTTTTGTCTTTATATATCTTGACGACGTGGTTTTATTTTTTGTCTTTCTATATCTTGACGACTTTGTTGTTTTTTTTAGTCTTTCTATATCTTGACGACTTTGTTGTTTTTTTTGTATTTCCATATCTTGACGACTTTGTTTGTTTTTTTTGTCTTTCCATATCTTGACGACTTTGTTGTTTTTTTTGTCTTTCCATATCTTGACGACTTTGTTTGTTTTTTTTGTCTTTCTATATCTTGACGACTTTGTTGTTTTATTGTAGTCTTTCTATATCTTGACAACGTTGTTTGCTTTTTTTAGTTTTTCTCTATCTTGCATAGCTGTTTTTCGCGTTGGTTATAGTATTCCAACATTAAGCTTTGAAAGTCCTCTTTATTTGTAAAAAAAAAAATTTTAATTGGTGACCTTTCTTGAAAGTTTGTATTAATACTACCTAGGTCAAGGTCATATGTCAATACAAAATTATTTGCTTGTATCATACACCAACAGTTAATAGACTAAATGCATTCGAACACAAAGTTAGGATATCATACTATACATTTGTTATTCTCGCTCTCACATTACACAATACAATAAATAACAATTAAATATACGACATATTGTTTATAGTCCGTTCTGAAATAGCTTCATTATTTTTGCGAGTCTCTACAGCAATAACAGATTTTACATAATAAATAAAAGCAAAACAAACCTGTAAGTAAAATTCTCATCTTACTTTAGCGAATAAAATGTTTTAAGTAGTTTAAATACGAAATAAATAATTAAGATGTTACCCATATTATATTCTTAGATATAAAGCAAACGTTTTATTAACGCCGTGTACGGATGACGTATGACGTCACTTGATGCGACAATAGATTTTCACAGTTTCCAGATAATTCATATATATATATATATATATATATATATATATATGTTTCTATATTAACAATAATATTATAGTATTTAACAATTAGCTATGCATAATAAAAGCAATAATATATTATTAGTATTCACTATTGTCGGTCAAAGTTACTACTGCTAAGAAAGATTGCTCGATTTTAGTTTACATTTGCTGCTGATAGCAAAGATGGCATCTATCTGAAAAACATTCCTAGTCGGATAAAGTAATTTCTGAAAGAAATAAAATCTCTTAAATTTGATTATTCTTAACAACATGGACCAACGTCTAAGAAAAGAAAATGGCTATTCAGAAAAATACTGGCTCTGTAGGAGAGAACGTAGCGATTCATTTCATTTTGAAGAGAAATCATCAACTAAAATGCACTTAGTCTGATGAAATGGAACACAAAGTTTCTATGTAGCTTACTTGACATAAATATATTTTATACTACTATTAAGATCTACTTATGTATTGGGCATTTTTAAGTAAATACTGTTGAAATACTGAATATATATATATACATATATATATATATATATTGTGTGTGTGTATTTAGGCAGCATATTTTCATTTAGGCAAACATTATTAAATAACACGGTACATGTACATTTCAACTTTACAGACGCTTTTTCAAGTTATAACTACTTGCCGTTATAATTCAAAAATGAGCACAACAGTAAAGTCATAATTTGTAAAGACACTAAAACTAATACCGCCTGAAGATGATTTGACGATTCAAATCGAATGTACTTGCAAAAAAGAAAAAAGAATGGAACAAGAAACCCATGGATCATATTTACATCAATTTGACCGAAACATTAGATGGACAATTCGGAAAATTGAAAAAATAAAAAAAGTCGCATCAAACAAAACCACTCCGTGTTATTTAATAATGTTTGCCTAAATATATATATATATATATATATATATATATATATATATATATATATATATATATATATATATATATATATATATTACGTTATAGTATTATATGTGTATATACATGAAATACTAATACTATATCAATAGATATATATGTGGGTGTGTGTGTGTGTGTGTGTGTGTGTGTGTGTGTGTGTGTGTGTGTGTGTGTGTGTGTGTGTGTGTACAGAGAGATAAGCCTTATTTCTATTTTCCGCTTCAAGGAAAGTTGGTTATCGATTAGAATTTATGTTAAAATTATCATATCTTACAATACATTTATGTAGAATTTATTCCAGAGTTTACTTTTTTTTCATTTATTTTTTCAACAAAATTGAGAAGACAAAAAAAACGTATATAAAACCGAGGCGCAACAATATATAAACTAAAATCTTGAAAATCGGAAAAAAACTAAAAGTAGATATGAAAGTCGTTACGTGAATAAAAAAAAAGTTTAGAGATAATGCGACGTTGTTAAAAATAATTCTTTAAATATATTAACAATTCGCTATTTATATATAAATACTTGCTGCAATATTCCTTCCAAATTTGTGACCATAGTAGTCATATACATTTGAAGCGTTTCAATACGGGACAACCAATTCCAAAATACTCTAAGTCAATCAAATACATTAAGTACATTTAGTAAATACCATATGAAAATACAGATTACACAACTAAAGTTATGGGCTGATATTTTTTAATTGTAAATATGTATACGTAAATCAATCAAATACATTAATTACATTTAGTAAACACCGTTTGAAAATAGAAATTACACAACTAAAGTTATGGGCTGATATTCTTTTAGTTCTAAATATGTATACGCGCATCAATAAAATACATTAATTACATTTAGTAAATACCATATGAAAATACAGATTACACAACAAAAGTTATGGGCTGATATATTTTAATTGTAAATATGTATACGTAAATCAATCCAATACATTAAGTACATTTAGTAAATACCATATGAAAATACAGCTTACACAACTAAAGTTATGGGCTGATATTTTTTAATTGTGAATATGTATACGCAAATCAATCAAATACATTAAGTACATTTAGTAATTACCATGTGAAAATACTGATCACACAACAAAAGTTATAGGATGTTTCTTTTAATTGCGAATATGTATACGCAATATATGATATTACCTGGTAATATTATTAAAGGAAAAATAGTATGATCGCATTTATAAAAAAAAACAATAAGATTTTTAAAACTTCTTATTCGATGATATTTAATGGGGCAAAATTTGTTAAACATTTTATAATCAGTATGATTTACTGTTTGTCAATTATAGTTCAAATTCCATTAAAATAAAAAGATTTTTAAAACTTCTTATTAAGCTCTTATTCGATGATATTTAATGGGGCAAAATTTGTTAAACATTTTATAATCAATCTGATTTACTGTTTGTCAATTATAGTTCAGATCACATTAAAATAAAAAGATTTTTAAAACTTCTTATTAAGCTCTTATTCGATGATATTTAATGGGGTAAAATTTGTTAAACATTTTATAATCAATATGATTTACTGTTTGTCAATTATAGTTCACATCACATTAAAATAAAAAGATTTTTAGACCTTCTTATTAAGCTCTTATTCGATTATATTTAATGGGGCAAAATTTGTTAAACATTTTATAATCAATATGATTTACTGTTTGTCAATTATAGTTCACATCACATTAAAATAAAAAGATTTTTAAAACTTCTTTTTAAGCTCTTATTCGATGATATTTAATGGGGCAAAATTTGTTAAACATTTTATAATCAATATGATTTACTGTTTGTCAATTATAGTTCAAATCACATTAAAATAAAAAGATTTTGAAACCTTCTTATTAAGCTCTTATTCGATGATATTTAATGGGGCAAAATTTGTTAAACATTTGATAATCAATCTGATTTACTGTTTGTCAATTATAGTTCAAATCACATTAAAATAAAAAGATTTTGAAACCTTCTTATTAAGCTCTTATTCGATGATATTTAATGGGGCAAAATTTGTTAAACATTTGATAATCAATCTGATTTACTGTTTGTCAATTATAGTTCAAATCACATTAAAATAAAAAGATTTTGAAACCTTCTTATTAAGCTCTTATTCGATGATATTTAATGGGGCAAAATTTGTTAACATTTGATAATCAATATGATTTACTGTTTGTCAATTATAGTTCAAATCACATTAAAATAAAAAGATTTTTAAACCTTCTTATTAAGCTCTTATTCGATGATATTTAATGGGGCAAAATTTGTTAAACATTTTATAATCAATATGATTTACTGTTTGTCAATTATAGTTCAAATCACATTAAAATAAAAAGATTTTGAAACCTTCTTATAAAGCTCTTATTCGATGATATTTAATGGGGCAAAATTTGTTAAACATTTTATAATCAATATGATTTACTGTTTGTCAATTATAGTTCAAATCACATTAAAATAAAAAGATTTTGAAACCTTCTTATTAAGCTCTTATTCGATGATATTTAATGGGGCAAAATTTGTTAAACATTTTATAATCAATCTGATTTACTGTTTGTCAATTATAGTTCAAATCACATTAAAATAAAAAGATTTTGAAACCTTCTTATTAAGCTCTTATTCGATGATATTTAATGGGGCAAAATTTGTTAAACATTTGATAATCAATCTTATTTACTGTTTGTCAATTATAGTTCAAATCACATTAAAATAAAAAGATTTTGAAACCTTCTTATTAAGCTCTTATTCGATGATATTTAATGGGGCAAAATTTGTTAAACATTGGATAATCAATCTGATTTACTGTTTGTCAATTATAGTTCAAATCACATTAAAATAAAAAGATTTTTAAAACTTCTTATTAAGCTCTTATTCGATTATATTTAATGGGGCAAACTTTGTTAAACATTTGATAATCAATCTGATTTACTGTTTGTCAATTATAGTTCAAATCCCATTAAAATAAAAAGATTTTTAAAACTTCTTATTAAGCTCTTATTCGATAATATTTCATGGGGCAAAATTTGTTAAACATGTTATAATCAATATGATTTACTGTTTGTCAATTATAGTTCAAATCCCATTAAAATAAAAAGATTTTTAAAACTTCTTATTAAGCTCTTATTCGATGATATTTCATGGGGCAAACTTTGTTAAACATTTTATAATCAATCTGATTTACTGTTTGTCAATTATAGTTCAAATCACATTAAAATAAAAAGATTTTTAAACCTTCTTATTAAGCTCTTATTCGATGATATTTAATGGGGCAAAATTTGTTAAACATTTTATAATCAATATGATTTACTGTTTGTCAATTATAGTTCAAATCACATTAAAATAAAAAGATTTTGAAACCTTCTTATTAAGCTCTTATTCGATGATATTTAATGGGGCAAAATTTGTTAAACATTTTATAATCAATATGATTTACTGTTTGTCAATTATAGTTCAAATCACATTAAAATAAAAAGATTTTGAAACCTTCTTATTAAGCTCTTATTCGATGATATTTAATGGGGCAAAATTTGTTAAACATTTTATAATCAATCTGATTTACTGTTTGTCAATTATAGTTCAAATCACATTAAAATAAAAAGATTTTGAAACCTTCTTATTAAGCTCTTATTCGATGATATTTAATGGGGCAAAATTTGTTAAACATTTGATAATCAATCTTATTTACTGTTTGTCAATTATAGTTCAAATCACATTAAAATAAAAAGATTTTGAAACCTTCTTATTAAGCTCTTATTCGATGATATTTAATGGGGCAAAATTTGTTAAACATTGGATAATCAATCTGATTTACTGTTTGTCAATTATAGTTCAAATCACATTAAAATAAAAAGATTTTTAAAACTTCTTATTAAGCTCTTATTCGATTATATTTAATGGGGCAAACTTTGTTAAACATTTGATAATCAATCTGATTTACTGTTTGTCAATTATAGTTCAAATCCCATTAAAATAAAAAGATTTTTAAAACTTCTTATTAAGCTCTTATTCGATGATATTTCATGGGGCAAACTTTGTTAAACATTTTATAATCAATCTGATTTACTGTTTGTCAATTATAGTTCGAATCACATTAACATAAAAAGATTTTTAAAACTTCTTATTAAGCTCTTATTCGATGATATTTAATGGGGCAAAATTTGTTAAACATGTTATAATCAATATGATTTACTGTTTGTCAATTATAGTTCAAATCCCATTAAAATAAAAAGATTTTTAAAACTTCTTATTAAGCTCTTATTCGATGATATTTCATGGGGCAAACTTTGTTAAACATTTTATAATCAATCTGATTTACTGTTTGTCAATTATAGTTCAAATCACATTAAAATAAAAAGATTTTTAAAACTTCTTATTAAGCTCTTATTCGATGATATTTAATGGGGCAAACTTTGTTAAACATTTGATAATCAATCTGATTTACTGTTTGTCAATTATAGTTCAAATCCCATTAAAATAAAAAGATTTTTAAAACTTCTTATTAAGCTCTTATTCGATGATATTTCATGGGGCAAACTTTGTTAAACATTTTATAATCAATCTGATTTACTGTTTGTCAATTATAGTTCGAATCACATTAACATAAAAAGATTTTTAAAACTTCTTATTAAGCTCTTATTCGATAATATTTAATGAGGCAAAATTTGTTAAACATGTTATAATCAATATGATTTACTGTTTGTCAATTATAGTTCAAATCCCATTAAAATAAAAAGATTTTTAAAACTTCTTATTAAGCTCTTATTCGATGATATTTAATGGGGCAAACTTTGTTAAACATTTTATAATCAATCTGATTTACTGTTTGTCAATTATAGTTCAAATCACATTAAAATAAAAAGATTTTTAAAACTTCTTATTAAGCTCTTATTCGATTATATTTAATGGGGCAAACTTTGTTAAACATTTGATAATCAATCTGATTTACTGTTTGTCAATTATAGTTCAAATCCCATTAAAATAAAAAGATTTTTAAAACTTCTTATTAAGCTCTTATTCGATGATATTTCATGGGGCAAACTTTGTTAAACATTTTATAATCAATCTGATTTACTGTTTGTCAATTATAGTTCGAATCACATTAACATAAAAAGTTTTTAAAACTTCTTATTAAGCTCTTATTCGATGATATTTAATGGGGCAAAATTTGTTAAACATGTTATAATCAATCTGATTTACTGTTTGTCAATTATAGTTCAAATCCCATTAAAATAAAAAGATTTTTAAAACTTCTTATTAAGCTCTTATTCGATTATATTTCATGGGGCAAACTTTGTTAAACATTTTATAATCAATCTGATTTACTGTTTGTCAATTATAGTTCGAATCACATTAACATAAAAAGATTTTTAAAACTTCTTATTAAGCTCTTATTCGATGATATTTAATGGGGCAAACTTTGTTAAACATTTTATAATCAATCTGATTTACTGTTTGTCAATTATAATTCAAATCCCATTAAAATAAAAAGATTTTTAAAACTTCTTATTAAGCTCTTATTCGATGATATTTCATGGGGCAAACTTTGTTAAACATTTTATAATCAATCTGATTTACTGTTTGTCAATTATAGTTCGAATCACATTAACATAAAAAGATTTTTAAAACTTCTTATTAAGCTCTTATTCGATGATATTTAATGGGGCAAACTTTGTTAAACATTTTATAATCAATCTGATTTACTGTTTGTCAATTATAGTTCAAATCCATTAAAATAAAAAGATTTTTAAAACTTCTTATTAAGCTCTTATTCGATGATATTTCATGGGGCAAACTTTGTTAAACATTTTATAATCAATCTGATTTACTGTTTGTCAATTATAGTTCAAATCACATAAAAATAAAAAGATTTTTAGACCTTCTTATTAAGCTCTTATTCGATGATATTTAATGGGGCAAACTTTGTTAAACATTTTATAATCAATCTGATTTACTGTTTGTCAATTATAGTTCAAATCCCATTAAAATAAAAAGATTTTTAAAACTTCTTATTAAGCTCTTATTCGATGATATTTAATGGGGCAAACTTTGTTAAACATTTTATAATCAATCTGATTTACTGTTTGTCAATTATAGTTCAAATCCCATTAAAATAAAAAGATTTTTAAAACTTCTTATTAAGCTCTTATTCGATGATATTTCATGGGGCAAACTTTGTTAAACATTTTATAATCAATCTGATTTACTGTTTGTCAATTATAGTTCAAATCACATAAAAATAAAAAGATTTTTAGACCTTCTTATTAAGCTCTTATTCGATGATATTTAATGGGGCAAACTTTGTTAAACATTTTATAATCAGTATGATTTACTGTTTGTCAATTATAGTTCAAATCCCATTAAAATAAAAAGATTTTTAAAACTTCTTATTAAGCTCTTATTCGATGATATTTAATGGGGCAAACTTTGTTAAACATTTTATAATCAATCTGATTTACTGTTTGTCAATTATAGTTCAAATCCCATTAAAATAAAAAGATTTTTAAAACTTCTTATTAAGCTCTTATTCGATGATATTTCATGCGGCAAACTTTGTTAAACATTTTATAATCAATCTGATTTACTGTTTGTCAATTATAGTTCAAATCACATAAAAATAAAAAGATTTTTAGACCTTCTTATTAAGCTCTTATTCGATGATATTTAATGGGGCAAAATTTGTTAAACATTTTATAATCAATATGATTTACTGTTTGTCAATTATAGTACAAATCACATTAAAATAAACAATTACATAGAATTCAATCACAACAAGTTCCTGCTCCGTATGCGATTAATTTCAACATGTTTTTTAATTCTATACAGGAAAAATATTTAATTCGCATCCATTACTTTTTATATAAAACTTTATAAATCACGTTTACACATAAATTTCTAAAACAATTACACGTTAATTCTTCTTTTAAATACCTTGGCGCAGTTACCAAAAATTAAATGTGAGAGGCGTTATATCTATAAAATGTTAGCTTTGTGCAAAAACTTATAAAGGCCAAAGTCCTATTTACTAAGACGGAAATGTAAAGAGACGTTATATCTATAAAATGTTAGCTTTGTGCAAAAACTTATAAAGGCCAAAGTCCTATTTACTAAGACGGAAATGTAAAGAGACGTTAGATCTATAAAATGTTAGCTTTGTGCAAAAACTTATAAGGGCCAAAGTCCTATTTACTAAGACGGAAATGTAAAGAGACGTTAGATCTATAAAATGTTAGCCCGGTGCAAAAACGTATCCAAACCGATGAAACAAATGAAGGAGAATTTTTATCAATAAAATGTTAGCCCGGTGCAAAAACGTATCCAAACCGATGAAACAAATGAAGGAGAATTTTTATCAATAAAATGTTAGCCCGGTGCAAAAACGTATCCAAACCGATGAAACAAATGAAGGAGAATTTTTATCAATAAAATGTTAGCCCGGTGCAAAAACGTATCCAAACCTATGAAACAAATGAAGGAGAATTTTTATCAATAAAATGTTAGCCCGGTGCAAAAACGTATCCAAACCGATGAAACAAATGAAGGAGAATTTTTATCAATAAAATGTTAGCCCGGTGCAAAAACGTATCCAAACCGATGAAACAAATGAAGGAGAATTTTTATCAATAAAATGTTAGCCCGGTGCAAAAACGTATCCAAACCTATGAAACAAATGAAGGAGAATTTTTATCAATAAAATGTTAGCCCGGTGCAAAAACGTATCCAAACCGATGAAACAAATGAAGGAGAATTTTTATCAATAAAATGTTAGCCCGGTGCAAAAACGTATCCAAACCGATGAAACAAATGAAGGAGAATTTTTATCAATAAAATGTTAGCCCGGTGCAAAAACGTATCCAAACCTATGAAACAAATGAAGGAGAATTTTTATCAATAAAATGTTAGCCCGGTGCAAAAACGTATCCAAACCGATGAAACAAATGAAGGAGAATTTTTATCAATAAAATGTTAGCCCGGTGCAAAAACGTATCCAAACCGATGAAACAAATGAAGGAGAATTTTTATCAATAAAATGTTAGCCCGGTGCAAAAACGTATCCAAACCGATGAAACAAATGAAGGAGAATTTTTATCAATAAAATGTTAGCCCGGTGCAAAAACGTATCCAAACCTATGAAACAAATGAAGGAGAATTTTTATCAATAAAATGTTAGCCCGGTGCAAAAACGTATCCAAACCGATGAAACAAATGAAGGAGAATTTTTATCAATAAAATGTTAGCCCGGTGCAAAAACGTATCCAAACCGATGAAACAAATGAAGGAGAATTTTTATCAATAAAATGTTAGCCCGGTGCAAAAACGTATCCAAACCGATGAAACAAATGAAGGAGAATTTTTATCAATAAAATGTTAGCCCGGTGCAAAAACGTATCCAAACCGATGAAACAAATGAAGGAGAATTTTTATCAATAAAATGTTAGCCCGGTGCAAAAACGTATCCAAACCGATGAAACAAATGAAGGAGAATTTTTATCAATAAAATGTTAGCCCGGTGCAAAAACGTATCCAAACCGATGAAACAAATGAAGGAGAATTTTTATCAATAAAATGTTAGCCCGGTGCAAAAACGTATCCAAACCGATGAAACAAATGAAGGAGAATTTTTATCAATAAAATGTTAGCCCGGTGCAAAAACGTATCCAAACCGATGAAACAAATGAAGGAGAATTTTTATCAATAAAATGTTAGCCCGGTGCAAAAACGTATCCAAACCGATGAAACAAATGAAGGAGAATTTTTATCAATAAAATGTTAGCCCGGTGCAAAAACGTATCCAAACCTATGAAACAAATGAAGGAGAATTTTTATCAATAAAATGTTAGCCCGGTGCAAAAACGTATCCAAACCGATGAAACAAATGAAGGAGAATTTTTATCAATAAAATGTTAGCCCGGTGCAAAAACGTATCCAAACCGATGAAACAAATGAAGGAGAATTTTTATCAATAAAATGTTAGCCCGGTGCAAAAACGTATCCAAACCGATGAAACAAATGAAGGAGAATTTTTATCAATAAAATGTTAGCCCGGTGCAAAAACGTATCCAAACCGATGAAACAAATGAAGGAGAATTTTTATCAATAAAATGTTAGCCCGGTGCAAAAACGTATCCAAACCGATGAAACAAATGAAGGAGAATTTTTATCAATAAAATGTTAGCCCGGTGCAAAAACGTATCCAAACCGATGAAACAAATGAAGGAGAATTTTTATCAATAAAATGTTAGCCCTGTGCAAAAACGTATCCAAACCGATGAAACAAATGAAGGAGAATTTTTATCAATAAAATGTTAGCCCTGTGCTTAAATGTATAAAGGCCGAAGTTTTATTTAGCAAGACACAAATGAACGTGACGTAATATCTGTAAAATTTTAGCTTTGCGCAAAAACGTTTACAGGTCGAAGTTGTATTCACCAAACAAATAACGGATGCGTTATATCTATAAAATGTTGGCCCTTTGCAAAAACGTATAAACGCCAATTTTGTATTCATCAAGACAGAAATGAAGGAGATGTTATATCTATTAAATGTTAGCCTTGTGCCAAAACGTATACAGGCCAAACTTGTATTTACAAAGCAAATTAAAGATGCGTTATAACTATAAAATGTTAACACTGGGCAAAAACGTAACCAGACCGAAGTAGTATTCACCAATACATAAACGAATAGGGATTTATATCTATAAAATCTTAGCCCTGTACAAAAACGTATTCAGACCGAAGTGGTATTTACCAAACAAAATAATGATTCGTTATATCTATAAAATATTAGACCTATGCAAAAACGTATGAAGGCCGAAGTTGTATTTACCGAGACAGAAAAAAGGTAGACGTTATATCTAAACAATGTTAACCCTGTGCAAAAACGTATACAGGCCGAAGTTGCTCTTACAAATCAAATCAAATAATGCGTCATATCTATAAAATGTAAGCCCTGTGCAAAAACGTATACAGGCCGAAGTTGTTCTTACAAAACAAATTAAATAATGCGTTATATCTACAAAATGTTAGCCCTGTGCTAAAACGTATACAGGCCGAAGTTGCTCTTACAAAACAAATGAAATAATGCGTTATATCTATAAAATGTTAGCCCTACGCAAAAACGTATACAGGCTGAAGTTGTATTTACTAAGACAGAAATGAAGTAGACGTTATATCTATAAAAGTTTAGCACTGTTAAAAATGTATACAGGTCGAAGTTTTATTTTCCAAAACACAAATAAAAGAGACGTTATATGAAGTGACCCCCTTAATGAAAAGATAATGACAGCATGACACCATAACCATAATATTCTACGTTACCCACAAACAACTATTTGAATGCTGAATAACAAACATTTCACATAAGAAACGTTACTGTGTAAAAATTTTAATCCACATTTCATAAAGATATTACTTATAACGAAGATTTTGATCAACATTACAATAACGAAGAGTTCAAACTACGATACATTCTGTTACAGACTGTATAACTTGGCTCCTTAAACAAAATTAGCAGTTGCGTAACACATAACTATTTTGTACAGCTACGTTAACATCTCAACGCTTGAAATAATTACTTTGGTGTCTCCAAATTCTGTAGGACTTACTTAGACATACACACACTACAGACATCACAAACCTATACATCACAGAACACATAAATAGTTATATGTAAAACTAAAGTAGAGTTCTTTCTTTCGCGGATGCAATGCTTCGATGTATTTCTTGTGTTGGTTTGTAGATTCCATTTCTTAGGACTTTTCGTTAGTTTTCCTTAGAACTTTATTCGCTCGGCACGGCTTTGACGTTAATTAAAATAAATACGCCCTCAGAATAGGTACTGTTGCCACATCTGAGGAGGCGCTTTTTAGAGCAATCTACGTTGCCTAGACATAGTTTAAAATCGACTCTGAAATCTAGTGGGGATAATCTCCTTTCTGTTCCTTACGGACCCTTTCTCACGGAAATTGTTATTTTCATGGAAGGTGTGCTACTGAAGTCCAATCTTTGGCTCCTTTTTGTAAGACATTCACAGCAAGAACTCGTCTCTTTACTACAACGGAAAGAACTTTCCCTTCCACCCCCATGTTAGTCCGGTGGAATTTCCATCGAAAGATCTTCTTTGCAAGTACTTTTCGTCTGTGAAACATATTACCGCAAGGCTGATTCTCTGCAGAATACAACATAGTTGTTTTCAAATCCAATGTCAACAAATACTTGATATAAACTGTCTCATAAGATCAATTTCGTCTCACTATCCATTTATCTCGGTAATCTTTATCCTCGAGTGGCTCTTTGCTTTGATAAGTTGTGACCCCACAGTGAATAAACGTCATCTAAATTTAATTCATTATTTGGATTATCGGACTACTGTTATAATCTTCAGATGTATCTCGTCGAACTCGGGAATCTTCACGCAATTTCAGACGGCACCTTTTTTTAATCCACGGAGCTAGCATGCTCTCGTTTTGTCAGCCATGACGGGGTAGAAGTATTCGTGCAGATTCCCGAGTTCGACAAGATACATCTGAAGAAGTTCGAAAGTTACATCGGCCGAAACGTTGTGAGAATAACACTCAAAATGAGAACAGTAGTCCGACTAATCCAAATTATACAAATTATCAATCTTTATCTAAAAAATTCAGAAACATAAATTTAATATAGTTCTTATTTTTATTGTATGTATATTGTTAGTGGAATAGGAAATATAGGCACAGAAAACAAACGCATCCCTATCCATCTCTAGTGGCTGCTGATTTCTTGATGAGTGACAAAATCAGGATGAACCGAGACGTGAACGTGACTAATAGATAAAAGAATGAAGGTATGTATGTTAGAACGCCAAAAGCACGAAGACGAATTCTGTGTGATTCAAACTCCAGCTTATGGAGTTAAGTCTTTCCAATATCCCATAATCGACTTTAACTTTAAAATGTCTGATGAAAAACTCGTTATTAATATATACGAAATAACATTTTTCGTATGACTACAAAAATACAGCTAACGATACTTTCATTTTTAGAAATCGATGTTGGGTTCGTGTCTTAGTTATAGAGCATCTGATATCAGCTCTGTGATTTTTTTTTAGTCTTGATAAACAATATATAACCCATGTAAGAGTGTTTGCGCTGGGAGTCTATAATGAACTAAGAGTTTTACAATCCCAACCACACCGCTCCTGGGTCGGTATTGGTTGAATCCAGTGGCAACGAGAAGTCCAAAACGACAGGAAGTATTGACAGGAGAAAGAGAAAATACTTGTGTTATTTAAGAGTTTTCCTTCTACTGGACGAGTCGTACAAGAAAAGATTGATAGTCTCGTCCACTCTACTTTTTAATCTATAGCTTTAGCGAGGTGATATTGATTCATACCTTTCCCAATAGTATTAGTGAGAGTGACGCAGAAGCCCCGGAAGAACTCGAACTCGCCACGCTGAGCCCATCGTCTGCACAAAGACGAATAACGCTTAAAGAGAACAGGAGTGAAATGACTTTACCGAGTGAGCCAAGCCACTTATCTTTACACTTATATGAGTAATGCACGTCTTAATATTAGAATTCAGGCGTCATGGTTTTGTCATTGAATTGAGCGGAACACAATGGATGTCATTGAAATAAGACTCTCCTTGGCTGTCAGCTGTTTCATAACGATAATGCAACATTTTGCTTCTTCTGTCAACAACGCAACAGAGGAATGTTCAGAAATAACTTGCTGCTCTAACATTTACCTTTACACTGGCTCTACACTCGGTGTCAAATCACAGGCGAGAAACACGAGGATCAAAAAGTCAATTACATTTCAGTTAATACACACATACACACACATATATATATATATATATATATATATATATATATATATATATATATATATATATATATATATATATATATATATATGAAGAAGAATGGAAAGGAATTAGAGAAGCAAAAGCCAAATCAAATTTCAATTGAATTGCTCAGAGCAAGGTATATTCCGCAAAAAGGCAATTTATTCAAGTTAAATTTTCCTTAAGCCAGGCTTTTCAAAGATCAAAATCTTATCATCAGAGTAAGTCGCTGGGATAGATAAGTTGGCAAAGGCCAAGATTTAAAATTTGAAAAAGTAAAATAAAAGTTGTAGGGAAAGAAACACAGGGCAAAACTCTGCCCGAATGCAAGCAAATGTCCGATTGCTAAAAAGTCCGGTGTCGAAAAGTCCAGCGGAGAAAATGAAATGTAGATAGGTAGGTCGTTAAAAGGCACGAGAGGTGGAGAGAGAGGATTCGAAGTTAAATTCCAAAGACCACAACTTCAGGTGCGGCGAAGATAGAATGAATCCAAAGGGTAAAAAGTCCAAAAAGAGGTACGTTCGTGGATGCAGGCAAGGCTCTAATTCCTTTCCATTCTTCTTCATATCTACCTGCTCTATCCTGGATATTGAGCTGTATACTTTTCACAATAGGTTTTACCTTTCCTAAAAGTTCGCTTTTAGTACACCACTTTATATATATATATATATATATATATATATATATATATATATATATATATATATATATATATATATATATATATATATATATTATAATTATCCACAGACACGTGTTTCGTTGTCTTTACCCTTCATCAATGTGGCTAAGCACAGCTTAACTTAAAACTCGGGTCTTATTAACTTGAGCTATCAAATCTGACACATGTAGTAGAGGGTAATTATATCTGTTATTGCACCTTACCTATTCGAACTACATAATCTCTTCTCCTTCCAAAATAGTTCAGACGTTCTATTCTACAATTTAATTTTTTTTTAATTTTTACTGA
This sequence comes from Sepiola atlantica, assembly GCA_963556195.1. NCBI lineage: Eukaryota > Metazoa > Mollusca > Cephalopoda > Sepiida > Sepiolidae > Sepiola > Sepiola atlantica. The sequence goes on along the minus strand of OY744516.1, from coordinate 231,393,411 downwards.
TGACTAAATTTCTCATTCTTTTCAGACATAAATAGTTTGTAATAAAGTTGGAAGTCATATTTACTTTATAGCAATAGAAACGTATATTCAAATGTGCATGGAAATTAGAAAATGTAGTTGAAGTGCAAACACAGATTAATAGAGAGTTTCAAAGAGATCCGCCAACGCGACTCATGACATACGTTTCTATCAGTCTTTTCTGCTTTGCAGGAAGTCGTCGATGATTTTCTGGAACTTCTGAGCAGTTCCATCTGTTTAAAACTTATATCAAATTTGAGTTCTAGTGAGCGGATCTATTTAAAACTCTCCTTAACTGACTTTGCATTTCATTCTTCAACTATATTTGCAACTTCCAATAGTAATTTAGAATAGATTTTCTTTATTCGAAGTAAAGCCTAGTGCCATCATTATTCTAAATTAAATGAAAAGTGATGGAGATTTAGAGTGTTTATGTGTGTGTATATATATATATTATTATTATTATTAATATTTAATATTAAAGTGTATTTACTTAAAGACAACGTTGTTTCGGACTTACGTCCTCATCAGTGCAGGAAGTGGTGGTTTCAGACGGTCAGACGGGTTCGAACGCAGTTCGTAGATTCAGAAGAGAATCCCGATCTTCCGCCCTAATCCATTAGGCCAACGGAAATCGCCGCATACATTACTGAAATTAAGATACATTTAAAGCCAGCGGCAGGGTTCAAACGTTCCGAGATAAAAGAGTGCTGAAACGCGCGGGCGTGTATGCTTTGCTTCCATAGCTTAACGACCTCAGATTTTTATAATTTCAGACAGATCTGGACACTTAAGTTTAATTTACTTTAAAGAGGGCCATTAATATGAATATTTTTTAACTTAAATATTAAAGTGTATTTACCTACAGACGACGTCGTTTCGTACTTACGTCCTCATCAGTGCAAGAAGTGGTGGTTTGAGGCGGTCAGACGGGTTCGAACGCAGTTCGTAGATTCAGAAGAGAATCACAATCCTACACTCTAATCCATTATATATATATATATATATATATATATATATATATATATATATATATATATATATATATATATATATATATATATATATATATTGTTATGGTGTGATTATGATCTACCCTATTTGGTGACTATATGGACTCTTCCAGACACTATGTATAGATGAGTTTACGACGAAGTCTCAAAATAGTATCAAAGCAGTCCTTCTTCTATACCATACTGTATTTCTGTAAGTACACACTCTTGTAAATATACCACCGTGTTGTCTTATTTATTATCGACCCTCCAATGTCACATCACTGGCGACGAGACTTATTCGGATACAACATAACCCGGAATTATATCGCACACAGCACTGGCAACGGAAACTTGGACTTATGTATGATACAACATAACCATTACTACAACTGGGAATCTTAAGTTTTCGAAAAAAGACTTAGTTTGTGTGCTCGGAAAAAATGTTAATTACACCAGTAACAGCGTGAAGTAAAAAGCCGTACTGGACTTTTAACACACAAGGTTTCAGTCAAATCTGCGAAAATAAACACTTCAAGGTCAGAAAATAAGATTTAAACAAAAAGGTTTCGTTCATGAGAAAGATGAAAAAGATTTCAAATCATTCTCTAACACAAGGTTTTGAAATTGAAATATTTCAACCACGAAAAAAGAGCTGTCGATTTTTATTTATTTTTTATTGTTTAATCAGAAACACGCAAATAAGTTCGAACAAGCTTACTTATTTTTTCTCGCTAAGAAGTTGAGAAATTAACCACCGTGTAAACAATCTTTTTTAAAATATACATGAAAAAGTCAGTATCCTATTTTATGGAGAATTTAAAAGCAACATGTTGGAAATTATTAGGCACCAACAGGAACAACAGGTTCGACTAGAATAAAAATTTCGAGAAAACGAAGAATGGAAATATTTGAATAAAAGAGGATTGCCAACGTTTTAATAATGTTCGCCAAGATTCAAAAGACATTAGGTAAAGTGGAGTGTCACATATTAGAAAAATATATAACAAAAAATATTAATTCACCAACTAAATTTAATCAATAAAAGAAAAATAATTTGCCTCCTAAATAATGTTTTAATTGAGAGCAATAGCATTGATACAAAGATTGTCCACATAAATGAAAATGTGTTTTAATTGTGGTCGCATGTGACACAAAAGCACACTGCAGAATTAAAAATAAAATTTTAAAAGTATTTTTTAAATTACTAAAAGTGACAAAGTAGAAAATATCAGGACATTTCTGCAAGTAAAAATATTTAATAAAAATGTTAAGTTACAACTTAATTCCAGTTCTGATCTGCCAATAATAAATCTTCAAACGTGGAATAAAATTAAAAAATACCTTTGATAAAAACGAGAAAAATAGCTAAAAGTGTCACTGGTAAACAAATAAAATTAGACGACGAGCTAATACCTTGATAGTAAAGATTTGAAATTCAATGTTTGTAATTAACAACTCAAACAACCTCTTGAGTACGAACTGGATGGTGAAATTTGAATTATGGAACATGTCCATAAACTCTTTCTGACAAAATATTGAAGCAGAGAGACTAGAGAAATAGTTTCGGAAGTGTGTTTTTTAGTGAACTGGAAAGACGTAAAGAAATGACTGTTCTATTCGCGTCGTTAAATCAGATTAACAAAACGGAGGTATTGTCGAAAGTTGAGTACAGTGTGTGGGCTTCGCCTACAGTCTATATAAAAAAGTAAAGACATCCGTGTTTGTGAAGATTTCTCCACGAGATTGAACCATGAACTAAAAGATTAGCACTACCCCCTGCCTAGTCAAGAACAAATATTCGCTAAACTACACGGGGGGTAAACATGCCAAAGGTCGATTTAAGTGATGTTTATCTACAAATACTCGTGGGTGATGAGTGCTCAAAGCTACTTGTATTAATATCTAATGGTGTTTATACAAATTCGAACGGCTGCCATTTTGCAGGCTGAAATTTGCGACAGCCTACCTAGATGACATTTTTTTAGCAGTAAAAGCACCGAAAAACACAGATCACATGTACACGGAGTATTTAAAAGAATATGGATTTAAATTGAAGGAGAGAAAATACGATAAATAAAATATATTGGTCAAATTATAGACAAATATGGTAGAAGACCAGACCCAGAGGGATATAATGTGATAAAAAAATATGCCCGCTCCAGAAAACGTATCGTCACTAAAGGTTTTCTTGGTTTATCAAATTATTACAACGTGCTTATTCCAAACATGCACAATTTGCATGTCTTTTGAATGAGCTATCAAAAAATAAATTGATTGAGTCTGGACGACAGAATGTCAGATGGCATTTTTAAAATAAAAGATATTTTCACATCAGAATTATTTTTGACACACTACAATCTAGATCTCGAAATCATTGTAGCTACTGATGCTATATCGTACGCCATTGGAGCTGCATATTACACAAAATGGAAGACGGATCAGTAAAACCTATCGTCCACGCGTCTTGTGCATTACTATTTACACAACAAAATCGAAAACAGAACATTGAGTCTGATATTTGCAGTCACCAAATTTAATTGATTTGTTCACAGAAGACATTTCGTGTTGAAAACCGACCATAAGTCACTGTTAACGGAGATTATGAACGCATACTGCAAACAGGCTACATAGATGGGAGACCATTCCCCTCAATTAAAATAGAGTATCTTCCATCGTCAACAGACATATCCATAACATATCCATAAAATATCCATAAAATGAGCTGAACCCCTTAAAGACACGGTATTTGCTTCCCTAGAAGTAAAAATACATTGTGTAACCTCATTAGAGAGCTTCCGGTAACACTCGAAGAAATAAAAGAAAAGGCGCTAGACGACGATTTAAGAAAAACCTAAATCGAAATTTAAAAAAAAACACCGACAAATCTGTGATGAAGAAGTAGTTATGTATGGCGATCGAGTTGTTATTCATGCAACATTAGAGAAACCAATACTAAAAGAATTTCATGTCGATCACCCCGGCATTTTGAAAAAGAAAACTTCTCATGAGAAGTTATGTGTATTAGACAAGTATGGACATAGACATTGAAAATGCGGTGATACTATGCAAAGGTTGTACTTTAACAGCATATACATCTATAAAGTTCAAATCTTGGCTGAAAACTGACCGACCATGGTATAGAATTCACATAGATTTTGCTGGTCTACTGAATGGTTTCTATTACCCAATAGTGCTGGACAGTTTCTCAAAAATATTAAAATGTAAGAAACCAACCACGGAAGTAACCGTTTGGGTTTTATGTGAATTGTTCGCCCGGTTCGGGGTCGTTGACTGTATTGTATCAGACATTGTTTACCCACAATATACACATAAATAAGATGAGAAAACGATATTCAGATGAAAATAGAGTAAAAAATACATAAAATCTGCATTTTTGGCCACAGCGACACCAGATATTTCTCAATAGTCTAATTTGTTTAATAGGTGGTAAGGGATGATAAAGTATTACGTACGCAACTCCAAATGTTGCGGATAATAATTATCAGTGTTGATCTGTTTGTCCGAAACTAAATCAAATTTCTAGCATTCTTTTTAATAAGAACACTACTTTTTTAACATATAAATCCATATGAACGATTTAAAATGCCTCGAAAATTGAACATTTTTTTCACTGCGCTAATCTTTTTATACAGTAAATATAACTGACCTCTATATACATATATAGATAATTTACTTATATATATATATATATATATATATATATATATATATATATATATATATATATATATATATATATATATATATATATCACAATCACCATCAAGGTTTTTGATCACTCCTGGACGAAGAAATTCCTCCCTGGTTTCCGATACTTTATTGGTGACTGTGATTAAGGGTTTGTACCATATTCGCCACAATAGGCACTGCGGGTTGGCAATGATATTTACACATAGCAAGGTGTCCACATACAGCACCTGGTATTCCCAAATGGTCACCAATCTAGCTCAACGTTGCTTAACTTCGGTGATCTAACGTGATTATGCCGTATATATATATACATATATATATATATATATATATATATATATATATGTATTTATATATTTTTGTACGAGCATTTGCGTAGTACATATATATATATATATATATATATATATATATATATATATATATATATATATATATATATATATATATATATATATATATTGATCTGTACTACGCAAATGCTCGTACAAAAATAAATGGAAGAATATATAGCGGGAGATGTATACGAGTGTGTGTGATAATATATATATATGTCTGAATGTCGTTTCGAATTTAAACACTTCTCGCGTATAGTCCTCAGGGTGAGTAATTCGTATGTCTTCATTTCAATTCTTCCTATTTTTATCATGTCTTCGCCAATCGCTTTACCTGAAATTGCAAAATCTCATTTTACTATGAAGAAACCTTTTCATCTGATAAAAACCTTTTCTTGCCTCAATTTGCCCTGAAATACAGAAGCGTCGAAGAGAACAAATGGATGGATTTCCATGGCATCCGGAATTATAAAACAGCATTAATACACCGATGTACTAACTCGTATGGACGAATAAAGATTCTCCGGTAGTTATTGTAACTCGTAGACTGGATCAATCAACTTTTGTAATAAAGTTTGTTTTTTTCAAACTTCCAAAATTAGCCGGGGCTTCGCGATTGTCGTAATAGATATGACGTTCATTTATGTATCTTCTGTGGCCATTTACATGAAGAAGTATTAAGGCGCAATTCCCAGTGAGCAATATGCAATATAGCACTGCGTAAAAAACACACCATATGCAATGTATTCTATGCATTATGCGTAACAAAGTGTTGGGACCCTACGAAGGATTTAGGACAATTAAATGCGCTTGTATACATTTTTAAAACAGTACCAATAAAAAGGCAATGTATTATTCACACGAGTTAGGAAAATAAAGCTTAGGAAGAACGGGTTGTTTAGACTACGGGCCGAGTAAAAACGCCGTTAGAGGAAATCTGCAGATGAGACTTGAGGAAATGTCAAAAAAGAGGTTCCGTTCAAAAGTTAGTGTTGTCATAATTGACAGAATATTGGCCGAGAGGAAACTTGGAACGCGAAATAATTCTAATCGCATGAAAACAAGGTCGAGTGATTGACGTGACTAGTCCCGCCTAAAAAGAAGGAGCGCAGGCAACAAGCGACTAATGAGATTTCGTACTGGTCGAGACAAGAAGATTTCGTCAGGGCAATACCAAGTGATCTTCTCTGACTATATAAGATGTGGCGCAGATTGAATTTAAGAGAGGGATTTTATCAGAGATCGGAGTAACTTTTTGAAAAAAGAAATCAATGCGTTGTTGTGTTTTTGAATAGTTTGGCCCGTCTGATTTCATGATTTAGTTGTTTTATTCTTCCCGGCAACTTCGGTACATGCTTCCTGGTTACACCCAAACACAACGTGGTAAAAGGTACTGTCCAGCTGACGTAGATGTTTCGATCCACGTTGCGCAACCTCTTCCAAATGGTGGATTTCATTAACTTGGCGTCTCCGAGAATAGCTAAAAGTGCGGAAAATTGTCCAAGCGCGAACACGATGGTATCTGGTTGCTGACAAAGTGGACCGGGCGGGGTAACATATGTACACCTTCCGTCAAAAGTGACGGAAAGCATTTATGCTTCGCCAATGTTTGCACTCGCTATTTATGTGAATATATTACAAGAATATTCATATAAAATCATTGAATTACATCAGTAATTTAATTTTTCATATATAAAATATTATTTTCAATACTGATGACCTAAATTTAAAAAAAAAAACACCCACTGTTTGACTTTTTATTATAAAGTGGGGGATTTATTTCAGAATTGATTTCATGCGGTGGGTTAAGTATGGGGTGGTTGTCTGACTTGCTATTTGCTTTCTCGCTTCCCTTTACCGCTTGAAGTGTTTTACTCGCTATTTTGTGTGTGACAGGATAGAAGTATATATATATATATATATATATATATATATATATATATATATATATATATATATATATATATATATATATATATATGAGAGGTAGTTTGCTTGAAGTATTGTGTGTAATATGTATATAGAGGAGTATTAGAAGACTATCATAATGCAAGAAATATAAATATTCGCCGTTGAGAAGTAAGAAAAAACAGGTGATTTGTTTTCATATATATATATATATATATATATATATATATATATATATATATATATATATATATATATATTAATTTTTTATAGCGAATCTTGCTTTATTAGGCAAGACTTTTTTTAACATAGTTCACCCCAAACAAAGCAGCCGCCACTTTAGACGTAAGGGGCTACTGAGAAAAAGGAGTGTAGGTTTGGGGGGGTCAACCTAAATGAGGAACTGCACAGCGAGATGTCTGTTTACATTAGTTTTACATTTCTGCATGTCAGTAACGTCAGGAAAGCAGAGAGCAGGCAGGGAGTTCCACAGTCCAGCAACACGAGGAAAGAAGCTTTTGGAGTATAAAGCTCTTCGGCATCTGGGGACCTCCACAGTGTATGGATGAGATTTGGAAGATTGTCGAGTTGGTCTAGCGAATTTACGTCGTGGGGGCACCAGAGCAGCAAGTTCATCGGAGCACAATCCATTGAAGTATTTGTAAAACAAGCACAAGGAAGCAACATTGCGGCGATGGGACAGGAACTGGAGTCTGGTAGACAGTGAGGGACCTATTAGGTTGGCGACTCTTTTTTTAACCTTGTCTAAGAGGGAGAGACTAGTGGATGATGCCCCAGCCCAGATGTGACAACAATACTCCATGCATGGGCAGATTGTGGCTTTGTAGAGATACCGGATAATGCCAGGTGTGAGGAGTTTACTAGCACGGTAGAGGGAGCCAACCTTCTTTGCGGCAGCCCTGGCAATGTTTTTAATGTATTTATTCCAATTCATGTTATCTGTGAAAGTTAGGCCGAGGAGTTTGAATTATGAACTCTAACGTAGGGTGTTATTTGACATGACAATCGGTGGTTGAAGAGGTTTGTTGTAGTCATTGAAGGAAGTAGCTTTGTCTTCGCGGCATTTAAAGTAACCATCCATTTTTGAATCCATTCAATTACAGACTGGAGGTTATTTTCTAAAGATTCAGCCATTGACTCAGATATGTGCGCGTCGGTTTTGCCCACATGACGAGAATAGAGCGTGGTGTCGTCAGCAAATATTCCTATCTCAGTCGCAATGACATCAGGGAGGTCATTTATGAAATTCAGGAACAGTAGAGGTCCAAGAATAAATCCCTGGGGTACACCAGCATGTATGCCATGTTGCTTAGATGAACGGCCATTGGATCTTTCGTTTTGTTAGGAAGAATTTAATTATATTAAATATTTGTCCAGTAATACCATATGAGTGGAGTTTTAGGAGAAGCCCTTCATGCCACACCTTGTCAAAGGCCTTGGATATATCGGGCGCTACCTCCCTAGCTTCATTTGCCTTGTCCAGTGTATGATATATGCGTTCAGAGATGACCGTTAGGATATCTGCAGTAGATCGTGCTCTTCAAATCCGTATTGATGATCAGGAAAAAGTTTAGCATCAACTAGGTGCCGGACTATCGCTTGATTTATTAATGATTCAAAGAGTTTAGCAAAGATCGGGAGTAGACTGATTGAGAGGTAGTTTAGAGAATCAATTCTATCTCCAGAATTCTTGAAGACTGGTACCACAGAGGCAATTTTCCAACTATCAGGGAAACAAGATTCAGCAAGGCATTTGTTGTATAGTTTGGAGAAGACAGGGGCCAACTCAACAGAGCATTTCTTTATTACTATTACTGGTATAAGATCAGGCCCACAGGCTTTGGAGGTGTCAAGTTTTTTATGATGTCTCTCACTTGAGACGGGGTGATGACCAGGTTTTCAAGTGTGGCTTCAGTCCGCAATGGGAATTTAGGGAGGGGGTTGTTTGCTGAGTCCAGAGTGGAGTTTAATGCAAAACGCTGGGCAAGTAGTTCAGCCTTATCAGTTGCTGTGCAAACAACATCGTTGTGATTTGATAACAGTGGGATTGTTGATTGTCCATTGTTCATCACACTATTGTATATTTTCCAGAAACTACGAGTACCTAGTTTCTGTGACTGAATGCGTTTTTTGGTTATCTCTGTATATCTTCTCGTTGCTTCATTATTTGCAATAATTTCTTGCCTCTATAAATTTTTGTCTGCTCGCAGTCGACTTATGACGGCCGAATTTTAGGAATGCCTTCTGCCTCTCAGCAATAGCAGCTGCACATTTTGAGTTGAACCATTGAGGAGAGTTGGGTTTGCTGAAGAATTTTCTGCCTGCTTTGAACTATTTGGTTAGCTCATTTGCAAACTGATCAGCAGAGAGTGAGAAGGTTACACCCCATGGGCGTCGCTGATGTGATCCCTAGGGATTCAAAATTAGTCTGCTCATAGTTTCTCGTTGTTTTAAGCAACGGTTCTTCGGCTTTTGGACGAGTTTTTGATGTGATAAGTACCATTACCACAACGTGATCAGAGTTTCCGAGTGAGCTATGGGCATTCGCCACACAAGCCTCTGGTAGTGAGGTCAAGAACAGGTCGATAAGTGAGGCTTGCTCGTCCGCGCGATCAGGAAGGCGCGTCGGAAAAGTGACAGCCTGTGAGAGGTCGTGAGCTGAGGAGAAGTTAAAAGTAAGGTTCCCAGCTGCATCAGTAACGCTGGAGAATCCCAACCAGTCACGGTGGTGTGCATTAAAAAAAAGTTAGTTTGTTTTCGTTTTTTCATTTGTTTTTTTTTGTTGTTGTTTTGTTTTTGTTTTTTTATTTTCTCCCTTTCTAAATCAAACATTCAGTTTCAACAAGAGGGATAAAATCACTTGAAACTTTTTATAGTAACCTGTCACAATTATATGAGTGTGTAATTCAAACAATATACATATAAACAAACATACACAAAACCATACATACACACACATATACACGTGTATCCATATATCTATTCGATTGTTGCAAGGTAAAAGTGTATCTATATATTCTAAATATACTAAAGAACAGCTCTACTTGTTATTGAGCACATTTTATAAACACTGGAGTTTCAACGGATTAACATCTACAGAAACTAATATAATACATATGTATAATTTAATTCAAATTCGTTTAGAAAACCTAGCTTGGAACTATTTATACTTATATTCATTTCCAACCTGCAAATGAAAATAAGCTAAATATTCCATCCTTCAATAAGTTAAAGCTATCATGTAATTAGTTATGGATGTAAAATGCATTTAAATCAAGTTTCAGATAATAATATTCGTGTAAGTATTGTTGACGTACGTTTCGAAACATGTATTCAAGGTTGGTAAAGAGAGAAGACACGTCCTTTTTCAAGCATATATGCTTCTCGTCCAAAAGTTACAGTAAGAAAAATATCATCTTATAAAAACACATTCATGTCTGTCCACCCATCGAAGGTTGTTGACAGGAAATGTGACTCGCCTCCAAAATTTTAAAACTTTCAGACGGAAACGGTGATTTGTCTCCGTTGATTGCTGGCTGAGCTGGTTTAACCCCGCCAAGCGGATGTCTGAAATTATATTCTGGATATAACAACCTTGGGAACGTATTAGAACTAAACTCGAAAACAAAACGGGAATTTTGTTCTGGACATTAGAGGAAGTGACCGTTAACCTGCCTTGTCATTCATGTCAGGAGAAAAAGAATATATGACAATTCTCTTGAATAGCTATTGGAACAAACGAGAGAACAGAGATGGTTCAAAGACAAATGTAAGCAGTATATTTGTATTGTGTGATCGGTACACACACGCAATTTGCACAAGTGCCGAAATTTACCTTAATTCTTTGAATGAAATTGAGAATACAAAGTTTCGTTCCAAGTCGCTGCTAGGACATATTGAACTTATATAATTCTTTTATTGTTATTTACCATTAATAAATCCTGTATTTTTCTATTGAACAGACTCATACACGTGGTTATTTAACACGTACACTAATTCACTATTAATGTTATACACATCACCGTCGTTGCCGTCGCCGTCTTTTATGCACGCATGGAAAACCAATTTGCGCACATTAAATTTATACATGAGTGTAGAAACCAATACCATCAAATACTAGATAATGAATGGCACCTCCCTTTTCATAATGGAACAGTTTTATTTTCTTCAGCCACAGTCGATGAATAGTTCCTACGGCTTACTGACTTCAGAGATAAGAAACACACCTGTTAAATTATTAGAAGATGAACGCTGAAGGGACGAAAGTGAAAACACGTGTGGCTGTACGATTTATTGTTGGAAACTCGTACCTAAATTATATCAATCAAATGTCACGCTAAAATTTATAATATGACACATTTCAACAAAATTCCTATCTAATAAAATATTTAACGAAAATGTGTCAAACTGCAACTTGTTTCACATCTGCAACGATCATGTTGGCAAGTGTGAGTAGGTATTAGTATGATGTCGCATCAGCACACCCACTAAATTGGTAATCAGTATCTACGATGTCACAAGCGAGTGACATCGGTGTGTCATCTGCCTAATTAAACAGCCTTAACTTTTAAATCTGGTTATTATAATGGTAAGTAAAAATTATTTTATGATTCTCTAGTGTATTATGATTATTTAGATGCATATATTGTAGTGTTTTGTTATACAAGTAAAATGTTATGCCATTTGTTGCACATTTGCAACATCATTTATTTTTGTTCAATATTTTTTTCAAAAATCATTTATACTACTTTATATTACTTGTTTTTCACTTTTTTAAAACCAATATAAAATATAAAGCAATTCAGGGTTAGTATAAAATATAAAACTAAATCTTATTCACACACACACAAACATATATATATATATACATATATATATATATATATATATATATATATATATATATATATATATATATATATATTCATACATTTCATAAATAAATAAATAAAATATATAGAATAAAAACCAAGAAAAGAAAATAACGAATAAATAAATAAACAATAATACACATATATATAAATAATATACCTTAGTACACAGACTTCTACCGACCGAATCAATAAATTCATTCTCATTCAGGACCCAATTTAATAACAGGCAAAGTTATTCCCCTTACACTGTCTTGCGGTTAAAACCCGAATTTTACTTGATTGAATAAAGCCTAAACTAAATTTAAAATCCTATAATTATTAACAAATTACATAACTTCGATAAACTAATTTTTATAAAACTCACAATTAATAATACTTTTGAATATATGATAACCAATAAATCTAATAAAAGTTATAATAATAAAAAAAAAACAGATTGATTAATTACTTTATATTAAAAACAAAACAACGACAAAAAACGAAAATAAAACAACAACACACAGAAACAAATAAAAATTAAAAAATTTATTATCAAAACTAACAGTTAATTCATCATCATACAATACCTATCATTTACCCAATATTTTTGAACACTACATATATCTACAAAACATAATTTTAAAATGTATTAATTTCTATTCTCTGCGGGACTGGTTTGCCCATATTCTACTCTCTGGCATCCATTTTGGTGAATTCTCTACACAGACGGATTTTTCCTTTGGTGTTTATTATTTTTGACAAAGGGAAGATTTTCCCGAAATATTAAATAAATGATTTTTAACAATCATCCGGATAACACACAAACAGCCAACACCACACTTGCTGTTATGTAAGATTTTAAGAAAAAATAAATAGTAAGTCCCACTTCGATTTATTATTTTTGTTCCTTCCAGCTTACAACCTACCCGGCACTTTGCCTTCCCAAACATACTACTACTATTCCCTGCAGTGCTTCAAGCAAACTATCATTCTCTATTATTCATATATATATATATATATATATATATATATATATATATATATATATATATATAATTATTTCGACAATCAGACAATGCCCACACAGACCAGGAAAGTCATAAACCGGAAGTCCTAAACCCGAGTCTAGGACTTCCGGTTTGTGACTTTCATGGTTTGTGCCAGCTGCGGCGTTGTCTGATTGTGGAAATAATTATTTATATGATCTCACATTCAAAAAGAAAATCTAATATATATATATATATATATATATATATATATATATATATATATATATATATATATATATATATATATATATGCAGTCTCTTCTGACACTGAGGTTAGCGGCTGCTGCTACATTATGTTACTCCCCACGGCTCACACATGTGTTTATTTAACACATACACTAATTCACCATTAATGTTATACACATCATCGTTGTTGCCGTCCGAATTAGCTTGCTGTACGTCAAAGGGACCAAAATTTTGTATATTGTCAATATGACAAATTACCATTTGTTAGTTCAATTTAAAGTTATCTCTTACTCCGTTTGCATATAAAACAATTTTAACTTTTGTTATATCAGTTTATCTTTTTTCTTTCAAACGAAAATACTTGGAATATTTTTCACATTTGACGCTAATATGAAATATTTTCTAAAACACAAATCAAAAATTATTATTTTTACGTCAAATGTTTCTACTTTAAACAAGTCGTAGTTACATGAATTTCAACACCTTCATGAAACAGATCAGAACTGGTGACAGAGTGAACGAACTATAATTACTTGCGTAAAGATTTGTTAATTAAATAATTCTTTTCATATTCGAACACATTTTAATTAACGAATAATTTCATATTAAACTTTTGTGATAACGATTTATTGCATTATTGGCTGTAAGTTATTTCACCTGTAAGTAGAGAGTGCGAACTGATGTATATTCATACTGAAGCGATTCGTCGACAGAGACTTGACAAATAAAGAAGTCTCGAATGTTATACGATGCATGATGAATTAAGCCAGTCAAACGGGTACGACTTTTTAGTGGACAGAAAAGCATATAGGTACTTTAAATGAGTATAATAAAGCTAGCATGAATACCCGAGGTTGTCCGGATAGTACATTAGTATAATTAAAGACTGTTGAACTTAAATATCTACAAAATCTTGTTGTGGATTGACATATTGGATATGTATATATCGTTACCGGAAATGGAAGAGAGTATTGGATATGCATATATCGTTACCGGAAGTGGAAGAGCGTATTGGATATGCATATATCGTTACCGGAAGTTGATGATACCCATTAAACTCCAGCACTATCTCTAAAATCTACGAGCAATTAACCTTAGTTTCTAAATCAAATTTTTAGCAATAATTTATATCATGACTATCTCTTAATCAATATTTTCTTTTCAATTTTTCTAATAATCTTTTTGTGTTAATTATCAAAAATTAATGTATGTCCAATATGTATCACGAGCGTGTTCTATTCTTCGTCGAATCATCTTCAGGGGACAAAAACAAATGAACAAAAAAACTGGAGAAAAAAAGAGAATTTCGAAAGGCAGTAAAGAACGCGCACGTCAGTTAGACGCAAAAAGAACCGTCTCGACGACTTCCAGAAAAATTCCGGGACGCCAGAATTGAAGTCACATGATAAAATTATATTACGTTAAGCATTTTAAAATGTTACTGGTTTCATACGTAATGTTATTTATTGTAGGTTCGATAGCTTCGAGTATTTTTTTATTTCTTGTAATTGGTTTCGAAAACATTCGTGATATATATGGAATATACATTTTTTAATTTAACACAAAAAAAGATCATTAGAAAAGATTTTGTAAAGTATAATTAAGCATAGGAATTCTTTTATTTTTAATGTTTGCTTAAATAAGACAATGCCTAAATACGCGCACACAATATATATATATATATATATATATATATATATATATATATATATATATATATATATATATATATATATATGTATGTATGTAATCATTCAACGGAAAATCATCAGCGCACAAGTTGGAGTAAAAGGCATAATAATAATAATAATAATAATAATAATAATAATAATAATAATAATAATAATAATAATAATAATAATAATAATAATAATAGGAGCACTAGGAACAGTCCCCAAAAACATGGAGAAAAGACTAGGAGAAATAGGAATCAAAGGGATAACTGAGACCATACAAAGGACAGTAATGATCAAAACAGCTACAATCCTGAGAAATGTCCTCGAATGCGGAAACCAACCCACATAAGCAACGAATGGAGAACAAACACATGGAAGCACAAAACAACAGAACCGGGGAAAATACAACCGCACGAGAGAGGCGCAAGCATAGGCTGACGCCACGAAAATTATGGACAGAGGGTCGAGGAGGGAAAGCGCAAAACCAGACCTCCACTGGAAGAGCGCTGACAGCTCTGGGACCTTGGGAAGGCTTGTTGCCACTCGGGCCCCAGAGGGGACCAATGGCCCTTATCAGCGGGAAATCGTTGGTAGGTGGCTGTTGCGATTACCGCAAGGTCATCAGCGGTGATGAACGAAAAGAGGTGGAGCATACTGGAGGCCTGAGGAGACTTGTTGTCACTCAGACTCCAGGTAATACCACAGGTTGTCGGCAGTGGGTGACCACTGACGATGACTAGTGTGATAACTCCTAGTGAGTAAATAATAATAATAATAATAATAATAATAATAATAATAATAATAATAATAATAATAATAATAATAATAGTGAATAAAAAAAACTTAGAATGAATAAAAAAAATTAAAAAAATAAACGTGCAATTTACAATTTCGTGCCGAATTTATTGGACGATTTTAGAAGCAAAGTAAAGTAAATCCTAATTTCAGTTTTTGTTTTTGTTTTTGGGGGGATAGTCTGTATGAGATTTTCGTGAACCATTCCCTTCTTCAAGCCTTCTATGAAGTATAAACAAGGCTCTTTAAAACGGCGTACTAAAACAAATATTATTAATATTTCACACACCAGGCACCAAGGGTCGCCTGTAAAGTTCATATATTCATGTGTTTATAGTCGGTTTTATTTCCGGTACACATGTACAAGGAAGGAAAAGAAAAGAAGTAAGAAAAGAGGAAAGTTCTTTAGTTTAAACTGTCTGCTCGCTATGTGGGGGAGTAATTTTTGAACGTCGGTGAGTGGCCTGTCTCGCTCACATTCGGTATGCAGGAGGAAAGAAAGACAAAAAAAGAAAAAAGAAGGGAAAGAAAAAAGAAACTGTGGATGGAGTATTCGTCTAATAGGCAAACGTATGGTTGATCTTCATACAAATGGATTTGGTTATAGAAAGATATGCGTCATTGAGTTCACTTAATACGTTACTTCGTCATGACATGTTTGTGAGGACTAAAAGAAAAAACGTACTTTTTAAGCGAAAACACGGATTTAGCGAACGGACATTGTATTTAGGAAAAATGTACTTTTGTAAGCCCTAACTAAAATTGAACCTTTTAGCTAAAATGCTGCGGCAAAAGTCTGTAGAAAGAAGGATACTAAATATTACCCGTAGAATACTATCCCAACCATAAAGTTCCGAGCCGAATCCATCAATTTTAGTGACCAAGGTGTAGTGACAAAGGTGCAGGGAACATTGAAAGCGAGGATTAATTGAGTATATAATAGAATTAATGGAGTATATAATAGGATTAATGGAGTATATAATAGGATAAAGGAAGTATATAATAAGATTAATGGAGTATATAAAATAATTAATGGAGTATATAATAGAATTAATGGAGTATATAATAGAATTAATGGAGTATATAATAGAATTAATGGAGTATATAAAAGAATTAATGAGGTATATAATAGGATTAATGGAGTATATAATAGAATTAATGGAGTATATAATAGAATTAATGGAGTATATAAAAGGATTAATGGAGTATATAATAGGATTAATGGAGTATATAATAGAATTAATGGAGTATATAATAGGATTAATGGAGTATATAATAGAATTAATGGAGTATATAATAGGATTAATGGAGTATATAATAGAATTAATGGAGTATATAAAAGGATTAATGGAGTATATAATAGGATTAATAGAGTATATAATAGAATTAATGGAGTATATAATAGAATTAATGGAGTATATAATAGGATTAATGGAGTATATAATAGGATTAATGGAGTATATAAAAGAATTAATGGGGTATATAATATAATTAATGGAGTATATAATAGAATTAACGGAATATAAAATAGGATTAATGGAGTATATAAAACAATTAATGGAGTATATAATAGGATTAATGGAGTATATAATAGGATTAATGGAGTATATAATAGAATTAATGGAGTATATAAAAAAATTAATGGAGTATATAATAGGATTAATTGAGTATATAATAGAATTAATGGAGTATATAATAGGATTAATGTAGTATATAATAGAATTAATGGAGTATATAATAGGATTAATGGAGTATATAATAAAATTAATGGAGTATACAATAGGATTAATGGAGTATATAATAGGATTAATAGAGTATATAAAATAATTTATGGAGTATATAATAGAATTAATGGAGTATATAATAGGATTAATGGAGTATATAATAGGATTAATGGAGGATATAATAGAATTAATGGAGTATATAATAGGATCAATGGAGTATATAATAGAATTAATGGAGTATATAATAGAATTAATGGAGTATATAATAGGATTAATGGAGTATATAATAGGATTAATAGAGTATATAATAGAATTAATGGAGTATATAAAAGAATTAATGGAATATATAATAGAATAATGGAGTATATAATAGGAGAAAGGGAGTATATAATAAGATTAATGGAGTATATAATAGAATTAATAGAGTATATAATAGAATTAATGGAGTATATAATAGGATTAATGGAGTATATAATAGAATTAATGGAGTATATAATAGGATTAATGGAGTATATAATAGGATTAATGGAGTATATAATAGAATTAATGGAGTATATAATAGGATTAATGGAGTATATAATAGAATTAATCGAGTATATAATATAATTAATGGAGTATATAAAATAATTAATTGAGTATATAATAGGATTAATAGAGTATATAATAGAATTAATGGAGTATATAATAGGATTAATAGAGTATATAATAGGATTAATGGAGTATATAATAGAATTAATGGAGTATATAATAGGATTAATGGAGTATATAATAGAATTAATGGAGTATATAATAGTATTAATGGAGTATATAAAATAATTAATGGCGTGTATAAAAGGATTAATGGAGTATATAATAGGATTAATGGAGTATATAATAGAATTAATGGAGTATATAATAGGATTAATTGAGTATATAATAGGATTAATGGAGTATATAATAGGGATATTTTGGAGATTAAATTTACGCCAGAGTGAACACTTTCTGTGCTTAAAACACGGTTTGGTCTTTCAACAAGACAACGATCTTAAACCTACTGTAAATCTTACAAAATGATCGTTAAGGTTTAGACATTCTAAAGTGGTCAAATCAATCTCCAGATCTTAACCCGATTGATCATGTACGGGGAGAACTAAAACTGAGAATTCAAAGAATTGACATGCAAAACCTTCAGTAATTAAAGGAATTGTTCGTGGCGAATGGAAACATGTGGCTAAGAAACATGCAAAAATATGTGTAGATGACTACTCTAAACGCCTACATGCTGTAATAAGTAATAACCGTTTACTACGAATATTAATCGATGAATAATATTATAATAATATTGTAAACTTTTGCGTTATTAAATATTGTTGTTTCCTTGTTTATTATTTACTATTTTTATTAATCTCTTTGTTTGATTAAAGGCTTAATCATATGTAATAGTGTCAGTTAAAAGTTTCAATTAACTTAACCGTGACCTTTGTAAGTCATTGAGTCTCGTGTTTCTACTGATGCTATTTTTAGGGGATTAATAGGGTTGGGATTAGGGTTAGGGTTAGGGTTATTTTTAGGGGATTAATAGGGGTTATTTAAAAAACATTCATGCTGATCTCATGATTAGGATCAGAGTATTGAAAAAAATAGAAAGAATGCTTGTCAGGAGCACTTTGGATTCTCTGTTAAATATTGTTGTGGTTAGAAAAATTATAATATTACTAAAAGCAAATAAGCAGTAAATGAAAATTTTAAAAAATAAATTAAATTATCCAACATTTTTTTATAAGTTTGATTTTTTTAAATTTATTCTTTATTGTTTGTTTATATTGAAATTATTTGTTTTGATTTCATTTGTTCCGTTTTTTAATTTATTGCTGGTTTTCATTTTAAAGTAACTTATTTATCGTTTTTTTTAACTAACTTATTCATAATTTGTTTTTCATTTTAAACAGTTATATTGAAATGGTTTGCTCTCCAAATAGCTGTCAAATTTTATCGACTAGTTTTTTTCTGATTTGACAATAACTTTGATTAAAGTTCAGTTCCGGTATAAATCGGATCGTGTTCCTCTCTTTTCTATTTTTAAATGCAATTTTTTTTAGTTTTCTGATGCTCTTTCAAAACTATCATTCATTATCGACAGTCTGATTGTTCGAAAGATCGCGCTTGCTTGCAGCTACTAGCATGACGTCACTTTCCAGCGAACAGGCCTTACTTTTTTACAAAAGTGACGATTAAACTGTGTACAAATTACATAAACAAACCTTTTTTATAATGCGTTGTTAACTTTTTCGTGTTACTGTATATGAAACAACAGTAATTAAATAAGAGTTATTTCTCTTTATTCAGTAAAAATATAAACTAACCAATAAAAATAAATAACTATCAGCACAAAAAATAATAACTAACCACATGTAGTAATTAGAAATAACATTAAACAAAACATAATAACAGACCACATGTAGTAATTAGAAATAACATTAAAAGAATAGTAACAAACCACGTGTATTAATAAGAAATAACACTAAACAAAAAATAATAACAGACCACATGTAGTAATTAGAAATAACATCAGATAAAAATAACAGGCCACATGTAGTAATTAGAAATAACATTAGATAAAAATAACAGGACACATGTAGTAATTAGAAATAACATTAGATAAAAAAATAACAGGCCACATGTAGTAATTAGAAATAACATTAGATAAAAAATTATAGGCCACATGTAGTAATTAGAAATAACATTAGATAAAAAAATAACAGGCCACATGTAGTAATTAGAAATAACATTAGATAAAAAAATAACAGGCCACATGTAGTAATTAGAAATAACATTTAATAAAAAATAACAGGTCACATGTAGTAATTAGAAATAACATTAGATGAAAAATAACAGGCCACATGTAGTAATTAGAAATAACATTAGATAAAAATAGCAGGCCACGTGTAGTAATTAGAAATAACATTAGATAAAAATAACAGGCCACATGTAGTAATTAGAAATAACATTAAACAAAAAATAATTTTACATAGCAAAAAAGACAGAAGATTTTTTTTAATGAACAAATAATATATTTAAACTTATGGCTTCGGAATTGAATGCTTTCAGTGTTTTGCAAGAACATTTGTGGAGAATGGTTATGTGAAACCGGAAGTACATAAAGCAACGACAAAATCGTGCTTTGATCTTCTAATGATTGCTCATAGGATGTATATATCTATATATATATATATATATATATATATATGTATATATACTAATATGTGATTATTTTGTCCATACGAACATGTAAAAAATCTGCATATATATATATATATATATATATATATATATATATATATATATACTAATATGTGATTATTTTTGTCTATACAGACATGTACAAAATCAGCATATATATATATATATGTATATATATATATATATATATATATATATATATATATATATATATATATATATATATATTAAAACTTCAAGAAAGAGGCAAAATGCCTTCAAAAAACCATATGTTAGATACAGATATTTTTATTAAAATCAAAATCAAAAATAAAAACAAAATTGTTTTTTTTCATCTTGACTTTTTTTATCTAATAATTTTACTTCATACAACAAACCTCGTCAGAGCTTTAGACAAATATCAAGCGAAATTATTAGATAAAACAAGTCAAGATGAAAAAAACAATATTGTTTTTATTATTTATTTTGGTTTAAATAAAAAAAATATCTGCATCTAACACATGGTATTTGAAAGGCATTTTGCCTCTTTCTTGAAGTTTTAAAATTTTAAAGATGCTTAAAAAAATGACCTTTTCCAAATTGATATATATATATATATATATATATATATATATATGATAATTAAATTGGGATAAAATGATCCGACGTAATGAAAAAGAAAAGTCACAAAACTAAATTATTTATGTATTCATCAACGTTTCGAGGGGAAAAGAGAAAATGGGGTGACAGCTTAGAGTTATTCTCATATCTATTTTTAGCTTAGGGAACATGTATGGGTGAAAATGAACTGTGCTGATAACAGATTAACTAAAAATCGCCAGTTTTCATTTTTTTTGCCTTTCTCATCCACAGCCATGCCGAACCTCGGACAATTTCAGGCAAATCAAAATTAATAACTGTATGATTTTTCTGCATTTTTCTTCATCTTGAGGAAGTCTACAATATAGACGAATGATTAATACATAAATAAGATAGATTTTTTGTTATATACATGATAAATACATAAATAAGATAGATTTTTTGTTTCATTTTTCATTTTCCATATATATATATATATATATATATATATATATATATATATATATATATATATATATATATATATGTGGGGGGCGTGTGTGTGTATATGTCTGTTTTGTGTGTACTATTGTGTGTCATAATGATTTTCAAAATATGCATGTAATTCTTTCCTACTTTTAAGAATGTATATGTATATTTCTGTGTATCTAAGTTCAGATGTTACCTTAGCTTAATACGTATCTAAACATCCATTGCATCTCTAATGCGTTGAAGCATAGCATCTAACTTCAGATGTTACCTTAGCTTAATACGTATCTAAACATCCATTGCATCTCCAATGCTTTGAAGCATAGCATCTAACTTCAGATGTTACCTTAGCTTAATACGTATCTAAACATCCATTGCATCTCCAATGCTTTGAAGCATAGCATCTAACTTCAGATGTTACCTTAGCTTAATACGTATCTAAACATCCATTGCATCTCCAATGCTTTGAAGCATCGAACTTCGCTATTGAAGCCATTCAATATTTCTTGGTCGTTTCCTTTGACTGATTTCCTCATCGATTATTGGTTTTTTCACATAACGTTTCCGCCGACATAGTTTTCTGCCTTCTTCACGCCAAATGATCTCCGGTTCTGATGCTAAATCCGACATCACTAATTTATTTGCAATAGGATTTATTACATTTTTTTATCCATCCTCCTATTTTAGTTTTTTTCTGAAACTAACTATCTTATTTTTTACATCATTTACATCGTGTTTGTGTTAAGTTGAAATGATATAAAATACGTGTGAGAAACAATCAAATAAGAATTTACATGGTGTTTGTGTTAAGTTGAAATAATATAAAATACGTGTAAGAAACAATCAAATAAGAATTTACATCGTGTTTGTGTTAAGTTGAAATGATATAAAATACGTGTGAGAAACAATCAAATAAGAATTTACATGGTGTTTGTGTTAAGTTGAAATAATATAAAATACGTGTAAGAAACAATCAAATAAGAATTTACATCGTGTTTGTGTTAAGTTGAAATGATATAAAATACGTGGGAGAAACAATCAAATAAGAATTTACATGGTGTTCGGGTTAAGTTGAAATAATATAAAATACGTGTAAGAAACAATCAAATAAGAATTTACATCGTGTTTGTGTTAAGTTGAAATAATATAAAATACGTGTAAGTAACAATCAAATAAGAATTTACATGGTGTTCGTGTTAAGTTGAAATGATATAAAATACGTGTAAGAAACAATCAAATAAGAATTTACATGGTGTTCGTGTTAAGTTGAAATAATATAAAATACGTGTAAGAAACAATCAAATAAGAATTTACATGGTGTTCGTGTTAAGTTGAAAGGATATAAAATACGTGTAAGAAACAATCAAATAAGAATTTACATCGTGTTCGTGTTAAGTTGAAATAATATAAAATACGTGTAAGAAACAATCAAATAAGAATTTACATCGTGTTTGTGTTAAGTTGAAATAATATAAAATACGTGTAAGTAACAATCAAATAAGAATTTACATGGTGTTCGTGTTAAGTTGAAATGATATAAAATACGTGTAAGAAACAATCAAATAAGAATCTTGATAGTGTATGTGGTGTCATTATTATTATTATCAGAATTATTTGTAGATATTGATCTTTTTATTAGAAAAGCACACAATAAGTAATGTCACACACGCACACATGTGTGTGTGTGTGTTTGTATGTGTGTGTATACAAAATGTAACCAATTAAATGTTAAATTTCTTTTTTGTTTCATTTTATTTTAGTCGAAGTTCTCAGAAATCAAGGAGGCTCTTCCTGGAGCTAACAATTGATCTCTATATGATATACATATATATTCGAATATTCCATTAACATTCTCTTTTATCTGTCAAACGTTGAGCTAGTAAAGAAGTGAAGAACATTAATTTTCCTCTCCTCAATTGACCAGTTGATTATGTTATAGTATATATTTATTTTGGTCTCTTGGTCTTACCGGATTCCAGGACAAGAATTCATCT
Source organism: Sepiola atlantica (assembly GCA_963556195.1). Taxonomy (NCBI): domain Eukaryota; kingdom Metazoa; phylum Mollusca; class Cephalopoda; order Sepiida; family Sepiolidae; genus Sepiola; species Sepiola atlantica. Next base: position 231,369,880 of record OY744516.1, on the reverse strand, counting down.
AGTCTGGTGGAGTATCAAGCTAAGTGCTGTTACTTGAGATAACGTTACTTTAAGAATGTGCACCATTCCTCGTGTGAGCCAGTGTATAGCCGTGTCGAGAGAATCTTATTTGCGCTTCGAATACTATGTTATTTTGAATATTTGGTCAGGGTTAACTTGTAGGGTGAAGTATCCTTATGTCAGGTTGTGTCGACAAACCCTTGTACAGAGAGACCGAATGATGGTGTCTATCAGGTAATTCAAACTCTCCCGTAGGTAATTCAAACTCTCCTTGTTAATATATGTATGTGCGTGTGTGTATATAAAAATTAAGTACGTTTAAACTCTGAGTTGAAAGCTAAGAAAGCTTATTAGGCGATGGAAGTAAATATGAAGGGGTATAACTCTGTGAATAGGCAATAAGAATTAAAACTTTAATTGATAGGGTTAGTAGTACGTGTAAACGTCATCTACTTAACCCATGAAACTATCGCGACGCCAGAATTTAAATTGTTAACATCTATCCTGGAACAATGTGAGAACGTTCTCTTAGCGTCTAACAGACTTCACGTGCCCGTTTGTCGGCTATCTTTTGAACTTCTCTTCTTTTCTCCAGCTTTGGTCTGGACGCTCGAACCCAATACTTTTATTGTCACGATGGTACCACGCTCGGATTCCATTTTTGACTCTGTGGTACCCTCGTGACAATAAAGGGATTGGGTTCGAGAGTCCAGACAAACGGTTCCAAGTTCGATACAGGACACCTGATGAAAGCCGGGGGGGGGGGGAACGGCCGAAACGTTGTGAGCATGGCAGCCGAGTAGATAACTAAACGCGAAATTTTAGGAAAGGTAGAACCTATTGTGAAAAATATATAGCTCAATATACTGGATAGAGCAGATAGATAGATAGATAGATAGATAGATAGATAGATAGATAGATAGATAGATAGAAGGATGAAAAGGAATTAGAAAAACGACGAAAGCAGATCTTTTTTCAATTCAGTTGCTTTTCATCCTTATATATATATATATATATATATATATATATATATATATATATATAGTGTGTGTGTGTGTGTGTGTGTGTGTGTGTGTGTGTGTGTGTGTGTGTGTGTGTGTTAATTTTAATTTTAAAGTTTAACCAGCCTGATCGACGGTGAAAAGTGGTTAGTTAATAAGATCATAATAATTATAACTTTGTGCTTACAAACAAACACACAGACACATATATATATATATATAAATATATATATAAATATATATATAAATATATATATACATATATATATTTATATGTGTGTGTGTTTTTGTAAGTACATATATATATATATATATATATATATATATATATATATATATATATATATATAACGTAATGATAAATCAATACCTGATAAATTATGGATATTTTAGTCGAGAAGTTAAGCCTAACTTAATACATGTCTAAACTTTTACAGACTTGGCATACTTTGAAGAATTTCCTCCATGTTAGCTATTGAAACCATTCTACATTTGTGTCCGTTTTGCAAAAAACGTATCTTCAGCGATTATTGATTTTCTTCTCCGCATAACGTTTCCGCCGACTCGGGTCCCCTGCCAAAATGATGTCCGTTTCCTTGGCTAAATCTGGGCTGCATGAAATTACCTGCGCGGGGAAAATTATCACGGGACGATTACTACATTGTGTGTGTGTGTGTGTGTGTGTGTGTGTGTGTGTGTGTGTGTGTGTGTGTGTGTGTGTGTGTGTGTGTGTGTGTGTGTGTGTGTGTGTGTGTGTGTGTGTGTGGATGTGTGTGTGTGTGTGTGTGTGTGTTTCTTCATATTTCCATTTTTGTATTAACAATAGGTTCATAAACGGTTTTAGTAATCTCGCATAAGGCGTATTTATTTGGAAATTGGATATTATATAAGACTCTAATAAGAATTGATAAGAAGATATAGTAGTAGTAGTAGTAGTAGTAGTAGTAGTAGTAGTAGTAGTAGTAGTAGTAGTAGTTTAATATGAGAAAAATGCTAAAGCTTGCATAATATATGCAAATATTGATCACAACCTTGCGCAGATGTAGGAGCAAAAGTAATGAATGTCTATTTGCAAAATAACTGCATTTTGTATTAGTTAGATTATTCGAAATATTACTCTCATCTTGGGTGTTATTCTCACAACGTTTCGACCGATCTAATCTCCGACCTTCTTCAGGTGCGGCTTGTCAAACTCGGGAATCTTTATGCGCGAACTGAAGATTGACTCTTCAATCTCTAGAAGACTGTCACTTAAAACTATTATTATTATTATAAGGAAAGGTAGTTTGCTTGAAGCATTGTTTGTGGTATGTATATAAGGTGTGTTAGAAGGATATATATATATATATATATATATATATATATATATATATATATATATATATATATATATATATATATATATATAAGGTGTGTTAGAAGGCTATTACAATGCGAGAAATGGAAAAAATGGCGGTGAAGAATACGACAAACCAAGTAATGTCTATTTTTTTTTTTCACTTTTTTTTTTTTTTTTAATTTTATAAATAAAGCTTACTTGATCAGAAGAAACTTCTGCACAGTGATTTAATATGTGGGGCCGTGTTCCATGATATATTTCGAGGGAACCCCTCTTCATCAAATGGATTGTGTATCAAATCCTCAAAAGTCCGTGCATGAAATGGGTTAAAATGGGAATAGCAGGAACGCACTAAATACATTCTAGTTCTGCAGCAATTGGTCCAGTTAATTATAATAGTCATTATTATAGCTATGAAGTTCTTTAAAATTATATGTTTTGTTTAGGTATTTATATATATATTTGTATTTGTTTGTTTTATTTTATATATCCTTCTTTTTAATTTAATATTTGTTTTTAAATTAGTCGGTTTGTCATTTCGACCGTTGTAGCGAGGAGGCAGAGAACATATACACCATTATCTTTAGTACTGATCCATGTATACAATTTACAATTGAACACCCTGACGCCTCTGGATCCCTATCACTCTTAGACTTCAACCTTGTAATTAATGATGAGGGAGCTATTATTACCAAGTTCTACCGGAAAGCTGCTAGTATAAACTACAAGTCAGCCCTCCCTCTAAAAGCCAAAATAGGGTATGCCGATTGTCCATTGTTCATCACACTATTGTAGATTTTCCAGAAATTACGAGTACCTAGTTTCTGTGACTGAATGCGTTTTTTGGTTATCTCTGTATACCTTCTCTTTGCTTCATCTCTCACTACTTTGCAATCATTTCTTGCCTCTAAAAATGTCTGTCTATTCGCAGTTGACTTATGGCGGCCGAATGTTCGAACTGCCTTCTGTCTCTCAGCAATAGCAGCTGCACATTCTGAGGTTAACCATTGAAGAGAGTGGGGTTTGCTGAATAATTTTCGCGTGGGGACATAAGCATCAATGCCTGCTTTGACCCATTCGGTTAGCTCATTTGCACACTGATTAGCAGGGAGTGAGAAGGTTCCCCCCCCCATAGGCGTCGCTGATGTGATCCCTGAAGGATTACAACTCAGCCTGCTCATAGTTTCTCGTCGTTTTGAGCAACGAGATTTTATGGTGATAAGTATCATTACCACAACGTGATCAGAGTTTCCGAGCGGGCTATGGGTATTCGCCTCACAAGCCACGGGTAGTGAGGTCAAGAACAGGTCGATAAGTGAGGCTTGCTGGTCTGCACGATCATGAAGGCGAGTCGGAAAAGTGACAACCTGTGAGAGGTCGTGTACTGAGGAGAAATTAAAAGTAGAGTTCCCAGCTGCATCAGTAACGCTGGAGAATCCCAACCAGTCACGGTGGTGCGCATTAAAATCCCCAAATACATGTATTTGGACATTCGAGTCGAGGGAGAGTTCTCTATCTAAGCTTTCAGAGACAGAGTCAAGCAGTGTACAGTTCTGGGTCGAAGGGGAAAAGTTTTTCTGAAGACGTTCGATAATACGAACGAAACCGGTCAAATTTCTTGTTTTTTGTTTTTCTCCCGCATTGTTACCTGTTTTCGGTTTGTCTTTTTCATATATATATATATATATATATATATATATATATATATATATATATATATATATACATATCGATACTCATATATAAATATATGAGTATTGATACCAGTTTCAAAATCACGAGCAGATGATATCATAATTACAACAAATCTCTGTGATTATTTTTCCTTTGACGCCGCCGTTCTTGGCACCAATATCCAATGTAGCCTTATCTGCACAGAATCATTATCGATAATCACTTGGTTTTCACTAATTATTGGCATCGCTCCGATAAATGCATTAATCACAAAACATTAATTTTGAAAATCATATAATTGCTTATAAAATGTGTGTGTATATGTGTGTGTGTGTGTGTGTGTGTGTTATTCACACGCCGAAAACTAACACCAGTTTTTAATCAATCGTTTATATATGGTTATGGCATATGAAAAATACCTAATTCTTTTAAGTACTATGTATATAGTAATAAAAAGAGGTGCAGCCAACAACGATAGTTTCATGCTTTTTTGTGATCGTCATATGACATAACGTACGAATTTAGAGCCAAATTCGTGCTTGTTATGATTTTTTCTATCTATATAGAAAAAATCACCTACAGACGACGTCGTTACGGGCTCTCATTCCCTCGTCAATCTAGGAGTGGCGGTTGCGGGCGGTCGCTTAGGCTCGAACGCAGTTCGTAGATTCAGGCTAGAATAACGAGACAAACGCTCAAGGACCACACGACTGCGGGATATCGACACAGACAGTAAATGAAATCAAGATACACTTACCCGGGAGGCGGAGGAAGTGTCATGTCGTCTACAGTGTTCAACGCTCGAGCGGAACTTGTTTATCGCAGAAATGACAACAAACTTTTTAACTTCAAACGGTGCTCTACTTTTAAGACTATTACATCTTTAAAGGAGCTTTTAACTATAAATATTTTTAAATATTAAAGCGTGTTTAACCTACATATATATATATATATATATATATATATATATATATATATATATATATATATATATATATATATATTAGTTTTAAAGCGTGTTTAACCTACATATATATATATATATATTAGTTTTAAAGCGCGTTTAACCTATATATATATATATATATATATATATATATATATATATATATATATATATAGTACATGTATTGTATTAGTTTCTGTAAATGTAAATCCGTAGAAACTCAAGTGTTTATAAAAAGTGTTCAATACCAAGTAAAGCTGTTTAAAAATTCTTGGTCTGATGAGGTTGACTTTCTTGGAAAAGTGCAACCGAAACATGTATGCACATATGTAACCAATAATGTTTGTATAAATAAAAATGTATACTTATATATATATATATATATATATATATATATATATATATATATATATATATATATATATATATATATATATATATATATATATAAAGTCTAAAGAAGCTTTGAGTCATTAAAAAAAAATGTAAAATGCAGTTTAAATTCCCAGACAAACTAACTAAATCCAAGATATTGCAGACTTAACATTCGTTGGAAAATTAATAAATGAAAAAATATAAGTAAAAAAAGGGGGGATTAATTATCTAAGAGTGAAACAAAAACAGGAGACCTTAAGCATCTAATATTAACACAGGGATCATCAGCTGTTTACCATGTAACTGTTTCGGAGATTTAAAAACAGGACAGTTATAATATTCATGGTTCTCCAATGGTACTGATTATACTACCATTTCCCCAATAATCAAGTGTCGAAATAATTCAGCTTATTACCCTTAAGACTACCGTATGATATAGTAATTTGCATATCAAATAACATTAATTATAACAATAATAATAAAAATAAAAATAATAATAATACTATCTAAACACTACATCCAAGAACCATTCTGCAATATGGTAGCTAGCAATAAAATTATATAGTAATAAAAGTTGCATTAAAAAATAAATAAAAAATAAAGCTTAAGTACCTTAGGTACCAGAAAAGTAATTAGATAAGAGGAAAGAAACCTAGCCATACAGATCTAAATACCCAATATATAGTCTAAAGAAGCTTTGAGTCATTTAAAAAAAATGTAAAATGCAGTTTAAATTCCTAGACAAACTAACTAAATCCAAGATATTGCAGACTTAACATTCGTTGGAAAATTAATAAATGAAAAAATATAAGTAAAAAAGGGGGTTATATATATATATATATATATATATATATATATATATATATATATATATATATATATATATATATTCAAATAGAATTATTTCCACAAAGAGGAAAACATCATGTGAATCGAAGACATATTAAAAATAGATTTTCGACGCCGAAGTTTCCGATACCAAATAAGCAGTTTGTTTTTAATCATACATAATATAATTACAGGGCTATAATTGCCACAAATTATTGTGCTTTAATTATAATTGTTTGACTGTGTTTGTCGGGAAGACATAAATATGTTTGTTGGTTATTTTGTTTGTATAAAGGCAATTTTATTCCATAGAAACTAACGAATGAAATACACAAATCAAGCATAAAATAAAACCTAACATTTTTACGTGGCATCTTGATGTGATATTCGATTAGAATTGTGCCTTCATCATCACTAGATTTTCAGCAAGCTCCTTCTCCTCCTCCGCCTCCTCCTCTTCCTTCTCCTCCTTCTTTTTTCTTTGTCTTCTTTTTCTTTGTCTTCTTTTTTCTTCATCTTTTTCCTCTTTCATTCGCCATCATGCCCCTCTTTCGCGTTCGGGTCAGCGAATAATTCGACACGCAATTTCTTTTTTATCACTCATCATGGAGTCAGGTGACCCTAACTCCACAGAATGTAATTCAATTTACCCAGATAACAACCGTCTGCGCTTACCATGCTGGCACCTCTAAAATATTCCTGACCAATAATCTTCGGTTTCCGGAGAGAAATTATCCATTTTGTTATTTTATTACAAAGCTGAACTCGTCAAGGTCATAAAAATGACTTTCCGAAAATTGTAATCTCTAACCCCTTCGAATTTTAATAGTCAGGCGAATATCTGCTTCAGGTTATAGCGACCACTCTCAGCGCTCCGTTTTCAGACTGGATGTTTGTAAAAGTAGTTTTTCTTCGTTTCTCTGTAATAAAGATTTTAGCTGGTCAAGTCTTGAAGTTAATCCTCGTTAAAAGTCTCTCACCATCCTTTATATCTTTAATTTATTTTTACTGCTTGTATATTTTAATTATTAATTTCTCTTATTGATTTAGATGCAATACTGTTATTAACATTTACCTACACACACATGAACTCTCCCAGCTATCAGTAAATAGCAATATTCCAGCAGACATCCCTGACAGTCGGACCGAACAGTCTCGCTGATAACCCTCTCATTCATATATATATATATATATATATATATATATATATATATATATATATATATATATATATATATATATATATATATATATATATATATGGGAAGAGAAGGATGAAAGTAATCCGACGTGATGGGAAAATGAAAAAGGAAAACCAAAAAATGGATGTTTTTTATGTGTACATCAACGTTTCGTCTTTATTTATAAGACTTCATCAGGGTGATAAAATAGAGAAAAAATGTCATGCAAGCACAGATACATGTAGGGTAGACATATTGGGAAAAATAGAATGAAATAGTGGCCAACTACTGGGTGGACGTCCGTATTTGTTTGAGAAATAGAAATGAATGTAGAAAAGAATGAGTGGGGAAAAAATGGAAGGATGGGGTGAGCCAGGACTACTGTAGCTGGTGGTAAGAGAAAGAGGTGGGGGATGAGCAGGGGTAAAGTGGATGGCAGAGAGGGAGGTGGGGAAGAGGGAGGAGGGGGTGTTTGACCAGATGGCTGCGGTTCAAGATTGAAGGGGAAAAAGTAGGTTGGAATGTTTGTGTATGGGGGGTGTATGCAGGGAAAGGAGGATGGGTAGAGAGGAAGGGGGGGCTGTGATTTTGGTGGATGAGCGAAAGTTATGGTCTTAGAGAGCGTTTTGAGAAAATGAGGGAATTTAAGAAGGGGTATGGGAGAAAATAGTTGAGTGGGGGAGAGAGAGAAATTTGTTGTGATAGGGTGTGAAATATTTGAAATATTTGGAAAATGATAGCAATGAGTGAGGGATTGGGGGGTGGAGGAGGGCGGTGATTGAAAGGGTGGGTATGGAATATTTGAGATATTTGGAACATGAGAAAGTTTATTTGGACTGCAGTATTAAAAGTGTGAGGAAAAAGTAAGGAGAAAATGAAGATTCAATGAGAAAAAGAAAGGGAAAAGTAAATGGGAGAGTGTTATAGAGGTTGGAGATGAAAAAAGTTTAACCATGATCAGGCAAGAGTCTTTGTTCTGTGAGGATGATCTTGCTTATTAAGGGTGATAGGTTAAAGAAACCATTACGTTGCTTGATGGTGGTGGGGGAGGTGATGAGGGCAGTTTCTAATAATCTTCGCCGAGATTTGTTGTGGATATATTTAGTGATTTTGGCTTGTTCAAATTTGAACGCATGACCATGTTCTAGTGCATGGGAGAAAAGTGCACTGAGAGGGTTGTTGTTTTTTATGTCCCTTTTGTGTTCATTTAATCGTTTCTTTAATTCACGTTGTGTTTCTCCCACGTAAAATTGATGGCAGTCATTGCCGGCTTATATACTGTCCCTTGCAATGACTGCCATCAATTTTACGATGCATCGAAGAAAAGGTCATACCCGCAAGTACATTTACATTTTTTAAACAATCGCACCACATTTTTCCTGACTACATTCAAACATATTTAACATCATCTGCAAACCTACTAAAACACAAAAGTTCCCACCTTTTCCACGAGGCCAGAACATTGGGCATCAGCCTCAAAAATAATAAAACAATACTGCCCAACACTATCGATAACATCACTAAATCCATCAAAAAATTCAATGCACAACATACCACCAGACTAAACAACAAACTCAATAAACTTATCCAAAACAGCACATGGAAAACTTTAGGACGTCCGGAATTCATAAACAACCTCACTACCTACAACCTTTCTGACATAGAAACTGAAGCTCTCAGTTTCGGTTTAAAATTCGCCACTGGAATACACTCTAACACCACCACCAACACAGTTCTAAAAAATTACAGACACACTGACACAGATTTCACTAAAGGCTTCATTCAAGGCATAATCTCAACCACCACCACTCTCCCTAATGACCCCGTCTTACCCAAGAGATACATAGACACTCTTAAACACCTAGCTAACAACAACAACATAATCATATCACCATCAGACAAAGGAGGGGGTATAGTAATCATGGACAAAAACTCATATATCAAAAAAATATCTACTCTATTATCCGACGAAAACACATACACTAAAACCGACCAAAAAACTATAGATAAAAACATAGAACATTTTAACAAATCTTTCAAACACCTAATCAAGAACAACAAAAAATGGGCATCAAACATTGAGTATCACCCTATCATTCCCACATTATACGGGCTCCCCAAAACCCACAAACCTGACATCCCCATGCGTCCCATTGTATCAAGCATAGGTAGCACCACACACAAAATCGCACGGGCCATAGCTAACATCCTCACTCCACTAATGGGTACCATCAGTCCCTCCCACATCAAAAATTCAGGCGACCTTCTTAGCAGAATAAAAAGCATCAACGTAGAAAATAAAAATATGCATAGCCTAGATGTAACTTCGCTCTACACTAACGTACCTGTTAAAAAATGCCTAAACTTACTTCACACACATATAAAGAAAATAAAAACCGACCTACCTTTTCCCCCCAACACTCTTATAGAAATAATTAGACTCATCACTGACATAACATATTTCCAATTTAACGAAGTATTCTATAAACAAAAATTTGGACTCCCCATGGGCAACCCCCTTAGCGGTGTATTGGCCTGCCTCTTTTTAGAATTCTTAGAATCCGGTCCTTTCAAATATAGACTACCCCCTAACATCGAATACTTTAGATACATAGATGACATTTTAATTTTCCTCCCCACAGACATACAAATCAATCATGTTAAAGATAAACTCAACACAGTAGAACCCTCCATAAAATTTACCCATGAGACTGAAATAAACGGCTCTATTCCCTTCCTTGATACTCTTATAATTAAGTCCAACAACAAACTAGAATTCAAGGTACACCGCAAAAACACTCACAAAAATGACTACATACATTTCTACTCCCACCACCATAGCAAGATCAAAACAGGTATAATTATAGGCTTCTTCCTACGCGCCCTTAGAATATGTAGCCCCCCTCACATAGATGAAGAAATAAAGTACATTTTTAACTCCCTAAAAACATTGCAATACCCCACACATTTTATATTAAATGCCAAGAAAAAAGCCTTCCAAATATTCTCCACAAACACCACACAAAAAATCAAACTCCTAACACCTCTCTAATAGACAGACCCCTTCTCCTACCCACGCACTCCAATAACACATCCATATGCAACACGCTTAACAAACTAGGTATTCCTACAGTACAAACCACATCTCAATCCATAAAACAAACTTTAAACACATCCAGACATTTCCAAAAAACACCCATATCTCATGCCGGCTTATATACTGTCCCTTGCAATGACTGCCATCAATTTTACGTGGGAGAAACACAACGTGAATTAAAGAAACGATTAAATGAACACAAAAGGGACATAAAAAACAACAACCCTCTCAGTGCACTTTTCTCCCATGCACTAGAACATGGTTATGCGTTCAAATTTGAACAAGCCAAAATCACTAAATATATCCACAACAAATCTCGGCGAAGATTATTAGAAACTGCCCTCATCACCTCCTCCACCACCATCAAGCAACGTAATGGTTTCTTTAACCTATCACCCTTAATAAGCAAGATCATCCTCACAGAACAAAGACCCTTGCCTGATCATGGTTAAACTTTTTTCATCTCCAACCTCTATAACACTCTCCCATTTACTTTTCCCTTTCTTTTTCTCATTGAATCTTCATTTTCTCCTTACTTTTTCCTCACACTTTTAATACTGCAGTCCAAATAAACTTTCTCATGTTCCAAATATCTCAAATATTCCATACCCACCCTTTCAATCACCGCCCTCCTCCACCCCCCAATCCCTCACTCATTGCTATCATTTTCCAAATATTTCAAATATTTCACACCCTATCACAACAAATTCCTCCCTCTCCCCCACTCAACTATTTTCTCCCATACCCCTTCTTAAATTCCCTCATTTTCTCAAAACGCTCTCTAAGACCATAACTTTCGCCCATCCACCAAAATCACAGCCCCCCCTTCCTCTCTACCCATCCTCCTTTCCCTGCATACACCCCCCATACACAAACATTCCAACCTACTTTTTCCCCTTCAATCTTGAACCGCAGCCATCTGGTCAAACACCCCCTCCCCCCTCTTCCTCACCTCCCTCTCTGCCATCCACTTTACCCCTGCTCATCCCCCACCTCTTTCTCTTACCACCAGCTACAGTAGTCCTGGCTCACCCCATCCTTCCATTTTTTCCCCACTCATTCTTTTCTACATTCATTTCTATTTCTCAAACAAATACGGACGTCCACCCAGTAGTTGGCCACTATTTCATTCTATTTTTCCCAATATGTCTACCCTACATGTATCTGTGCTTGCATGACATTTTTTCTCTATTTTATTATCCTGATGAAGTCTTATAAATAAAGACGAAACGTTGATGTACACATAAAAAACATCCATTTTTTGGTTTTTCTTTTTTCATTTTCCCATATATATATATGTGTGTGTGTGTGTGTGTGTGTGTGTGTGTGTGTGTGTGTGTGTGTGTGTGTGTGTGTGTGTTTGTACTACTGTTTTCTGTTAACATATTTGTTATCTCAATCCCTTTCTTGTGTCTTTATTTCTGTCCCCTAATAAAGGAACAACAAATAAATAATGTGATATTGTCTTCTTTTTCTTCTATTTATTCTTTTCCTTCGTTTAAATTTTTATTTTTCTTCTTTCTTTCGTCTTCTTCTTAATCTATGTATCATCATCATCATCATCATCATCATCATCATCATCATTAAACGCGGGTTTTCATAAACCAGTTAATGTTATTTCTTATACGTCTCATCAAGTCTGTATAACCTGGGACAGAGAGCACTTTTCGTGGACTGTTAGCTGTAATTCAGCTTTTTGTAACCATTAATAATAATTTCACGTGTTATTTAATTTCCCTTCGGATAAATCTTAAACGTTTTGAGAATAGTCAAAAATATTCCATTGCAACTGGTACTTAATACTGCTTTCTTTTTCTGATAGTTTGGCAAATCCGAAAATAGGGTCAAAGCTTGAGTCAGTATGAAGTACGTTGGATCTTTATGTAGAGTATCCAACTACATTTTTACGGGCATCATCTCGGAGTTTTACAACGGTGTTGTCGATTGTGCGGAATACACATCCGTAACGATTTATCCTTATTTTGTTTGAGGTTAGTCAAACGTCTTAACGGTCGCGGATATCGACTTTTCGGGTATAGTCGAATATGGTAACACCGGGTCAAGCGCAACATCTTCGTTTCCATAACCGATAGTTTTATTTATCTTTCGTTAACGGTCAGAACTTGGGGTCGTACACTACAGTCCATCAGTCATGTCTGGCAACATTTTAGAAAGTGTTCAGACTGGCTGCGGACAAAAAGAATACAGAATGACATCGGAATCCTTTTCTGAAATCATCCCTTCTGGTTCATAAGTATCGTAATTGACCGTAAAAACAGGTCCACCCATGATGAAATGCTATTCTGTGCAAGTCGCTCTTTATGCGTGTTTAATTTTAAGGAACATTGTCTTTTTTGTGGTTCTGTAGCAAAATCTGATAGAAAGAAAAGAGGTGTTGATGTTTCCCATGTAGAAACTATTCAGTTTAAGGACAGCGTGTTAAAAGTTTGTGAGAAAGTCCGACAAATTGATGGCTGGGCATCCACTGTTAAAGATAGAATAGGTTATGTAGCTGACCTTGTTTCAGAAGAAGCACGTTATCACAGAACATGTTTTGCAAACTTTGATTCCAATAAAAACATTTCTAAGGCATTCTCTTTTGCTGATTTTTCTAAGAAACAAAACCTTGGTAGACCAGAGGATTCAGAGTGAAAGAAGGCATTTCTGGAAGTTGCTAAATATTTGCAGCAAAATGACGAGGAGAAACTCACCATTGTCGATCTTGTTTAAAAAAAATGGAGGAAATTCTCGAGGACACTGGCTTTGAACCATACAGTCTCTCATACATGAAATCTCGATTGTTAGAACATTTCAAAGACAAAATCATGTGACTGAAATTAATGAGAAACATAATGTTGTTACATTCTTAAGTACAGCAAAATGTATTCTCCATGAATTCTATGCACAGAGCCGCTCAACAGACAATTCACAATCAGAGGCCATTAGAATCATAGAGACGGCAGCCAAGCTTATCAAGAATGACATTAAAGGTATCCAGACAAATTCAGAATATTACCCGTCTAAGAATGATCTTGAACAAGATGTTCCTAAAACATTGTTGATCTTTCTCAGGAAGATATTTGCAGGTAAAGACAATGATTTGAAACTTGCATCAGTTGGTCAAGCGATAATGCAGGCTGCTAGACCCAGAGTTCTCCTTGCATCTTTGCAGTTTGGTTTAGCAGTGGAAATGTATGACCAATTTGGATCGAGGTTCTTAATTGACACTCTGAATAAACATGGCTTCTCTTCATCTTACTCGGAAGTCCAGAAATTCGAAAAACGTGATGCTCTTGTTCATGGCGCTGAAACTGTCCCCCCTGTTGAAACTGAATTTGTGCAGTTCGTAGCTGATAATCTGGACCATAATGTAAGAAGTATTGATGGATTCAACACATTCCACTGTATGAGCATCATAGCATCTTTTACGCCCGGGAAAGTTAAAGCAAAACCAGTTCCAAGGATTCATGTCCTTTCAGAAGATATAATAAGAGTTGGAAGGATCAACATCAAGTACCTAGATTCACAGAACACCAACAAACCACCAGTGACATTTAAAGACAATAGATTTGTCGATTCCACTGCTTATAGTTTACATCGTTTAAGAGGTTTCACTAATTTCACATCCGTCCAAACCCGCATGGTCAGGCCTTATACAGTCAGTGCACAAAGGAACATATCCTGGGAAATCAGCCACAGTTTCTTTTGCCAATGATCGACATGGACCTTGGTAACCCAACCTGCGTGTACTCAACGTTATGTTACATTAGTGATTTAGCCAGGAAAACAACATTACACCAATTCTAACATTCGATCAACCACTTTGGTACAAAGCCATGATGATAGTCGAGTCACAGCCTAGTTCCAGTCCCCTGAAATCATTTATCTTGCGACTTGGTGGGCTCCATAAACAGATGTGCTTTCTGGGGTCAATTGGTCATTTCATTTGATGACAGGTTCTGGATTGCAAAAACTTTTTGAACTTGTGTATGCTGAAAACAGAGTCAAGCACATGCTAAGTGGCAAAGCAATTGCAAGAGCAATTCGTGCTGACTTCTTAGTTGATACTGCTCTGAATGCTATTTTGTTATCGAAAGCCTATGATTTGCCAGTTTCACATATCACTGAGGATGACAACCCAACACTGATGCAGAAAAGTCATTTCCTCAAAATGAAGACCTGAAGGAATTTCATTGAATAATGTTCTGTCATCAGAGTCTATGCCCAGGATTTCCCAGAGAATCACCCATGTGAAGGATGCAATGGTTGACCAGCGAACAGCAAAATTGTAGATTCAATACCTTGATATGGTGAAGATCCTGCAATTGTTTATCAAGGAGAAAATGTCAACGAGTACATTTTTAAAAGAAAGGATCAGGAAATTACACTTGGGTCAAAAGTTTCGCTCAGCAAAGATAAAGCAGTTGAGACTGATCCACAACTCCTATTCCAGAGAATGTGTGTGCTATCTACCAATGAACCCTCAACTCAGCAGCAGCAAGAACATTTCTAGTATGAGCTTTGTGGTTACCCACCTGCACTTTTTTATTCTTTCGGACTACCGCGAGAGGAAAAACGGCTTTGGCAGACGCAATATGGGAACTGACTCCCCCATGTACAATCAGGTTCACAGTCTTCAGATCTACAGTATCTCTTAGATGGTGGAGCACTACTTGCCTCCCATGGCAAAAAAGTCACACATTTGATGAGATCTGTGCCCAATACCGCAGATATGTCACAACTAGATATGTAAAAGCATGCATTGTCTTTGATGGGTATGAAAGTGGTCCATTCATTAAAGACGCGACTCACCGACGCCGAGAAGAGGGCTCTGTTGGTGTTAATTTGTCACTGACCCATTTAATGGTGTTCAAATTAAAAAAGGATGTTTTCTTAGCTAGGCAAGAAAACAAATAATTGTTCATCAACTTGCTGGGAAAGAGTTTGGAGGAAGCAGGTTGTATGAATCTGGAGACGCTGACATATTGATTGCGAACTGGCACAGACAGCAGAAACCATTTTGATAGCAGATGACACTGACCTATTTGTCCTTCTATGTTATCATTCCCATAGAGATAATGGTTACAATATTTTCTTCACGCCACAACCAAAGGATAGTGCAAAAAGTGTGAAATTCTGGAACATCAAAGAGATAAGGAAATATTTGGGAGATGTGGTGTGTTCCAAGATTCTTTTCATCCATGCACTACTGGGTCGTGATTCTACATCCAGTGTTTATGGAATAGGGAAGGCAGTATCCATTCGAAAGGTGATGAATAATAGAAACTTCCTCAAACTGGTAGAAGTGTTTGGCAAGGATAGAAGTGCAGAATAGGTTATTGAAGCTGGGGAGACGGTTTTAGTGTGCCTGTACAATGGTAATGATGGGGAAAACATCAATCATCTCCGACTGAGACGCTTTAAGGAAACGGTTGCAAAAAGCTCAAAGTATGTTGAGGCAAAATCATTGCCACCAACAAGAGCAGCTACGAAATTCCACAGCCTTCGAGTTTACTTCCAAATTCAGGAATGGAAATTTAGAAACCAGCTAAAACCTGACGAGTGAGGATGGAAACTTTCAAATGGTAAATTACAACCAATAAAGACTGACTTGCCAGCTGATCCTGTAAATTTGTTGGCTATAATTATGTGTAACTGTACCTCAGGATGTACTACAGCAAGATGCGGTTGCATGAAACATAGAATTGACTGTTCCAACTTGTGTGGTAATTGCAAAGGCCTCCACTGCAGCAACTCACCACAGCCAGATCTTGATGATTATGAAGTTACCTTTGACTAGTTCTTGACAAGAAATGTTCTTTGGTCCGTTCATGAACTTGTTCTGTGGTGATTATGCAAGAGCCTTGCCCCAGAATTCGACCAACTGACCATTCCTTTATTGTAAATTGTACTTATTTTTTACCTATTTTTTATGAAATGTCAGGAATTAATGTGACATTTGTTGCCTTGAAAAAGGCTACTTAGTCTGTTTTGTACCTTTTATATTTATATTTGTATAGGAAATTTTTTTAAAAAACATGAAAACAATGGCAGGGGCTAGTCATTTTCTGTTGTTAGTTTATTATTAAGCATATAGCTTCCTATCATTACAATTTAAAACACCAAGAAAATGTCAAGCTAGCTTGGAGTAGGCCCTGTGTTGGTTTTCATGCAAAAAAAAATTATAATTTAATAAAGGTGTTTTTGTCAGGAAAAACGTTTATTTTTGTTAGTAATTGTCAGGAATAACGGACATATTTGCCAGGAAATGTCAGAAATTTTATGTCTTGAAATTTTAATATTGTTAAGTTGAATTTTTAAGATGGCGCCGGTCAACCCCTTTCCGCAAGGCTAATTTTGGTAAACTTTTTATTATCTGAAAAAGAGGTTATTCATGCCCAATATCCAAGTTAAAAACCTTTGTTAGCAATTTGTTTGAGGTTCAGCTACATTTTGACTGGACTACAAAGACACGCAACTTAGAAGACTGAGTGAAGTTTTCCTAGGATAGAATTCAACAGCATCCCTAAACTCCTTTTTTTAAACTGTTTCCATTTTTAGACTTACTATTTACTTGCCTCCGCACGTGGGAAGAGTTAGACACAAGGTCATTTTATGTAGGAAAAAAGAGGGTACACTGGACTGGGACAAAAATGTATATTGCCTCAGGACCGAGGATTGAAAAGATGAAAAGTATCAGAACAGATACTACACTTTGTTCCAAGCCAAAGGGCCAATGAATCGTCCAAGGGGAACTGTTTATTTTTCGCAGATAAAAAAATCCAACTCCTAGCATTCTTAAGAGTCCGACTTCCGACCCGGCAACCATGCTGTCAACATCGCGCTACATTTCAAATGAAAAAGAGATTACGAACAGAACAACCGATTTCATCAGTTACCGTAATTAAGTAGCCATTTCATTTCTATCGTTATACAAAAATAAATAGGTTGACATTTCTCAAGTTTTACTTACACAAAATTAAACCATGGCAAAATAATTTTAGTAAAATAATTAATCGAATCTTTAGAAGTCGATGTAGGAGATAACTGAACAGCTTTTGAGATTCACGGTCAATTGTACAAGTTTCGCAGTTCCCATGTGATATATGCACAATAATGCTCTGTCCCATGTATCTGAGGTATATTGTTAATTCTTTGAAAGAAAGATTTTACCAGAGTGGTGAAAATGGAATGGTCACCATCAAGTCCTGATCTGAATCTTATCTAAAATCAACAACCAATTGTGAATATAAAATTAGATGAATGTGGCAAACAAGATAACAGTAAAGCATACCAATGGGCAGACATTTTAACGTGTCGAAAATTGAACCTGATGAAGTAAAGGATTTAACAAAATATATAGATAATAAACGGTCTGTTATTAAGAAGAACGGTCACAATGGTAACTGTAAATACTTCAAATATGTATCGTGTGTGTTACTTACGTTTTCTATATGTGTTGGTAAATTGTTGATGGGCTTATTATTACCGTTTTACGCAGGTAAAATTTATTTTGTGGTTTTGATGAATTACATTAGATTGCAATGTCTGAAATGAAAGTAATAACTTTGATAAAATGCTGTAATAAAATAACGATATAACTCCAGCTTTGTTTGAATAATAAATACGAGGCCTGTCTAAAAAGTATCCGACCTTAGGCCAGAAAAAATATTTCAAATACGTGATAGGTTGAGACCCTTCAAAGTAGGTCCCTTGTGCTTGCACACACTTAGCCCACCGATCCATCCACTGCCGGAAACACCTCTGGAAGTCTTCTTTTAGAATGGTGTTTAAGCTTAAGTCTTAAATTGTAGACATTTTCTAACATCAAAATCATGTAATGTATTTTAATCAAAATCGGAATAAAGATTCTAAACATAAGGTTTAATATTATTATATCTTGATTTTAATCTTCATAGGGGAATATAAAAATGATGAAAATCTATTCCATTCCGAAAATTAATTTTACCCGTCCCGGGACTGGTATTCTCCTAGTATAATCATATGAAGGGGTTTAAAACACGAAATCAAATTTCAGACAAAATAAGATGCTTAATATATGAAATAGTGGATAAGCATGGAAACAGACTAGTAAAAACAATAACACAGACACATTAATAGAGCCAACCGATACTATGGTCGATTCATACGACCTTAATCGTTGGTGTAGAATGACTTTATTGAAAATAAACGAATGGCTTTATACAGCAAACAGTAAAAGACGATCCTTAAATAGGGTATAGGTTCTTTTTTCTTCAATAAAGTCAGTGTACACAAAAGATAAAAGTCATTTGAATCGACCGAAATATCGGTTGACTTTAGAGATGTGTCTGTGTTATTATTTTTACTAGTCTGTTGGCATGCTTATCTACTATTCCATATACTAAACATAAATTTCAGAGAAAGGACAGTTATAACCTTGAGATTTAAGTTCGTCAACTCGCATAGCCTGTCGATAACAGTGTGGACAATGTAAGTGCACTTTCGTCAAATGTCAGTAAGCAAATGAAGAATAGCTTGAATTTCCACCGCCCGCGGCAAACAGCGATGGACGTTGATGACGTCAGAATGAAGTTCAAGCAAAGGAGAAGAGGTAATGGGCAAGGAAAAACACAGATTTATTTGTTTATCTGTTCAGCGGAATGTTTATTTACAATCCTATATCGAGCGGAATATCTATTTATATAAAGACAGGTATGTGTCTATGTTCATATATCTGTATGTACAGGATTCACTCCTAAACTAATTAACCAATTATGAATTTTGGAACACAGCTGCTATGCGTAAGGTATCTAAATGCGGGCTATATTTAATTTAATTTAGTCTTATGCAAAAACGGTAACATGGGGATGGAAGCATTTCGTAAAAATTCAGATACTCCCATTTTTGTGAAATTTCAACAATAGGTATTAGACAACAATTAATAGATTTTCTAAAAAATTCAGTTTCTTTAAAGTATATTAAAGGAGTTCAGGGAGCATCATATAGATACAATCTCCCATTTGAATATTAATTTCAGATTTCTATTAAATTTGATTAGATATCAATTAAGAAAGATTCCTTGAATTTCGCTTTCTAATTATAACAGCTAAAACTTAAGGGTTCAATTTTAGACATGTAATGGATTTTGATCAAAATTAGAATAAAGATTCTAGACATAAGGTTTAGTATCAGTATTTATCTTGATTTGGGGTCTTCTTCTTCTTCTTCTTCTTCTTCTTAAGTCGTGCAAAACTGTTCTATTCGGTGGATTAATTGTACCGTCCTTGGACGAGTATTTATCCAGTTTTTTATATGAAACTTATAAATGTCTATTAACCGCAGTTGAATATGCGAGCCACGTATATATATATATATATATATATATATATATATATATATATATATATATATATATATATATATATATATATATATATATATACTAATATTAATATATATATTAATATATATATATATATATATATATATATATATATATATATATATATATTAATCTCATAAACCCTCCCCCTAACCCCAAATCTTTAACCAATTGCCTTTTTTGTTTCATTTGGATTTAAACCTTGAATGAGAGATCATCTGCCTTATTTGGTCCTGGAAGTATATTTAAAAAATGGCCAGTTTCTCTCTTTTCAATCCCCTTTGAGTGCGTCTGGACTTACCTATATTTTGAGCACTTTCTCCACACTGCTCCCACGCAATAAGTTTATCTTCACATTCTACAATTCATCGGACTTCTTTTCAACGGAAATTTACCACCCGGACAATTTGCATTTTTCACGGAACTTTTCTTTTCATTCACTGCGTTTTTTTAGCAAAAATTCTTTTAATAATAATTTTCATATTTTTCAAATATTTGAACTTTGTTTTTTTTCGAAAGCCAACTTATCCATCTGTATTTCTCCTCTGATGATAAGATTTCGATCTTTGAAAAGCCTTGGCTTAAGGAAAGAATAATAAACACTAGTTTATTACTGAATACACCTTGCATTGAACAATTGAAATTTGAAATAAATTTGGACAATCGTCGCATATTTATCACTCTTTTTTCTTCTATCTCTATATATATAATATATACATATATATATATATATATATATATATATATATATATATATATATATATACATATATATATATGGTATATATATATATATATATATATATATATATATATATATATATATATATATAAAATATAATAACACGAAATCACATAATTGTCGATGCAATAATTTATTTCAACCGTTCGGTTTTTTCAAGCATCACTCAGACAATTACATTTTTGAGACTGATAGAAAATTGAATTTCCCTACCACAGTTCCAATACAATCAGAGATGGTGGTGGTAGCAACCAATTTGATACATCTTTTATAGAGAGGGGAAATTTAAAACTTATATTTAACTATGGCGGGCGAAGGGGAGGGATCTTTAAGTTAATCAACTAAAAACTGCTATGTCAAAATTATGACACATACGACTTGGCGATATCATACATATAGGCAATTTTACTCACGCGCATACACAAAACTACGAGTGTTGGATATTCACTCGCCTTCACTTCATTGATTCTAACCAATTCGTTGACGAGGTGGCAACGCTTTTTGAAATGCTAAAAAAAAAAAAAAACAATAACATTGAAAAAAAAAAATGCTATTTAAAAGTTGATGCTTAAATGCTATAAGGATCTCTAGGCAATACTTAAACTAGAATTCGTTGACAAGGTGGCAACGCTTTTTGAAATTCTAAAAAAAAAAAAACAAAAAAAAAAACAATAACATTGGAAAAAAATGCCATCTAAAAGTTGATGCTTAAATGCTATAAGGATTTCTAGGTAACACTTAAACTAGAATTCGTTGACAAGGTGGCAACGCTTTTTGAAATACTACTCTTTGAATTGAATATGTGATCTCTCTGCTGTGCTACTAAAGTTTTGTTTCCAGTTAGAGTTCCCTGCACATCTTCAGTCTGCAATCTTGATTTTCTATTGTCTCTGTTTTGTTCCACTGCCTTTTCTCTGTAACTATGAGTGCTGATACCCCAGACTTAAACTCGAGTGAGTCGGTTTGCCTGCACCCTGATCCGTTGGAGAATGATTTGCCAACTGCAAAATCCGAAGTTGAAAATCTAATTGTGGAACTCTGTGTCAATGCCCCAAGTGACTCTGTAAAATTTTGCCTCCGCATATACCAGTATGAAAAGAGTCTAATTCAGCTTGAAAGGGAGTTCGAGCGAGAAAAACTTCAGTCATTGCGCGATACCGCACTATTTCTACAAATTCCAAATAATGATATCAAAACCAAAAAATCCCTTGCTCACTTGATCATACGCCGTATTCAGAATTTGCTCCCTGAAAACTGTCCCTTGTGCCATGAACGCTATCAGATTGGGTTGTCCGAAATTCCCCTCCTAGAGTGTTCTATTTGTGGACAGGGGGTACATAGGAAGTGTTGGGTACAACTGGCGGGTAACGTGAATAACACAGAATATGATGGGCTGAGTCCAGATAAATTTAAACTGTTATGCAATCCCCTCTGTCTGTCCTCTTTGTACTACATATGTCATGTATGTAAGGATAGTACAATTCCAAATGAGGAGTCAGGGAACAGGAAAACTAAATTAAAATCAAAATCAAAAGAAACAGGTGCGAAGCCTAAAGTGACTTTTAAATTATCCCAAGAACCGCTTCCTTCTCCTGACACAGATGTCTCCAAGTGCGAGTTGACTGTCACTGAACCTGTTTCAGCCACTATACCTGTTTCAGCCACCGAGACTGAATCTGTTCCACCCACTGTAAACAATCACCTTCCTTCCAATGGCGCGCCCCCACCTGAGGCCCTCATTACTACCACTGTCAATGAACAGTCAGTCACTGATGATTCAGACAGGAACGAGCGGCCAAAGGAAAACGTATCAATTTGTCGTTTCTTCAGAAATGGGAACTGTAAACATGGTATTAAAGGAAGAGAATGTAAATTTAAACACCCCAAGGTCTGCCCGAAATATGCAAAGTATGCGACACGCCAACCAAGAGGCTGTAACCTTGGGAAAGCATGTAAAGATTTTCACCCGAAAATGTGCAAGGATTCTCTGAGAAGAGGAGAGTGTCTGAACGAATCATGCACTTACAACCATGTTAAGGGTACTAGACGCCAACCAATCTCGACTAGGAATGAACAAGCAAGGGAAATTTCACAGCGCAACTCCGTCCCAACCACGAGTCAGGAGTCAGTTGAGAATTCGTCCCCAGTTATATCCACACCTCGAGAGAATGGAAGAGATACGTGCAATTTTTTAGAAGTGATCCGCCTATTGAAGGCGGAAATCCTCCACACTTTGGACCAGAGGATGTTGTTGGTGTCGAATCAAATCAACGCACTACACAACCAACAACAAGATGTGCCAACTCCTCGAATGCCAATGCAATTCACGTGGCAACAGCCAGCCGAAGTTCCCAATCAAATCCATCAACCAATGTTTATGATTCCGAACCAACAACTCACTCGGCCCAGAATAAATCTGGTGGACTATCAAGAATTCCCTCGACCCAGAATGAATTTGGTGAATCCAGTTCACCACTCTTAAATAACTTTGCTTTTGTAAATATTCAAGGTCTTTGTCCTCAGACCGTTCCAAGCAAAGTACCGTTTATCAAAAATGAACTTAACAGTGACAATTCTCTTTTTATTGGCTTATCGGAAACTTGGTTAAATTCGCACAGAGATGCTGAACTTGAAATAGAAGGTTTTACACTCTTCCGATGCGACACATCAAGAAAAGCCAAAACACGTGGAAGGCACACCGGCGGTGTTGCTCTTTATGTCCGTGATGATATTGGATGTTCCTGTAATGTAATTTTTTCTCATGCGTCTGAATGTGTGCAGATGTTATGCCTTTACTCCTCCTATGAAGATTTAGCCATTCTTGTTACTTATAGACAACCTGATGACAGCTACCATGGACACCCATCCACACCAAATGATTTTAGTTCTCCTCTTAATAAAGTCAAACATATATTATCAACAATAAACTCTGCTCCAGATATCATTGTCGGTGGAGATTTTAATCTCCCTCACGTATCTTGGCCTGATGGACAGGCTATTCCAGGAGCATCAAATGCTGAGCGATTGATGATAAATTCACTGAACGAATTCTGCAATGAGCTTTTTTTGTCACAGCATGTGCTGTCTCCCACGCACAAAGATGGGAATATCCTTGATCTTGTTTTCACCAATAATTCTGATTTGATTCATGAGAGCATCAATGTACCCTTACTGCAAAGCACATCTCACCACAGTCTCATCCAGCTTCAAACAACATATAAAGTTAAATATAAAAGTGAGGTATTGAATAATCGTGCACCAAGAACAATGTTCAATGCACTAAACTTTTTCAGCGAGGAAGTCGATTGGACTGCTCTTTCAGAGGAACTAAGCCATGCTGATTGGGAAGACTCATTAAGAGACATGGGTGCATCTGCAATGCTGGACACTTTTTATTTAATTGTCTACACTGCCTGCTGCAAGCATGTGCCATTGCGTAAATCAGAATGCGAGAAAAGAACGCCCAAGGTGGTAAGATACCGTCACTCACTTTCTAAAAGAAGACGGAAGATAAAAAAGCGTCTTTTGAAAGTGTCATCGCCTGCTGTTATTTCCAAACTGTCCAAGGAATGTTTGGATATTGAAAGGAAACTGCAGAAGTCTTTTGCTGACTCTAACGCTTTTATGGAGGGAAAGGCTGTCAACTCCATTAAAAGTAATTCAAAATATTTCTTTTCATATGTCAAGAAAAAGTCCAAAGTCAAGACAAAAGTTGGTCCATTGGTGGACCAGAATGGTGTTCTTACTGGTAACAGTACTGAGATGGCAGAAATTTTGTCAAAACAATACACAGACGTTTTTAGCAAACCAATGCAAAGCAGTCAAGCTTCACATAATCGCACTTTTGATATAAGTTCTATACTGTCAACTGTTACTCTAACTGCAGCCGATTTTGAGCTTGCAATTGATGAACTCTCTCCGTCAGCTGCTGCGGGTCCTGACGGCTTTCCTGCATTACTACTGAAAAACTGCAGGGCCCATTTGGTCCATGCTCTCGTATTTCTATGGACGAAAAGTCTTGAAGAAGAGGTCGTTCCAAGCAAACTAAAGAATTCTCTTATTACACCCATTCACAAAGGTGGAAGCAAGTCGGTGGCTGCCAATTATAGACCAATAGCTTTGACCTCCCACCTCATTAAACTTTTTGAGAAAGTCATACGGAAACACATAGTTAGACACATGAATGAAAATAACCTGTTCAATGACAGTCAGCATGGGATGAGATCTGGAAGATCTTGTTTAAGTCAACTCCTTGAGCAGTTTGACACCATTCTATCAATTCTTGATGATGGCGCTAATGCAGATGTTGTCTACTTAGATTTTGCCAAAGCTTTTGACAAAGTTGACCACAAAATAGTTCTGCAGAAAATATTTGATCTTGGCATTCGTGGAAGCATCTTCAAATGGATCGAATCCTTCCTGAGTAACCGCCTCCAAACAGTTATGGTTGATGGTGCAACCTCGAAGCCACAACCTGTCATTTCTGGAGTTCCCCAGGGAAGTGTATTGGGACCCATAATCTTCCTAATCCTTATTGGGGACATTGATGAAGATATCGCCATGTCAATAGTCAGGTCATTCGCCGATGATACAAAGGCCACAAAATCCGTTCGGTCTCCCGAGGATGCTGTGTTGTTTCAAAAGGATCTCGATCAGATCTACAAATGGACGGAGGACAATAACATGGAGCTAAATGACGTGAAATTTGAGCTTCTCCGCTATGGTAATAACGACCAGCTAAAAAGCGAGATATCATACCACACTCCGTCAGGAAAAATGATAAACATAAAGCAAGAAGTAAAGGACCTCGGTGTATCTATGTCTAGTGATTGTCTTTTTAGCAATCAAATAAACAAAGTTGTGGAAAAAGCCAAGAACCTCATTGCCTGGATCCTGAGGACATTTAAAACCAGAGAATATCGTGCAATGGTCACGCTGTATAAATCCTTGGTCATTCCAGTTTTTGGAATACTGTTCTGTCTTGTGGAACCCAAGTAGCCCTAGGCTCATCCAAAAGCTTGAAGCCATTCAGTGGTCCTTTCTACGGAAAATTCAAGCTGATCGGAACTACTGGTCATGTCTGAAGAAGACAAAAATGTTCTCGCTGCAAAGACGACGTGAAAGGTACCGGATAATTTACATCTGGAAGATATTGGAAGGAAAGGTACCGAACATTAATGGCCACATTCAAGCCCGAGACAATGAACGCCGCGGGAGGCACTGTATTGTTCCCTCGCTAAAAACTGGTGGGAAAATACGAACCATATTTGAAACGAGCTTACCTGTACAGGGGTCACAACTCTTCAATGCCATGCCTAGGTGTATTCGGGATATAAAAAATGCTGCTGTGGAACAATTTAAGCGCTCTCTTGATGCCTACCTCGCTAATATCCCGGACCAACCCCAAATTGTCGGATACACGGCGTGCAGGCAAGCCGACACCAATTCTATCGTGCACATGCAAGCACATGCTGGTGCGGTTCCTTTGTCTCACAGGATCCTCACATCAGCCAGGGCGAGTTGAACAACCAGCAAGCCTGAACACGCCTGTTCGAAGCACCAGACAAAAAAAAAAAAAAAAAAAATACGCACACATCATATGCGCACTCACATACATAATCTCACTCGCACATTATCAAAACATAATCACATACGCAACTTTTATTCATCTCTAGCCAGAATGCGTCCGGCGAAACTCGTGTTCTCAAATTCGGTTAGAGAAAAGAAAGAAACAAACAATTAACAGGCACAGAGAAGATATAGACAGACCGCGTGTCATAAATTCTCAGTCCGTCTGGGTTCCAAGAAAGAGAATCTAATTGAAATAAGATTACACGCACATACATATATGTATACATACAAATCCATACGCACATACACACACATATATACACATACACACCCACACATATACATATCTATACACATATACATATACACACATATATACATATATATATATATATATATATACATACATGAATACACCTATATATATCTCTGAATCTATTTGAAATATTGACCAAATGCATACGCATGTAGTTGTTCACACATGTAAACATACATACACATACATACACACACACATATATACATATACGCACATATACACACATATACATACGCACACATACATATATATCCACACACCTACACACAATATTTACATAACACTCTATATTCTTACTGATGTAATATGAGTTCTAAAAATTAGTCTTACCTTATTTATATTTTAGATTAATTTGATAATCTATTATTATAAATATCATGCGGGGGGGGTTACCGTACCTAATGTTATTCAATTTGGTATCTTCACCGTTGTAATTCTAGAGGCCCATCGGATTACTAATTCAAGTCTAATAATGTCTATTGGTAATATTTGACATTTATACTTATATTAATTCAAAAACTAGTGTATTACCTGCAGAAAAAATTTTCATACCACTATCTTATTTTAAGTAAATAATAAATATCCGCGTACACACAAATACTATATATCACCAAGTCAGTAAATCTGTGTCTATCACAGATATTATTATAAATATTATGGGGGGGGGGGTTTACCGTAAGTAATGTTATTCAATTTGGTATCTTCACCGTTATAAGTCTAGAGGTCCATCGGATTACTAATTCAAGTCTAATAATGTCTAGTGGTAATATTTGGCATTTATACTTATATTAATTCAATAACCGCAGAATTTTTTTAAATCCACTATCTTATTTTAAGTAAATAATCTGAATAAATAAATATTTCAAAATACCATTATATACGCATACACACAAATACTATATATCACCAAGTCGGCAATTCTGTGTCTATAGCAGATATTATTATAACTATTATGTTGGTGGTGGGGGGGGGGGGTTACCTTAAATAATGTTATTTAATTTGGTATCTTCACCGTTATAAGTCTAGAGGTCCATCGGATTACTAGTCGTTGATTATTTTAAATTTATATTTATGTCTGCACTTAGCCATAAGTTCATCTCGTTTATTTAAGAGGTTATTTCGATCATATTTTAGGATTCTTATTTTTTCTTCTAGACATAAGTTGCATCTTTGTCTAAATCCATCTGGAATATTCGAAAAACATAAGATTGACCACGAAACCACCGGGGACCTGTTCTCATTTTTCAGATGCCACCATTGTTTAGCTAACTCCGTTTTGCTCTTGAGTTCTGGGTTATTGAAAGAGTGTTTGTGGTCATAAAAACGTTGTTTCCAGTTTCCCGCGGAGATGCCGATGTAAACCTTTTTATCCCTGTTGTTATCTTCCGGATGAATAGTGGCCTTATAAACCACACACTCAACTTTACAGTTACCGTCCAGTGGGCAGTTATTTTTCACTTGACAATTACATTTATTTACTGTGACCTTATTCTTACTAGGATTGTTAAGTAATTTACGATTATGGGTGCTGATAATTCTGTCCATGTTCTTGGTGCAAGAGTAGCTGATTTTAATGGTTTTTCTATTAAATATCTTCCTAAGTGGATTATTTATGCTAAAATGTTTATCTACCAGGTTCAAGAATACTCTCCCGATGTTGATGTTAGATAGTTGGCAGTAGGGAGGATTGAACCATATTATTTTTCGGCCTCTATTCCTGGATTTATTTTTATTTTCTTTCTTGGTATATTTAAGTTTTTCATTATATCCGCTTTTCTCTCCATTGTATAAATGCTTATTTGCTTCAAAAATGTCTCTGTTAGCCGAAAGCTTATTTATTCTAGTATTAATTGTTTTAGGTATTTGTTTAATTATGCAGTTCGGGTGGTTAGATCTAGTGTTGATCTAACCACCCGAACTGCATAATTAAACAAATACCTAAAACAATTAATACTAGAATAAATAAGCTTTCGGCTAACAGAGACATTTTTGAAGCAAATAAGCATTTATACAATGGAGCGCTAGAGAAAAGCGGATATAATGAAAAACTCAAATATACCAAGAAAGAAAATAAAAATAAATCCAGGAATAGAGGCCGAAAAATAATATGGTTCAATCCTCCCTACTGCCAACTATCTAACATCAACATCGGGAGAGTATTCTTGAACCTGGTAGATAAACATTTTAGCATAAATAATCCACTTAGGAAGATATTTAATAGAAAAACCATTAAAATCAGCTACTCTTGCACCAAGAACATGGACAGAATTATCAGCACCCATAATCGTAAATTACTTAACAATCCTAGTAAGAATAAGGTCACAGTAAATAAATGTAATTGTCAAGTGAAAAATAACTGCCCACTGGACGGTAACTGTAAAGTTGAGTGTGTGGTTTATAAGGCCACTATTCATCCGGAAGATAACAACAGGGATAAAAAGGTTTACATCGGCATCTCCGCGGGAAACTGGAAACAACGTTTTTATGACCACAAACACTCTTTCAATAACCCAGAACTCAAGAGCAAAACGGAGTTAGCTAAACAATGGTGGCATCTGAAAAATGAGAACAGGTCCCCGGTGGTTTCGTGGTCAATCTTATGTTTTTCGAATATTCCAGATGGATTTAGACAAAGATGCAACTTATGTCTAGAAGAAAAAATAAGAATCCTAAAATATGATCGAAATAACCTCTTAAATAAACGAGATGAACTTATGGCTAAGTGCAGACATAAATATAAATTTAAAATAATCAACGACTAGTAATCCGATGGACCTCTAGACTTATAACGGTGAAGATACCAAATTAAATAACATTATTTAAGGTAACCCCCCCCACCACCAACATAATAGTTATAATAATATCTGCTATAGACACAGAATTGCCGACTTGGTGATATATAGTATTTGTGTGTATGCGTATATAATGGTATTTTGAAATATTTATTTATTCAGATTATTTACTTAAAATAAGATAGTGGATTTAAAAAAATTCTGCGGTTATTGAATTAATATAAGTATAAATGCCAAATATTACCACTAGACATTATTAGACTTGAATTAGTAATCCGATGGACCTCTAGACTTATAACGGTGAAGATACCAAATTGAATAACATTACTTACGGTAAACCCCCCCCCCCCATAATATTTATAATAATATCTGTGATAGACACAGATTTACTGACTTGGTGATATATAGTATTTGTGTGTACGCGGATATTTATTATTTACTTAAAATAAGATAGTGGTATGAAAATTTTTTCTGCAGGTAATACACTAGTTTTTGAATTAATATAAGTATAAATGTCAAATATTACCAATAGACATTATTAGACTTGAATTAGTAATCCGATGGGCCTCTAGAATTACAACGGTGAAGATACCAAATTGAATAACATTAGGTACGGTAACCCCCCCCCCCGCATGATATTTATAATAATAGATTATCAAATTAATCTAAAATATAAATAAGGTAAGACTAATTTTTAGAACTCATATTACATCAGTAAGAATATAGAGTGTTATGTAAATATTGTGTGTAGGTGTGTGGATATATATGTATGTGTGCGTATGTATATGTGTGTATATGTGCGTATATGTATATATGTGTGTGTGTATGTATGTGTATGTATGTTTACATGTGTGAACAACTACATGCGTATGCTTTTGGTCAATATTTCAAATAGATTCAGAGATATATATAGGTGTATTCATGTATGTATATATATATATATATATATATATATATGTATATATGTGTGTATATGTATATGTGTATAGATATGTATATGTGTGGGTGTGTATGTGTATATATGTGTGTGTATGTGCGTATGGATTTGTATGTATACATATATGTATGTGCGTGTAATCTTATTTCAATTAGATTCTCTTTCTTGGAACCCAGACGGACTGAGAATTTATGACACGCGGTCTGTCTATATCTTCTCTGTGCCTGTTAATTGTTTCTTTCTTTCTTTTCTCTAACCGAATTTGAGAACACGAGTTTCGCCGGACGCATTCTGGCTAGAGATGAATAAAAGTTGCGTATGTGATTATGTTTTGATAATGTGCGAGTGAGATTATGTATGTGAGTGCGCATATGATGTGTGCGTATTTAGTTTTGTGTATGCGCGTGAGTAAAATTGCCTATATGTATGATATCGCCAAGTCGTATGTGTCATAATTTTGACATGGCAGTTTTTAGTTGATTAACTTAAAGATCCCTCCCCTTCGCCCGCCATAGTTAAATATAAGTTTTAAATTTCCCCCTCTCTATAAAAGATGTATCAAATTGGTTGCTACCACCACCATCTCTGATTGTATTGGAACTGTGGTAGGGAAATTCAATTTTCTATCAGTCTCAAAAATGTAATTGTCTGAGTGATGCTTGAAAAAACCGAACGGTTGAAATAAATTATTGCATCGACAATTATGTGATTTCGTGTTATTATATTTTATTATTGCTCTGTTTACTACATTGAGCTCTCATACCCGGATTTCCTCCTGGAATTATTCCATTATAACACAAATATATATATATATATATATATATATATATATATATATATATATTAGTTTCTCTAAATGTTGATCCGTTGAAATTCCAGTGTTTATAAAAGTACTCAATAATAAGTAGAGCTGTTCTTTAGTATTTTTTTATTTATAAAAAGGTTGACTCTCTATGAAAAGTACAACCGAAACATGTATACACATATGTAATCAATAATTTTTGTATAAATAAAAATGTACACTATATATATATATATAGTCTCAGAAGTTTCTCAACCATTAAAACTATATTAAAAAGAAAAAAAAACTCTTAGTCCCAAGTTTTTCAGTGGAAAATCACTCATGTAAGTCAATTTATTTTTTACAGTTATTATATTTGTTTGTTTCTAACACTATTTTAAGGGATCATCAGTTGTTTACCATGAAAAACTGTTTCGGGAATATATATATGGGAAATGTAAAAGGAAAAACCGAGAGATATTTTTTTATATATTCATCAACGTTTCGTCTTTATTCGTAAGACTTTCTCAGGATGATATACAAATAAAGACGAAACGTTGATGAATATATAAAAAAAATATATCTCTTGGTGTTTCCTCTTTCATTTCCCATTACGTCGGATTACTCTCATCCTTCTTTTCTAATATATATATATATATATATAGTCATCCACATAGACTGTTTGCATACCAAACATATTTTTTTATTTTTTTTATTAATGTATATTTTTTCTCTTATGCAATTTCTTCTTCTCGATTCAACCTATATGGTGAATGCTTTGAATGTTTTAAATGTTTGATTTGTTATTCAATTTGCTGTCTTTTTGCTATTTCTGAAGTCCTTTTACTGGTTTTGTCTTTTAGTACTGGAATCTGATGGGGGTGTTCTCAAGAGACTTCTGTATGTGATGCTATAAAAGGGATGACGAAAAGAGGTTTTGGTATCATCAAAATAATGAAAAAAAAAATATTTAAACAAAAAAGTAATGGAAACAATCGTACGCCTAATAATAGTTGGTTTTGAATTCTAGGAACAATGTTCAAATTTTATTGATCTAAACTAAATTTATAGATATAGGTAAAAAAGCACTCGATGATAAGGGTTACTGGAGTGGAACGATTGTCAACCGAAATTGATCAATGCAATTAAGTTTGATTACTTATGGGAAAGCTTACACAAGCAGCTGCTGACATTGAATTTGAAAACGACTATGCTGTAGTCTGCAGGGAAACAGCCTCGCGTTAATGTGTTTCACAGACAGGAAGCCCTTGCAAAGAAGATCTGTGCATGAAAATTCCTCCTGACGCTAAGTATAAAGCAAAGTGTGGTCAGAAGACGGGTTCTTGTTGTGAATGTTTTAACAGAAGAACCCAGAGATTAGAGCTCAGTCGATCACCTTCGATAGAAATAACGATAGAGTATTGATTTAATCCTCTCCAGGAGTTAGGCACAAGGCCAGTTTTTATCTTACTCCCACAAGTAAGATGTGACCCAAGGTCGGGTCGGGAAAGTGGGGTTTAAAAATTTCCTGGGCAGCCCCGTCGGCATTCCCCGGTAGGGGCGCCTCAGGCAGTAAGCAATAAACTTACTCCTCCCCAAAGCGGGGAGGCGAAGCCTGGGAGGGTGGACCTCCTAGAACTGCACAGGAACAGGCACATAGACTGGCGTAAATCAAGCCCCGAAGGCCAAGACAATACCAGTCTATGGGGTGCAGTATCCATCGGAACAGATACTACACTTTGATCTTAGCCAAAAGGCCAAGACTGCGTCTCTTCTGTAAGAAAGAGAATGTGAGGAACCGAAGATATAACCACCACCACCTAGCCGCACTAGATTACGGAGTCGATTTTGAACTCTCGACAACGAAGAGTGCTTTGAGCGGCGCTTCCCTAGATGTGACAACGACACTTTGTTTTAAGACGTATCTGACTCTTATTAATTTCAGATTTATATTAAATTTGATCAACAGTAATTAGACATCAATTAAGAAAGATTCCTTGAATTTCAATTTCTACTTCTTACACCTAAAATTTAAGACGTATCTGACTCTTATATGAGTGGAAGATTGCATCAGGAGACAGTACCTTTCTTTACCGATAGAATGATCCAGTCATTTTTTCAGCGACCTTAGCAACAATATGTAAGTTTTCCATTTTTCTCGCGAGTGAAATTCAGTCCTAGATGCTTATTAAAGCGAGGGGGCGTCCTTAAGTAGAGAGTCATTCATTTCGACTGGGGGCGAAGCAAAGGGTGCAAGCGCTGGTGATGGAAGGAAAGAAGCTTGGTTTTAGAAGTATTAAAAGTAAATAAACACTCTCTATCTAACCACGTGCTCCAAATCCGAGGAGATAGAATCAGCGAGATTTGAAGCGAGATTTGAAGCGAGAACTTCATCACCATAGTAAGAGTAATTTTTCTCCGCATAAAACACCGAACTTGCGTTTAAATTTTCCCTCGTGACATAATATCTGTATTTACATAAAGTTAGGTGTGTAGATATGTTTATATATTTCTATATAGGATTCACTCTTAAATTAATTAACCGATCAATATGAATTTTGTAACAGAGCTGCTAGGAATAAGGGTTGGTAATGTGAACTATATAAAGAAACTCTGCCATGGAAATTTTGTTTCGTCTTGGGAACGCAGAGGGAGAAAATATCATTGGCAGTGGGAGTAGCTAGACGAGTTCTAGTTGTGAGTGTTTTACTCCGTCGAGCACCTGCCATGAAAATAACGGTAGAGCAAAGAAAGATTAGCAACTGTGAGAGAGTGACTGTAGAGAATAGAAGATTTTGAATTCGGTTTATCAAGGTAGGGGAGGGTGCTCTCAGCAACACCTCCATCTTAGGACGTAGTTGACTCTTGTGCACGTAGTGGATGGCGTCGGGCGTCAGATACTTTTTGAGGCGGTAGAATGATTGTGTGTGAGGGTGATTATCTTTTTCCGTTGGGCTATAACGGTAAAGAGATATTTTTATTTCATTTTACTTCAGTCGAAGTTCTCAAAAATCTAGGGGCTCCTTTCTGGGGCTAACACTTGATCTCTCTATGAGATACATAGATATTCGAGTGTTCCATTAAAGTTCTCCTTTACCTCTCAAGCGTTGAGTTAGTAAAGAAGTTAAAAACATTAAATGTCCTCTCCCCAATTGACCAGTTGAATATATTATATCTTTCTTGTTGTATCTTTGTTTTACCAGATTCCAGGACAATAATTCATCTGGTCTGGTGGAGTATCAAGCTAAGTGCTGTTACTAGAGGTAACATCACTAAGAAAAGGTGCACCATTCCTCGTATAGGCGTGTAGTTGAACCGAGATCTTCAAATACGATGTTATTTTTAATATTTGGTTAGGGTTTTCTTGGAGGGTGAAGTATCCTCATGTCAAGTTGTCCTGACAAACCATTTTACAGAGAGACCGATGATACTCGAGGATGTGTCTAGTAGGTAATTCGATCTTCAGTGTAGCATAAGTCATAGTACTTGGATGCGCTGTCTCTGTTTGTTATTGTTGTTGTTGTGGTTGTTGTCGTCGATTCGTGAGTGACGACGACATGAGAGTTCCGGCCGCACTCTGTATTGCACCGCACTCTGTATTTCACCTAGGTACTCATCGCCATAATATTGTTGTAATTCAGAAATAGCTGAATAAAGCTTCTACCCCTCCATCTTGTCTACAACGTTATCCATTACAATATTTATCACAAACTCAAAATTTTAAACCCGAGAGGGAAACTTACCTGTTCGGTCCTAATAATGAAGAGTTCATATAAGCAATAATATGTTTATATGTGTGTCCGGAAGGGGTGCATTTTCAGGTAAACACATTATATACCCTGTTATTCTCGCGTTTCTGATACCAAAAGCAAGAAATAAAATATCGGAATGTGTCCCTGGGTGTTTGGTCAAACAGCCAAAGACCATCCAATTACTTAATACATAAACAGGACAAAAGAAATAAAACGTCATAGAAATCTGCTCTTGGCCAATATACATTTCTCCTCGTTTTTTGCGCTGACGATTTGGAAAATACTTCATAGTCAGATACGACAAGTCCTCAGAGGCACGAAGGGATGTTGTATTTATGTTTTCAAATGAAAACCGTTCGGTTCAACATTTACATATTTGTTAATGGATTAGGCTATCTTATTATCAATTAAACATCCACTCCAAAGCTGAGGTTCGTCCTACTGCACAGCGTGCCATGCATGACAACAACTTTGACGTCATTACTCATAGAAGTAATAAAACTACTTCAGGGGTAACGTTTAACAAAGCCGACAAACAAATCAATAGGAAAGAGCATGGAGCACTTTTATTAAGTGCTCTATAACTAAAAAATAAGGTCAGCAAATTTACCATTCATATATATACCCGATGAACCGAGTGCAAGAGAAATACAAACAATTGCACTTAAAGGGACGGTTAGAATCTTAAAAAGATCTCTAGGCTGGAGTGTGTGAAATAGCTGGTGAATGTTTGGCATCTGGTAGGATTCCCCATCCCCAGCAAAAACAGAAAGATAAGAAAATTAATGTATGTATATATATATATATATATATATATATATATATATATATATATATATATATATATATAAGATTAAAGGATAAAATAATCCGACGATATAAGTACGAAAAGGAAAAATCGGAAGAGCTGAGAACTCAACGTTTAGCCCAACGATTGCATCGGCTTTATCAAGAGCGAAAGATGCTAGAAGCGGCAAAAACGAGAAGATCTGTAATTTTTGGAAATATATAGTGGTAGGGTTTAAATTTATGTACAGAGGGAAGATATGCTAATATGAGCACAAATAAATACACATACATATACATACATATATGTGTATACGCTCGAAACTACGTCGTACGTAAGTAAAATATTAAAAATATAATTTAATATTATATATATATATAATGTTGAATTTAATTAAACATAATTGAATTATCGTTTAATAGTAATCTATCGTGATAATATAAAGCTCAATATATTGAATAGAGCAATAAATTCTAGAAATGAAAGATGAGAACAAAAAATTGTAAAGATACAATATTTATTAGAACATCAAAAGTTCAAAGCAAATTATCCCAGGAAACGTCTAATCTCAACAATACCAATGAATCTCGATCATTCCAACAATTGCCACTATCTAACACCAGAAACACGCACCAAACAATCCCCACAACACCTACCGACAAAGATAACTTGATTACTAATAGAACAACTAGGCCTGCTATATACACCTACATAGGCTCTACGTCCCAATGAATAAAGAGCCGCATCTCCTCCCACATGTATTCATTCAACTACAACACCAATAATAAAGCCTCCCTTACAAACATAGTCAAATATTTTAAATCAAATAATATCCCATTCTCTCTAAATAAGTCGATCCTAAAAATCAAGATCTTACACCCCAGGCGCAAAACATTGCCAACTTTGCACTTCTGAAGCACTAATGATACTGCAAGAGAGAAGGATATCGTTAACTCAAGAAATGAGATAATTTCATACTATCACCATAAAAGAAAATTTAAATACGCACAATTTATAACCCGAATACACACATCCCACCACAGAGCCCATAATTTCGACCCATTCTGATAATATAGGCCTCCCGTCATATATAGTCCAAAACATATCTCATGGCCCCATGTAATCATGAAAAACGAGATTAGTAGAATTTTCTATTCCAAATTTCTCTTACCTTATCTTAAACTATTACATAATCCCGTAACCCCACCCTACTGATTGATACTAATTCGGATAGTCCATCTGCCTATGCGTGTCTATCACCCCCTAATTTTTATTTGGATAGAGGGAGCATATGTGTACACATATATATAC
>OY744516.1:231275583-231330583 GCA_963556195.1 Sepiola atlantica | reverse complement strand
TTTAATTGTCAATTAATCAAATTTTAAATAATCACATTTAATTAAACGTATCTATTTTATGCAATTCAACAAACTTTTAATTGTCAATTAATCACATTTCAAATAATCATATCTATTAAACGTATCTATTTTATTCATTCAACAAGCTTTTAATTGTCAATTAATCACATTTCAAATAATCATATCTATTAAACGTATCTATTTTATGCAATTCAACAAGCTTTTAATTGTCAATTAATCACATTTCAAATAAGCATATCTATTAAACGAATCTATTTTATTCATTCAACAAGCTTTTAATTGTCAATTAATCACATTTCAAATAATCATATCTATTAAACGTATCTATTTTATTCATTCAACAAGCTTTTAATTGTCAATTAATCACATTTCAAATAATCATATCTATTAAACGTATCTATTTTATTCATTCAATTTGCTTTTAATTGTCAATTAATCACATTTCAAATAATCATATCTATTAAACGTATCTATTTTATTCATTCAACAAGCTTTTAATTGTCAATTAATCAAATTTCAAATAATAATATCTATTAAATGTATCTATTTTATGCAATTCAACAAGCTTTTAATTGTCAATTAATCACATTTAAAATTATCATATCTATTAAACGTATCTATTTTATTCATTCAACAAGCTTTTAATTGTCAATTAATCACATTTCAAATAATCATATCTATTAAACGTATCTATTTTATTCATTCAACAAGTTTTTAATTGTCAATTAATCAAATTTTAAATAATCATATCTATTAAACGTATCTATTTTATGCAATTCAACAAGCTTTTAATTGTCAATTAATCACATTTCAAATAATCATATCTATTAAACGTATCTATTTTATTCATTCAACAAGCTTTTAATTGTCAATTAATCACATTTCAAATAATCATATCTATTAAACGTATCTATTTATGCAATTCAACAAGCTTTTAATTGTCAATTACTCACATTTCAAATAATCATATCTATTAAACGTATCTATTTTATTCATTCAACAAGCTTTTAATTGTCAAGTAATCACATTTCAAATAATCATATCTATTAAACGTATCTATTTTATTCATTCAACAAGCTTTTAATTGTCAATTAATCACATTTCAAATTATCATATCTATTAAACGTATCTATTTTATTCATTCAACAAGCTTTTAATTGTCAATTAATCACATTTCAAATAATCATATCTATTAAACGTATCTATTTTATTCATTCAACAAGCTTTTAATTGTCAATTAATCACATTTCAAATAATCATATCTATTAAACGTATCTATTTTATTCATTCAACAAGCTTTTACTTGTCAATTAATCACATTTCAAATAATCATATCTATTAAACGTATCTATTTTATTCATTCAACAAGCTTTTAATTGTCAATTAATCACATTTCAAATAATCATATCTATTAAACGTATCTATTTATGCAATTCAACAAGCTTTTAATTGTCAATTACTCACATTTCAAATAATCATATCTATTAAACGTATCTATTTTATTCATTCAACAAGCTTTTAATTGTCAAGTAATCACATTTCAAATAATCATATCTATTAAACGTATCTATTTTATTCATTCAACAAGCTTTTAATTGTCAATTAATCACATTTCAAATAATCATATCTATTAAACGTATCTATTTTATTCATTCAACAAGCTTTTAATTGTCAATTAATCACATTTCAAATAATCATATCTATTAAACGTATCTATTTTATTCATTCAACAAGCTTTTACTTGTCAATTAATCACATTTCAAATAATCATATCTATTAAACGTATCTATTTTATTCATTCAACAAGCTTTTAATTGTCAATTAATCACATTTCAAATAATAATATCTATTAAACGTATCTATTTTATTCATTCAACAAGCTTTTAATTGTCAATTAATCACATTTCAAATAATCATATCTATTAAACGTATCTATTTTATTCATTCAACAAGCTTTTAATTGTCAATTAATCACATTTCAAATAATCATATCTATTAAACGTATCTATTTTATTCATTCAACAAGCTTTTAATTGTCAATTAATCACATTTCAAATAATCATATCTATTAAACGTATCTATTTTATTCATTCAACAAGCTTTTAATTGTCAATTAATCACATTTCAAATAATCATATCTATTAAACGTATCTATTTTATTCATTCAACAAGCTTTTACTTGTCAATTAATCACATTTCAAATAATCATATCTATTAAACGTATCTATTTTATTCATTCAACAAGCTTTTAATTGTCAATTAATCACATTTCAAATAATCATATCTATTAAACGTATCTATTTTATTCATTCAACAAGCTTTTAATTGTCAATTAATCACATTTCAAATAATCATATCTATTAAACGTATCTATTTTATTCATTCAACAAGCTTTTAATTGTCAATTAATCACATTTCAAATAATCATATCTATTAAACGTATCTATTTTATTCATTCAACAAGCTTTTACTTGTCAATTAATCACATTTCAAATAATCATATCTATTAAACGTATCTATTTTATTCATTCAACAAGCTTTTAATTGTCAATTAATCACATTTCAAATAATCATATCTATTAAACGTATCTATTTTATTCATTCAACAAGCTTTTAATTGTCAATTAATCACATTTCAAATAATCATATCTATTAAACGTATCTATTTTATTCATTCAACAAGCTTTTAATTGTCAATTAATCACATTTCAAATAATCATATCTATTAAACGTATCTATTTTATTCATTCAACAAGCTTTTAATTGTCAATTAATCACATTTCAAATAATCATATCTATTAAACGTATCTATTTTATTCATTCAACAAGCTTTTAATTGTCAATTAATCACATTTCAAATAATCATATCTATTAAACGTATCTATTTTATTCATTCAACAAGCTTTTACTTGTCAATTAATCACATTTCAAATAATCATATCTATTAAACGTATCTATTTTATTCATTCAACAAGCTTTTAATTGTCAATTAATCACATTTCAAATAATCATATCTATTAAACGTATCTATTTTATTCATTCAACAAGCTTTTACTTGTCAATTAATCACATTTCAAATAATCATATCTATTAAACGTATCTATTTTATTCATTCAACAAGCTTTTAATTGTCAATTAATCACATTTCAAATAATCATATCTATTAAACGTATCTATTTATGCAATTCAACAAGCTTTTAATTGTCAATTACTCACATTTCAAATAATCATATCTATTAAACGTATCTATTTTATTCATTCAACAAGCTTTTAATTGTCAATTACTCACATTTCAAATAATCATATCTATTAAACGTATCTATTTTATTCATTCAACAAGCTTTTAATTGTCAATTACTCACATTTCAAATAATCATATCTATTAAACGTATCTATTTTATTCATTCAACAAGCTTTTAATTGTCAATTAATCACATTTCAAATAATCATATCTATTAAACGTATCTATTTTATTCATTCAACAAGCTTTTAATTGTCAATTAATCACATTTCAAATAAGCATATCTATTAAACGTATCTATTTTATGCAATTCAACAAGCTTTTAATTGTCAATTAATCACATTTCAAATAATCATATCTATTAAACGTATCTATTTTATTCATTCAACAAGCTTTTAATTGTCAATTAATCAAATTTCAAATAATCATATCTATTAAACGTATCTATTTTATGCAATTCAACAAGCTTTTAATTGTCAATTAATCACATTTCAAATAATCATATCTATTAAACGTATCTATTTTATTCATTCAACAAGCTTTTAATTGTCAATTAATCACATTTCATATAATCATATATATTAAACGTATCTATTTTATGCAATTCAACAAGCTTTTAATTGTCAATTAATCACATTTCAAATAATCATATCTATTAAACGTATCTATTTTATTCATTC
The DNA here is from genome assembly GCA_963556195.1 of Sepiola atlantica. Classification (NCBI taxonomy): domain Eukaryota; kingdom Metazoa; phylum Mollusca; class Cephalopoda; order Sepiida; family Sepiolidae; genus Sepiola; species Sepiola atlantica. The sequence continues at coordinate 231,326,641 of OY744516.1, read as the reverse complement.
AACAAGCTTTTAATTGTCAATTAATCACATTTCAAATAATCATATCTATTAAACGTATCTATTTTATGCAATTCAACAAGCTTTTAATTGTCAATTAATCACATTTCAAATAATCATATCTATTAAACGTATCTATTTTATTCATTCAACAAGCTTTTACTTGTCAATTAATCACATTTCATATAATCATATTAATTAAACGTATCTATTTTATGCAATTCAACAAGCTTTTAATTGTCAATTAATCACATTTCAAATAATCATTTAATTACAAAAACATCCGACAGAGAGACCACGACAACATATGCAAAATTATGTAATAAAAAAAAGACAAACAAAGGCACAAAAATACATCAACACATCTATAACTGTAATTATATAAATATGTATATAAACTCACATTCACAATAATCAAACTACATAACAGCATAATACAGCATTGAAAACTTCAAAAATTATGAAATATTTAATTACCATTTACTTGTGTATATTTTAATGAGAGTAAAGCTAGTTTTATTTTAAAATATTAATAAGTGTAACCGCAGAGATAAAAAAAACAACCGTCCTCTACAAAAAATATCTGAAGCCTCGAATTTTTATTTCTTTTAGACAATATGATTTCATTATGAACTTGTGGTCCCGACGTGGTACATTGTAGTACTGAAACATACATTGATTTGTGTAGACCATTTTAAGTGTTTATATAAAGTATATTTATAAACTTATACATTGTATTGAGCATTTTAATATTGATTTTAAGTTTATTTTATCAATTTATTTTATATATATATATATATATATATATATATATATATATATATATATATATATATATATATATAATATTAAATCATATTTTAATATTTTACGTACATACGACGTCGTTTCAAGCTTTCGGCTCTCATCAGTGAAGGGAATTACAATCTCAGATGATTACAGGGCGAGAACCAAGTTTACAGCGTTCGCTTTATTCCATTGGGCATAGGGAGATTGTCACGTTGTACAGTGAAATTAAGTTTTATTTACGCTTAAAATGGCGAGCGTAAACATCAAGACAGTCTGATAGAACTCAACGACAGAGTCAGAGTATCGCACTGAAGCTTCAGTGAATGTCTATTTTTTAATCTCGTCAGAAGTGCTCGACTTTTATTTACTTAAATCATCTTCTTATAATATATATATATATATATATATATATATATATATATATATATATATATATATATATATATATATATATATATATATATATATATATGATCCTGGCAAGGTAAACATCCACAGATTAGGAATCCAACACTTTCAACCGGGCTTATAAAACGTGCTCAATATCAAATAGAGCTTTTATATATATGATTATTTTTATTTTTACAAACATGTACAAAATCTGCAACACTGGCATGTCGATGTTATCGATCATTAACTGTTAGAAACAGCTGTTAGAATCCGATCTTTACCTCAAATTATATTTGGGAAGCTCTTACAAAATATAATCTGAGGTAAAGATCGGATTCTAACTCTGCCTGATACGATCTCAGTTTCTCACATTCTCACAGCTGTTGATCGATAACATCGACATGCCAGTGTCGCAGATTTTGTACATGTCTGTATAAATAAAATAATCATATATATATATATATATATATATATATATATATATAAATGTAAAATAGGAAAGATGAAAGAGAGAGAAAAGGATAGAGAAATACAGAGAAATAAGGGTAAGAGGACTTCAGATAGAGAGGGGTGAAATAGATTTAGAGCGAGTTGAGAACAAGAATATTCTTACGTGTCCATGCAAAGGTGAAATGGGGCGAATGTGTTGATTAATCGAATTAAGACAAAGAAAATTCGATTGATTTGACAAAGAAAACGAAAATAATGCCTTCCATGCTTAATCTAATTTTTCACTAACTCAAATTACCTATTAAGAATTATCTTTGTTTTCTTTGGGCTTCGTCACTTGTAAGGTTACTTTCATCTGAGGCATTCAGTTATTCCGCACGTCTGTTCGTCCGTATACGCTTTATACTTCAGCCAACTCATTAAGAACGCATCGTTCAACGAAATATTTAAGAACGCATCGTTCAACGAAATATTTAAGAACGCATCGTTCAACGAAATATTTAAGAACGCATCGTTCAACGAAATATTTAAGAACGCATCGTTCAACGAAATATGGTCGTAAGCAACGTTGAGCCTTAGCCGTACTTGTATAGTTGATCATTTAAAAATCGCAGTTAAGTTTGGAAGTAGAAGTGACTTTACGCTCACTTGGTCCAAAATCCTTTAAAAGGGTACGAATTTATCTCTCTTTATATTATTTGAATTATTCGGACTACTGTTCTCATCTTGGATGTTATTCTCACGTTTCGGCTGATGTAACCTCCGACCTTTTTTCAGGTGCGTATTGTCGAACTTACGAATCTTTATTTTGAACTCGGAAATGTATACGGAATTTCGAACTAAACCTTGTATCCAATCCACGGGGGCAGATTGTTCTCGTTTCATCAGCCATTACCGGGTAGAAGTCATAGACCCATGGTGAAACGAATAAATTGCTAAGTAATAATGAGTTTTAAGTGACAATCATCTGGTGGTTGTAGGTTTAATCCTCAGTACAGGCGATACTAAAGAATATAAGTAAGGGTGCTTTGTTACATTAGGACCTGAGCTAACTTTGACCCCGTCGTTAGAGGTAGGGTTAGCGTTAGGTTTAGGGTTAGAGTAAGGGTTAGGGTTAGGGTTAGGGTCAAAGTAGGGGTTAGAGTTAGAGTTAGGGTTAGGGTCAAAGTAAGGGTTAGGGTCAAAGTAGGGGTTACGGTTAGGGTCAAAGTAGGGGTTAGGGTTAGGGTTAGGGTTAGCGTTAGGGTTAGGGTCAAAGTAGGGGTTAGGGTTAGTGTTAGGGTTAGGGTCATGGTCATGGTCAAAGTTAGCGTCGGTCCTAGTGTAACAAAGTACCTAATTAAGAATTACTTAAGACATCTACTCGTTCATGGCTGACGGAACGAGAATAATCTACCCCCGTGAATTAAATAAAAGTTCAGTTCGAAATTCTGTACAGATTCTCGAGATCGAAATAACGCACCTGAAGAAGGTCGAAGGTTACATCGGCCGAAACGTTTTGAGAATAACATCCAAGATGAGAACAGTAGTCTGAATAATACAAATAATACCAACTAGCGGGACCCGTGTAAATTACACGAAATGATGTTTTCAATGCTAATTATCTTGTTCCTAAACTATACATGTTTGAATAAAATATAAGATTTGACTTGTATATTTATTTTTTTAAATGAACAGTACATGAAACAATTTATAAAACTTCTTTATATACAATATTTCTAGTGAAGGTAATATTTCGACGACTAAACCTTACTTTGTAAATGCTTTAGATTAAATTAAATTTGGCTCCAATTCATGAGTAGCATACAAAGATTCGGAAGGTCGTTTCCTTTGATGTAAGCGTGACACACAAAATAACACACACGCTATCGTATAAATATGTGTCTTCACGGTCGTCCCCTCCCTACTTCCCTTCCATGAAAAAAAATTCTTAGAGGTTGCTGGGATCGAACTATAAACTAGTCGGGCCGACTTCAAAATCCTACGTCGCTAACCGTTGCGCCAAAGGGAAATACTTGAATATATTACGAAAATTAGGTGACTTGAATTATTTTCCAAATCTAGGTGCGGCACGCATGCGAAGAGCTTTTGATGTAAGCGTGACACACGAACACAAACGCTATCGTATTAATATATAGATTAAATCAATTTTAAAAAAATCTTTTTATGGAAATCGCTCCAGACAAGGCATGAAGCCACTTAATAAAATAGTAATATAACCAAGACTTTCAATCGCTAATGTGCCAACAACTCTAGAAGAAGAAAAATACACTGCTCACTTCTACGCTTATCCCAGCTTAGATTCCTGTTGTCTTGGATTTCTCCATCCCACTGAACATAAGCCCTTGAGTCGTTGAGTTTGTGGTTCGTCAATGTCGCTTGTTCTAATTAATTTGTACTCTTCGTCAATTCATATTAGACAAACCAAATCCTCGTTACCTATTAGCGTTAATACAAAGAAAGCCTTCCTAAATTCAATGACATTGTTAATTCAATAACATGAGTGAAAAAAAACTGAAAAGATGTGGATACCTTTTAACAGGTTCGCAGTTTCTTTTAGAATGTTGTTTTCGAAGTGATAGAAAACGGACAGAAACAGCAATTGCAATTGTAACATTCAAAACTATCAGGATAGAGACAAAAAATACATAAAAATTATGAAACTTAGACAGGAATCGAACCTGTTTTACGAGAAGAGAAAGTTTAATGCCAGCGGGTATTTTACCACTCGAATACCGGTGAATCGTATGGTCAGCGAAGGCCGAATTTGTAACTAAGAGCATCACCTTCCACGTTTCAGGGCGTTTCTATAGATTTTTATTGTATTTTTTTTTCTACATATTTCACTCCAAACAAGGCAGACCGCCACTGTAGACGTAAGGGGCTACTAAGAATTAGGGTGTAGGTTTTGGATGTCATCCTAAGTTGGGAGCTTCTTCTTTCGTGTGAATCAGATGATTCTGGTGTTGGCATCAGTTTCCCAGATGTTTTTCTAGTTAGAAATCTTTCTGGAAAGACATCGGGTACTTACGGGAAGGACCACGAGAAGGTTGCCCACAAGTGAAAATGGTACTGTGGAACCGACTAGATTCGAACTTGGAACACCCAGGTCTTCAGTCCGTGTCGATATCCACTTAACCACCGTCTGTTTACATTAGTTTTAAACCTTTGCATGTCGGTACAGTCGGGGAAACAGGGAGAAGGGAGGGAGTTCCAGGGGTCTGCAGCACGAGGAAAGAAACTATTGAAGTAGAAGGCTCTCCGGCATCTGGGAACCTTCACAGTGAATGGATGGGACCTAGCTGATTGTAGAGTTGGTTTAGTGTATTTACGTCGAGGAGGGGGGGGGGGGCACCAGAGCAGCAAGTTCATCGGAGCACAATTATCACGTTATTTTTTTAAGTATGTATAAGGCATAATCACGTTGACACACCGGTTCTCGTTAGATTACCGAAGTTAAGCGACGTGGAGCCTGGTCAGTACTAGATGGGTGGCCATTTAAAAATACTAGGTGCTGCATGTGGTAGGACAGAAACACTTTCCTCCGAAAACCTACAAAATCTAATGTTGTCATCTGATCACGATATATATGCGACTGATGTTGAAATTTGGGTCAACTTGATTGATGAATCTCGTAATAAAATAGTTTGGAATCTCCTAAAATAAAAAAAATTGGGGCTAAGGGTTAGAACAGACATCTGCGGGGATTTTTATTGGTCGTTTTAGAAGAACAGACAAACAAATAAGGTAGTACAAATATGTAAATTCATACGAATCAACAATCACCATTACCGGCCGGTGTTGTTGCATCATATGTACACGAGACTTCACACGCTCTGCATTGCAATGTCGTTAATGGAGAAGAGCATTTCCAGCCAATTACCTGTCAGCTCTAACGGAATGCTTAAGTGACTGATTATTTTAAAAGTCCATCTTTCTAATCTAACACGTGATCTCGTTCGACTGATCATAGATGTAAAACTATGATTCCCGATTAACTAGTAAATATATTTAAATATAGTTAAATATATTTAAATATAGTTAAATATATTTAAATATAGTTAAATATAGTTAAATATATTGTCTCGTAATTCTTTATTTCTAAATACCCATCTATCCATCAAGTGAGTTTTATATTTCTTTAAAAACTCTCTCTCTCTCTCTCCACTTTCTCTTTCTCTTTCTCTCTCTCTCTCTCCACTTTCTCTTTCTCTCTCTCTCTCTCTCCGTTATTCTCCCATCCTCTTCATCCCTCTTTCTCTCTCTCTCTCTCTGTCCTTTCTCTTTCCACTTTCTCCCTCCGTTCTTCTCCCTCTCTCTCTCTCTGTTCCTCTCTCTCCCTCTCTCTCTCTCTGTTCCTCTCTCTCCCTCTCTCTCTCTCTCTCTCTCTCTCTCTCTCTCTCTCTGTTCCTTCCCTTCTCTCTCCCGTTTCTCTCTCTTTCATCTCCCCCATCTCTCGCTCTCTTTCTCTCTGTCTCTCCAATTTCTCTTCCCCTCCATCTATCTCCCTCTCCCATTTCTCTCTTTCTTCCAGCTCTCCTCTCTCTCTCTCTCTCTCTCTCTCTCTCTCTCTCTCTCTCTCTCTCTCTCTCTCTCTCTTCCCAACTGTCTCTTAATACATCTGTCTTTCAGTAATAAATGATATCCTTAATTCCGTTCAATTCCGTTTTTTTCCACTACATCTATTCCATTCTTTTACTCTCCCCGTATTTATCTCGGCATGTGTGTGTGCAAACAGGTGCGAGCGTGTGTATGTGTGTGTGTGTGTGTGTGTGTGTGTGTGTGTGTGTGTGTGAACGTGCGTGATGTACGAGCAATTGATCGCTCACTGTTCAAGTTTGTCTCCAGGAAATTACCCCTTGCACAGGGTCGCTTCTACCGCCATGACAGTGCACTCGGCGTGTTTTCAACAATCTCATAGACCTGGCCAGACAATAATCACTACTCATGTAGGCTTCGCTTTCATCCGTGCTCTAAGCTGGCCGTCATGCTCAACAGCATCCTCATCTCTTACGGCCACTCTTCCAACAATGAATGCATCCGCTTTCATTTCCCTTTCTTTTCACTCAAGATTTATCCTCAGTGAAAGATCCAGGTGTCCACGGAAAATGCCAACGATGCGCCATGTCATTGTCGTTGAAGAGCGAGTTTCACAATACGGAAGAGAAATCCATTATGCATTACGGACACCTAGGTTCTTCTTCTTCTTCTTCTTCTTTTCTTCTTCTTCATCATCTTCTTCTTCTTTTTCTTTTATATGGAACAAATTCTTAAGATACGAATCTCATTGTAGAACAACAAAAATTTCATCTTGTTCTGATATTACAAAAAATAATTTAGCTCCAAAGTGTGAAAATTTCTTCTTCTTTTCGTATCAATCAGAATCATAAGTTTTTTAAAGCTGATTGTTTCTATTGTTGGCATTGGTCTCCCCAATTGCTTTTTAGGTAATCTTGCAGTATAGTTAACAGCATAGAAATCGAAAAAAAAAGTAAAAAAAGAGATAACAAATAAGTTTTACCAAACGCATTAAAAGTTAATTTTCTACCGCCCTGTATACTTTTAACGTTGTGAAACTGTTTTAGAGTTTTTATTTCAAAATTAGAATTCGTTCAAAGCTTTCTCTTTTTTTCTCTCTCCCTCTTCTCTCTCTCTCTCTCTCTCTCTCTCTCTCTCTCTCTCTCTCTCTCTCTCTGGTCACGCGAGAATCAAAATGGCTGGCTGACCCCCTGTTGGTGGTGGTGGTGGTGGTGGTGGTGGTTATTCATTCTTTAAAAAATATAGTAAAATGAAATGACTTACTCTATCATAACCCGAATTCTATGTTACAAACCACCCCACCTCCCACTCCAGAACTTGGACGGTATGGGATGTCTTGTAACGCTTTAAAAAAATATTAATCGCATTGTTTGGTTTTCTAATCGTTATTCTAATGAACAATAATCATTTTGGTTGAATTCGGATAAATTAAAGAGAATTTGCAAGTTTTTCTCTTTTTTGCCTTGCTGTTTAGCCCGAACGTCAAACATAACGTTCCTTGCGGCATTCTGTTCGTTTCGAAAAAAAAAACGGTGTCGAGGTTAAAAAGTACTAAATAATTTTAGTACCGGTAAATGACGGTGCGGAAGGCAAATGTCGCTTTTGTGGATTATACCGGCCAAATGCAAAGGGGAATAACTCGCAAACATTTACACAATTAAAACCTATTTTAATTGCATTTCCACATGTTTCTACAGTAACAATTAACACTACACGTTTTAATTAGTAAGTATTTCAGTAGGATGAAAACAATTATAAGTTATATTTCGTCATTTTTTAGATGAGGATTGATAATTTACATAATTTTGGTTATTCGGACTACATTTTTCATCTTGAGTGTTATCATCACAACGTTTCGGCCGCTGTAACCTCCAACCTTCTCCAGGTGTATCGCTTCGAACTCGGGAATATTTCTGTCAGACTCGTGAATTTGGACGGAATTTCGAACGGAACCCTTTATTTAATCCACGGGTGTAGAATGTTCTTGTTCCGTCAGCCATGACTGGGAGAAGTCTTCAGTAATTCGCAATTCTTCGTATCGCCCGCACCGAGGATTGAACCTTTAACCTTCGTCTGCAAGGACCCATGGCGCAGTGGATATAGTACTAAGGTAAATTCAGTTCCAAGTAATAGTCATCTGAATTTACGTCTGATTGGTTGTGATCCAATGCATGAATCAATGTTATCAATCGCCAACCGTCAATTAAATATAATCATCTACATAAATGAAATGAAGCGAGTTTATGTCTAATTGTTTTGTTCGCTATAGACTTATAAACTAATAAGTAAATTCTAACCAAATATGGCAGGCGAATAGACTCTGGCACATAACATATCATGATTTAATCCAAACTGAAAATTACCAGAGGTTAAATAAGGTCAAATAAGATAATGTTCATCAAATAAACTTCCTAATCAATACGTTTCATAATATTTTACATGTAGAACAATTCTGATGGGATCAGAACCGACATCAGTTTTATCATACTAATTTGGGGTCATACTACGGTTGAGAATCCTGGATTTTTTTAATTTAAAAGTAAATTAAATATGAAATCTTACGAATTCAGTAAAGTAACACAAAATCAATAATTCAAAATAATTAATTTATAGAACCTTTGTTGAAATAAATTAAAATGTGTGTTTTTTTTTTTGCAAAACAAACAGTTTATTTACAATATAGTAAGAATTTGTAATAAATTAAAACAGTCATGTTTTGCCCCTCCCCCCCTCAAAAAAACATATTTTTCCAAACGGACAAATTTTTAAGAAATTAAAATTTGTAAAAACGAACAGTTTCTTTGAATATGTTTTTATTTTCAAAACGAACAGTTTACTTACAATATATTATTATTATTTGAATATCTCGCTTATTTCGTTTGATTTTCGCACACATTTTGGATGAAATTTATTAATTAATCTTAAATTGTAATTTTTATCCCGAAATAAAATTCTAATTTATTTTTTAAAGATTTAAAAATTCAACTTTAATGCAATGCCTTAATGGTTGTAATTTCCTATTTTCTTTTGCACTTAAAAATCTATAAAAAGGAAATACGCTTGAAAAAAGGAACAAGTTAACAATGATTTCCAAGTTAATGAATAATCCTATGGAGCAGTCTGCTCGCTCTGATGTCTTGCTGAAAAAAGATGGACTCTCAGGCATGCGCCTCGGCGCCTTCGGTACTTCCGGTCCTCATTGATAGTGGTTCTTACTAACTAATATCAATGACGTCACCAGAAAAAAACTCGACTCAGTGAACTAGCTTGGGTTATTACGACTGCCGTGGTATACTCGTGTCGAGGGAATCTTATTTGGGTTTCGGATACTATGTTATTTTGAATATCTGGTCAGGGTTTACTTGTAGGGTGAAGTATCCTCATGTCAGTTTGGCCTGACAAACCCTTGTACAGAGAGAACGAAAACACTCGAGGATGGTGTCTAATAGGTAATTCAAACTCTCTTTATATATATATATATATATATATATATATATATATATATATATATAGTAAGTTATGAAAATATATTTATGGCAATTAAGCTACACAGAGGCTCCCGCGTTTCATCCCCGGGGTGAATCTTCAGGATAAAATGCATGAAGTTAGTTTTGCCGGGTGTTTTTATATACACGGCTAGCTAATTAACCAATCAGATTCTGTGTTGTTTTCTTAGCCAATCTCACGAACAAAGGTCCGGTTAATTTTTGCTTCCTATTTCCTATTCTATTGTTTAGTTTTCTATAGAGTGGCCTATATCCTGTTTCTTCGTTGTGTCAATATAATGGGTGACCCTATTTTAACACGTGGTTCCTTGTATGTTAACTTATGTTTCAGTTTTTAGTTTTTAAGTTATATATATATATATATATATATATATATATATATATATATATATATATATATATATATATATATATATATATATATATATATATATATATATATATATGAGAAAGGAAGGATGAAGGTAATTCGACGTAATGGGAAATGAAAAAGGAAAAACCAAGAAGGATGTTTTTTTATTATGTATTCATCAACGTTTCGTCTTTATTTGTAAGACTTCTTCAGGATGATAATATTAAGAAAAATGTCATGCAAGTACCCATCATGTCAACCCAATATTTTCACGTACTTGCATGACATTTTTCTTAATATTATCATCCTGAATAAGTCTTACAAATAAAGACGAAACGTTGATGAATACATTAAAAAAAATTTTTTTAAACATCCTTCTTGGTTTTTCCTTTTCATTTCCCATATATATATATATATATATATATATATATATATATATATATATATATATATATATATATATATATATATATATATATATATATATATGGGAAATGAAAAAGGAAAAACCAAGAAGGATGTTTAAAAAAATTTATATATATATATATATATATATATATATATATATATATATATATATATATATATATATATATATATATATATGGGGGAGGCAATTATATACGTAATTAATTATTATTTTATTTTCAGGGAATATTTTACGAAAATAAGTTTCAGGTATTTTATGTTGTAAATTTAATTTGAGGGATAATAAAGATGGTTTATAAAACAACAAGAGATTATTGGCTTAGCGTTACATGACGACCTTGGGAGTGTTTCGGTTTCTTTTTTGCGGGGGGGGGTCTCGGAAATCATCGATAGATGTTTATCTTCGTGGTCTGATATTCTGCCGTCGCATCTCTTGACTCAATGCATCTTCCTTGTTAACTATCTTCTCAATTTAACCCTTAATAAATATTTCTCAGAACATTAACACTCTTAAGTATTAATACTATATCAATATTAACACTATTAAAACCAGATTAATACTATCAATACTATATTAATATAGAGATTCATTTTTCGTCCCGCAAAATGCTCCTTAATTCATTTTTCTCACTTTCTGAATTTAACTGAAAATCTTCTAATTTAATCTTATCTGACAAAAAAATATCAAAATATCAAATCGGTAAATAGATTTATTTTCTAAGATCTGTATTTACAATACATTTCCATATCGAGGAGAAATATTTTAAAAGATTTGTGCTATAATTACAAAATACTATCGATTATTTTGCAATTTCGTTTAAATCGCCAATAATTCACATAAAATAGTTAATCATAAGTTTTTCCAATCTCTCCCTGTTTCTTTCATCGTTCGTTCGGTTTACTCTTTCCGCCTCTTTTCTTTTTACTCATGACTTTCTTCTGTACTGGGTGAAAATGGGATGCACTCAAATCAATTGTTCACTTTGACGTCTGCACATACGCAGCGTGAATTCCCGAAATGAAATCATGTAACTAACATGTAGGTGCAAACTTGTGAATTTTCAACCAATTAGAAGGGTTATTGCTCATTTGAAATTTGATTCTGTTCGGGCCTATGTGAACAAGATGATTCTTATATGAGTAGTTAATCCATACCAAAACACTGTTCTTGGCCTTTTGGCTAAGATCAAAGTGTAATATCTGTTCCGATGGATACTGCACCCCATAGACTGGTATTCTCTTGGCCTTCGGGTCTTGATTTACGCCGGTCTATGGGTCTGTCCTGTGCAGTTCTAGGAGGTCCACCCTCCCAGGCTTCGCCTCCCCTCTTTGGGGAGGAGTAAGTTGATTACTTACTGCCTGAGGCGCCCCTACCGGGGAATGCCGACGGGGGCTGCCCAGGCAATTTTTAAACCCCACTTTCCCGACCCGACCTTGGGTCACATCTTACTTGTGGGAGTAAGATAAAAACTGGCCTTGTGCCTAACTCCTGGAGAGGAGTAAATCAATACTCGATACCAAAACACGGTAATTTTTTTCAGGTTGACAACCCATGTCGCCGTTACTTCATTGGAAATGACAACAACAAGTACTCAACAAAAAGAGATTATGCACCTGAGAAACAAGACTTATGACACACAGAAAATCCCTTAACCACTCCTGTTCAACTCTCTACAACCACAGCCCAACGAAAAAAGTAAAGACACATACACACATACACAGAAATTGTAACTCATACATATTTCAAATGTTCGTTCTTTCTTCTCAAGATAGTTTATCTTATTCATGGCCAACGCTCCTTTCGTTACACACACACTCACATGCACACACTCACATGCACACACATATATCCCACCTTACATTATCTTTGATACACGTGTACAACATCTCTTTCGCACATCAACACAAGATAAATAATATTTTATAAATGTTAAACATGCTTCCCCTTTTCCTTCCTTTTACCATACATTCTATTTCCTTCGTGTTTCAGAATATCATTTCCTTTGCAGTGTTTTTCTCTACAAACCTCTAAAACCCGTGGTATTTCCTTAAAGTGGGTAGATGCTCGTCCTTTTTTCTTACACGTAACGTGGACGGATAATCAACTAACTTATATCCTCACATTGGTGACTCTTCTAAACAGGGATCCATTTAAACAAGCACTAAGGTGAATTTAGCACTTGCTAAATGGTGACCCATCATCATCATCATCACCATCGTCATCAAGCCAACAGTATTTAGTTTTTTATTGGTTTTGTCACTCTTCTTTATATATCACTCCGGGGCAACAGCGAGTTTTATCGAATGTATAAAAATATGAAAGATGGGCGCAATATTATACGACTGGATGAACTACATAAAACTTGAGCATTTGTGACATTTGTGAAAAGTGGGGAAATGGAGCTTTTTGTTTGGCATGCTCGTGTGACCTTTCGGAAAAGAATTAAAATAGATCCTTCCGAATAATTCTTGATATAAGGTCACAGAGAAGTGATGCAAATGAAACAGACACATCTTCATCATCTTCATCTTCTTCATCATCTTCATCTTTTCTTCTTCTCGTCGATAGAACACACAATGTTTTGCCTGTAGTATTTCATTCTACTTACAAAAACCCCAGAGGAAACAAAACAGGAAGGAGTACTCTTAAGGCGCCTCAGTCTGGGTGGTCAGCGATAAAAATGCTATTTCAAATTCAATCTTCACGGACCGACCGACCGACCGACCGACCGACTCAATGGCAGCATATCTAAAATATAGTTTCAAACTTAAGCTATGACAGAACAAGGAAAATGATATTTCGAACTTAAGCGTGAGAAACTGGCGACGGACAGTGCCGCTTATAGAGATTCGTGGACGCTTTTAAAATAAGATGCGTCCATTTAACTGACTGATATACAAAATCTCTCATAAAGGGGGGGGGGGGCGAATGATGATGATGATGATGATGATGATGATGCTGCTGCTGACGACGACGACGACGACGACGACGACGACGACGACGACGACGACGACGATGATGAAGAAGAAGAAGAAGAAGAAGAAGAAGAAGAAGAAGAAGAAGAAGAAGAAGAAGAAGAAGAAGAAGAAGAAAAAGAAGAAGAAGAAGAAGAAGAAGAAGAAGAAGAAGAAGAAGAAGAAGAAGAAGAAGAAGAAGAAGAAGAAGAAGAAGAAAACACTGCCATGTCTGCATTTTGACCATTGTTGAGATCCTCACAGCTGTGCTCTGTGTTTTGGCACGCATATTGGCAGGCAGGTTAGCGGTCCGTCTTTTTCGATCTCTTTCATGCAATGCGGTCCTGTGCCCAAACACTGGAGAAAGCTCGCAATGTGTCCGATTTTTACAAAATAACGCCAAGGGAGATCCACTCAACTATCGATCCGTCAGTCTCACTTCTATTCAGTGCAAAGTCATGGAGTCTGTTCTAAAGCAAAGTGGTATGAATCACTCCCTTTTGGCCAATGCAGTATCAGCCTCTCGCGGATCCTGTTTGAACAATCTTCTTGTCATGGGAAAATGGATGGATGCCAGTGAGTCAGTGGATATCCTGCTTTCGGATTTTTGTTTCTGTGAATCATCGTCTACTCGTGTGCAAACTACGCGCATACAATATCCATCCGTCAGTGGTTAAATGGATCAGCCACTTCCTGTGTCGTAGAACATATCGTGTGAACTTCAACGGTTGTTTGTCAGCTGAAGCAGGTGTAGAGAGCAGCGTCCCCCAAAGGGTCAGTTCTTGACTCGATTCCCATCCTCCTCTAAATCGACGATCTACCCGATATTGTTTAAAATAAATCTTATTTGTTTCCAGTAGGGAAACGTCAGGCTAAAATGCATGGAATTTGTGTTACTGGGTGTTTTATATATACACGTTGTGTTTAGTCTAGCTAGCTAGCCAATCAGATTCTTTCGCATAGGCGTCCCGCATTACATCCCCGTGGGAAATCGTCAGACTACATATATATATATATATATATATATATATATATATATATATATATATATATATATATATATATATATATATATATATTCTAGATATGAAAGATGAGAATAAAAAATTGTAAAGATACAATATTTATTAGAACATCAAAAGTTCATCAAAAGTTCAGAGCAAGGAGCTTCATATCCTTAACCTATTGATTTTCAAAGATAAACTCTTTTCATCAGAGGATAGGGAAAAGCCGACAATGTAATTGTAAATATTATCGGCAACATTTAACTTTGAAAATTTTACATAAAATAAAAATAAAAAATAATGGCTAAAATGTTTTAAATATTATATATATATATATATATATATATATATATATATATATATATATATGTAAAAATAAAAATGGAATAAAGAATAAGCAATTCAACAACTAACAAAAATAAACTCAAAAACTCATGTTGTAAAGTTCCACCGAGATATTTCGGCCGTAGATACGACCATTTTCGATCAGTTAATAAACTTTATTTCAAAACGGAAAAGTTTTCAAATTTATACAGAGAATGCGATTGGAAGAAAATGTCACGTGCAGAGAACAACAAAACGGGGAGAAAAAGGAATGCGAGGAATGTTATGAAAAGAGAAAGAAAAAGAAGATGAAGAAATAAAGTTTATTAACTGATCGAAAATGGTCGTATCTACGGCCGAAATATCTCGGTGGAACTTTACAACATGAGTTTTTGAGTTTATTTTTGTTAGTTGTTGAATTGCTTATTCTTTATTCCATTTTTATTTTTACATATTTTTACATATTGTCTGAAACATTGTTTCTTTTTTCCCATATATATATATATATATATATATATATATATATATATATATATATATATATATATATATGTGTGTGTGTGTGTGTGTGTGTGTGTGTGTGTTGTTTCACGTCTCAGCAATGTTCCATAGCAAGCGTACCAAGATTCCAAGATTCGAACCCCAGACGCCATGTCACTGTCAACCGTGTCGGATATCTTACAATCTCAGCTAATGAATTAGTGTAGAACAGTTCATGTCATTTAAATGAATTTATTCATTTGTTTACAAATTTTACGATACTGGTAGCCGAGAGTACTCAATTCTTATTACGGGAGAGTATTGCATTACGTCAACTTGAAACGGTTATTTCGTCGATTTCGTTTAGTTGTTTTACGACCATCAACATGATTAAATGTAGCGAGCGCACCAATCCGAAGATTCGAAACCCGGATGCCAGGTCACTATAACCATCTGAACTAACGAACCAGCTACTGGAAGTGTAAAATAATTATATTATTTTAATGTATTCAGTCATTTATTTACAAATTTTACGATACTTTTTACGGGGTAGTATTTTAGTATGCTAATTAGAAACCATTATTCCCTCCCACCAGAGTGCTCCACCCATACGGAACCGTACAAATTTATATATGTTGTTGCTTTTGTTATTTCTTACTTCACAGGATATCCATTTCTCATTGGTTGCAATTTTAATGTCACTTAAAGTCTGACAAAGATCCGGAGTTTGTGATTAGCCGACTTAGACAAAACAGAAATTGGGAAGGTTCATAAAATATGGAGTTTTGAACTGACACGAAATATAATTATGCAATCATGAAAAGAAGCGATGAAATAAAAGATAAAATATCGTTATATTTAATAAAGAATTCGTTGTGATAAAAAAAATCTTCTTAATGGAATCTTTTCGATGGAAGTTAAGAGAATATGAATTCCAATGGAATTGGTCCGACGGAATATGACGCCATGAAATTGAAAACAGAATAACATTGCAAACTTCCTCTCGCAAGTTAGTGTGCCATGTTCTAATTTCGATGTTAATAAAAATAACTTTTCTGCAATATGAACTCTCATAAAATAAATATTACGTGGCGGCCATCAGTGTATATTTTTGAAGGGTTAATTAAATTTATTTTGTTTTGTTCGTTTTTAAAATTCAAATATCTATTTTTGGATATCAAAAAAGTTGAGTCTGTCATGCGTCTGTCATGCGTCAGTTTGAAATTGCATTTTCGTTGGTCTGTCACGCGTCAATTTTAAATGGCATTTCAGTCGCTAAACAAGCAAATTGAAAGAATCCATCTTATTTTAGACGAGTGCACACTCTCTGCCAAAATCACGGAGCAAAAATTATGCTTCGCCAGTGTTCGCACAAATATTCATATAAAATAGAGTTCGAAACGTTGAAGTTAAAAAAGAAAAAAGAAAGAAAAAAGGTCTCAAACTGGAAAATTTTTAAAAGAAATAAGAAAGAAAAAGGAAAGAAAACACCTCATTGTGGAAACTGCGTAGAAGGATGTCTTTCGAAATTCATATCAGGCGGCAGGGGTTTTCCGATCTGTTATTTTCTTTCTCGCTTTCCCTCGTCACATGAACTGCTTTCGTCCTGGGACTTGAAAAGGGCACATGTTTTACTCAGTAACTTTTATGTGACGGGGTGGATTTATATTTATTTATATACAAATAACTGCATATATATATTATAGAGTGGAGGATGGCAAAAAGAACGGTACATGTTTACGTATTTGTAATATTTAATTTTTTCTTTTTTTTTTTAAAAAATTATATAATACTATTATATTACGAAACAATGGCCCAAAGAATATGTCTACACACCCCTACTGGCCACGCTAATACAACACAAACGAGCAATCAAAACCAAAAACACAGTCAACGCCTTGTGTGCTCACACTATGGAATATGATCATTCCTTTGACTTTAATAACTCCAGCTTAATTAAAACAATACATAAAAAGTCTACACGTCGATTAATAAAATCAGCTCTTCTAGCCCATTCCGCAAATACAATAAAAAATAGAATGGGCTTCTATTGTATCCCCCCAACCTATCTAAAGCTATTGTTAATGAAAATAAGATATATTTAGACACCGGATGATTCCCTGCGTTTAAATTAGTTTTCCTTTGGATCCCTTTTTGCTCTTCATTTTGTCGTTTCCTTTTTTTCAATACTACTTCTATACACATTATATATATACATATTTCGTGCATCTGTATATGCATATGTATGTTTATATGTATATATGTGTGCTGTATTTATGTGTGTTTATGTAAATATTTGCATATCTTCCCTCTCTACATGAATTTAAATTTTATTATCACTATATATATTCCCAAAATTACAGATTATCTCGCTCTTTGCTGCTTTTAGCATTTTTCACTCTTGAAAAAGCCAACGCAACAGTTGGGCGAAACGTTGAGTTTTTAGGTCTTCCACTGTTTCCTTTTTAATTCATACCATCGGATTATTTTACTGTTGTGGTGGCAACCACTCATTTGCATATACGAATAACGTTACACTATAAATGGCAAGCCTAGGTTGGCCTTAGTGTGTGTTACCTAAATGCCACCGGAAGTGACGCCGAAGAGCGTACATGTCCTCCCACCAAGACTCTCTGACTCGACACCTTCATTTGTACATACTGTAACTATACCTTTTCTTTAATACACTTATTATTGCATTTTCCTTGTTGTTTGCGTCTTCATTGTATTCCTCACTAATTATTGTTCAACCTTGCAACCACAACAGTTGGCGACGAGATATGAAGCGTCAAATATAACAGTTTGACGAAGAACTATTAAAAAAAAAAGTACAATGCAAAGTGTTGACGAGCAAACGGATTTTACGCTAAAGAAAAGTTTCAACTTAAGTGAAAAAAAAACTCGAACGTGGCAAAAGCGACAATTTACGCCGTTTTCTGGGAATCCGACTTGCAAACGAATGTAAAAGTGAATTTTTGTTTTGTCGCTAAACGACAAATCTGTTTTGTATTACTAAAGGACCAACTTGCAAACGAAAAGCGGATTTTGTTCTGTCGCAAAACGACAGGTCAGACTCGTATTATGAAAAGCAAGGAAGTAACCTACGGAAAAAAAAGTTCACCAGTGGATTCTAATTACTGCTCCCTGTTAGCAAAACAACAACTAAAGGAATCTTTTAATTAATAATTTGTTTGGCGGTGGTACTAAAAGGAAATACCATAGCTAGAAATTAAAGCTCAAGGAAAGGATTTTTTTTTTTAAGTTGTCACTGGATAACGGATAATACAGTAAAACGTCACGGAAAAAAAAAAAAATGGAAGACTTATCAAAAATGTTCATGCAATTTTTACAGGCACAAGCTGACCGCGAGGAAAGACAAAATGAACGTTTTGCTAAAACACTGGAACTACTAAAGAGTAATCGAGAAAATGTCGACAGTGTTAATTTCTCCCATACAACTATCTTTAATAGTATGGACACATTTAATTATGTGCCGGAGGAAGGAAAGACTTTTGAAGCATACTATACAAGATACGAGGATGTCTTTCAACTGGACTGCAAAAATTGGCCAAATAGCCAGAAAGTGAGCCTCTTACTCAGGAAATTGGGTACATCAGAACACAGCAAATTCATAGATTACATATTACCTAAAAAAAACTGCGGAATTAGAGTTCATGGAAGCTGTGAAATTACTAAAAGAATTATTTAATCCAAATATATCTCTTTTTCATAAAAGATGGCTGTGCATGAATCTAAGAAAGATGGACAACCAAGATTATTTGACATACGCATCAGTTGTCAATAAAAACTGCGATAATTTTAAGCTTGCGGAACTAACGGTAGAAGATTTTAAATGTCTAATCTTCGCACAAGGGTTAGTTTCCACGAAAAATGCAGAAATACGCAGACGAGTGTTGTCTAAGCTTGAATCTGAGCAAGATTTAACCCTCCAGAAACTAGCAGAGGACTGTGAAAGGGCTATTACACTAAAAAAGGATTTTAAAAATATAGAAGAATCCGGAGTGGCATATATAAGAAAAGTTAGAAAACCATACACACCAACCAAGAACTTTACAAAGAAAAGCAATCGAAATGGAACGGGATATTACAATCCTAATAACCATAAATATAGGACAGAATATAACAAGCCTCTTCCTAGATATAACTGTAAGAGATGTGCAGAAAAGCATTGGGAATCAGATTGTCCTTATAAGAAGAAAAATGCTACATTTGTAAGAAGGTGGGACACAAAAGCGATTGCTGCAGATATAAAGATTACACCAGAAAGAGAGTACAGCAAACAAAATCAAATACAAAATTAGACAAAGATCGGCGAAAATACGTAAAAGTGGAAATATTTAAAACACCAATAAAGTTACAACTCGACTCCGGCTCCGATATTTCTATTATAAACCTGATTACATGGAAAAAGTTGGGTAAAAAACCAACCATGATGAAAACGAGTAAATCAGCCCGGATGGTAAGTGGTGGTGGTATAAAATTTGAAGGAGAAGTTGTCCTTCCGATAAAATTAAAAGGGATTACGAAGAAATTAAAAATATTCGTACTGAAAAATAGTGAAAATCTGTTTGGAATAGATTTAATTGAGAAATTTGGACTATGGGATAAGCCAATCAATACATTCTGTAAAAAAATAAAATGTTTTTCTCCAACAACAGTAAATATAAAAGACGATTTAAAAGAATTATTCCCTGAAGCATTCACGACTAACTTAGGTCGCTGTAATAAATTCAAGGCCTCGTTTGAACTTAAAGAAAACGCCAGCCCAATTTTTAGAAAAAAGCGAAACGTTCCGTTCGCTGGGTTGGAAAAGATTAATAAAGAATTAGATAGATTGGAACAGACAGGAATTCTATCAAAAATAGAACACAGCGAGTGGGCAGCCCCCACCGTATACGTAAAGAAAAAGAATGACGAAGTTAGAGTGTGCGCAGATTTTTCGACCGGGGTCAACTCCCTATTAAAAGATCACCATTACCCTCTACCAAGCCCAGAGGAAATATTCACGAAGTTAAATGGTGGTAATATCTTCTCTAAGATAGACTTGAGCGACGCATATTTGCAAATACCGGTCGAGGAAAATTGCTCAAAAATACTATGCATCAATACGCATAAGGGATTATTCAAATACAACCGATTGCCCTTTGGCATCAAAGTAGCGTCTGCCATTTTTCAGCAAGCGATGGACACCATGCTAAGTGGTATTGAGTGCGCATGTGCATACCTGGACGACATTGTTGTCAGGAGCAAATCCCTACAAGAACATAAGGAACATTTGAAACAAGTATTTACTCGAATACAAGAATTCGGCTTTAAAGTAAAAGAAAGTAAATGTGACTTTTGTATGAGCGAGATTAAGTATCTTGGACACATAATAAACAAACATGGACGACGTCCAGACCCAGACAGATCTGCGGCAGTAAAAAATATGCCAGCACCTAATAACGTAACAACCTTGCAGAGTTTCTTAGGACTCGCAAATTATTATCAATCTTTTATTGAAGGAATGCATAACTTGCGAGCCCCCTTAAATAATCTGCTTAAAAAGGATACACCTTGGAACTGGACGCAAGAATGTCAAACCGCTTTTGACAAAATAAAGAGCGCACTAACATCCGAATTATTCTTAACGCATTTTGACACAAAATTAAAAATAGTCGTCGCTAGTGACGCTAGTTCCTACGGCTTAGGAGCATGCATTCAACATATTATGCCGGATGGGTCTAGAAAACCAATAGCGCACGCTTCGAGAACGCTGATACCAGCCGAGAGGGCATATTCACAAATCGAAAAAGAAGCATTGAGCATAATCTTTTCCGTGACTAAATTTCACCGATATTTATATGGTAGACAATTCTTACTTGAAACCGACCATAAACTGTTAGTCACGATCTATGGATCAAAAAAAGGATTGCCGGTATACACCGCAAATAGATTGCTGCGCTGGGGTACAATCTTACTTAATTACGATTTCCAGCTACAACATCTAGCATCAAAAAAGATTTGCCATGCGGATGGACTGTCAAGACTGATACCACAGAAACACAATCTGGAAGAATCAGTCATTGCAGCAATTCGGACAAATGTTGAAGTAAAAAATATGGTAGCAAACATCATTAAGGAACTACCCGTAACTTTGTCGAACATTAAAAGGGAAGCCGAGAAAGACGAATACATAAAGGACATAAAAGAGAAAATTATAACGGACACAAAGGTGCAGGAAGTTTTCTCTATATGTAACGATGTGTTACTGTACAGTGAGAGAGGGGTAATACCCAAAACATTGCAGAATAGGATGTTAAGAGATTTCCATACGGGACATCCGGGGATAAATCGAATGAAGTCCTTAATGAGAAGCTACGTGTACTGGCGTAACATGGACACTGACATAGCAGCAACAATAAATAAATGTAAAGGATGCCAGTTAGCAGCAAAATCCCCACGTATAGTACACAAACCTTGGCCGAAAACCGACCAACCATGGTCGAGAATCCACATGGACTTCGCTGGTCCAGTAGGAGAAAACTATTATTTAATTGTAGTGGATAGTTACACAAAATAGCCGGAGGTAATACGTTGCAGGAATCCAACAACGAACAACTCAATAGGGTTCCTACACGAGTTGTTTGAAAGATTCGGTGTACCAGACACACTGGTCACTGACAACGGAACGCAGTTCACATCCGCAGAGTTTAAGGAATTTTGCGACACGTTCCGAGTGAAGCACATCACGACTCCGCCGTATCATCCAAGGTCGAACGGCCTTGCGGAAAGGTTCGTGGACACGCTAAAACGAGCGTTAAAGAAATCCATTGGAACACCAACAGAAAAGGCTTTGCAACAATTCTTGCAAGTTTATAGGATCACACCACATCCTAGTACACCATCAAACATATCACCAGCTGATCTAATGTTTGCCAGAAAGGTCAAATCAGCGTTTGATAAACTGTTGCCAAGACAGGCAATTATCCGAAACACTACACACGAGAAGAAAGAAATATAACTCGGGAGATCGAGTATATTTTAAGTGCTACAAGAATAACACATCTTACTGGGAATGTGGAGTAGTGGATAAACGCATTGGTGATTGTACATATATGATTAAAGGTCCACAGAGTATACATAAAAGGCACCTAAATCAGATAAAAAAACGTCATATCCAAGATGATGATTATACGACAACAGTCGAAGAGGAGGAAACCATAGATGTCATATACGAATCCTTTAATTTGGAACCGCCTCAATATACACCTGAACCCCGAAGATCAGGTAGGAAAAGAAAATTTAATGAACCATTGATGGTAAACCCAAAAAGAAAAAGATATTGAAATCTGTGTGACTTCAAATCTTGGGAGGGGGTGTTGTGGTGGCAACCACTCATTTGCATATACGAATAACGTTACACTATAAATGGCAAGCCTAGGTTGGCCTTAGTGTGTGTTACCTAAATGCCACCGGAAGTGACGCCGAAGAGCGTACATGTCCTCCTACCAAGACTCTCTGACTCGACACCTTCATTTGTACATACTGTAACTATACCTTTCTTTAATACACTTATTATTGCATTCTCCTTGTTGTTTGCGTCTTCATTGTATTCCTCACTAATTATTGTTCAACCTTGCAACCACAACATTTACCTTTTCATCTATTCATATATTTTTTTCTGTAATTATTTTATTGGTGATTGCAGCGTTCGTTGTTTTTTTTTGCTTACTATTATTTCAGTTGTTTCACTTCCTAAGTGATTAAGATGTAGAAAATTGCATTATTAGTCGCCCTTAACTTTATAAAACGTATTTTTCGTTGATATATATATACTTTTAAAAATTTTATACGTACATAAAAGTAATCCATGGACACGTGTTTCTGGCTCACAGCCGCCATCAGCATGGCTAACTTAGACAAGGATCAACCTACGTATAAAATTAATATATATATATATATATATATATATATATATATATATATATATATATATATATATATATATATATATATCAACGAAAAATACGTCCTATAAAGTTACGGGTGACTAATAATGCAATTTTCTGCATCTTAATCACTTAGGAAGTGAGACAGTCGAAATAATAGTAAGCAAAAAAAAAACAACGAACGTTGCAATCACCAATAAAAATAATTACATAAAAATACATTAAATATTTAGGTGATAAAAATCGTACATATTTCTAGACAAGCGTCTTGCTCCGGTGGTAAAGACGCTGTACTATAGACGGTTCGATCCTTGTCTAAGTTAGCCATGCTGATGACGGGTGTGAGCCAGAAACACGTGTCCATGGATTACTTTTATGTATGTATAAAATTATTTAATATATATAAGTTTTTTTTATTGTTACATGTTCTCGTTTTATTTATCTCCATATAAAGAAACTGTTCAATTAAAGATGCGACTTTCTCAACGCGTGTAGGCATGAGAAAAGATGGTTTATAGGTAATTAACATATATATTTGTTTCTATTTTTAAAACACAAATTGTTTTGTTAACTTCTTTTCTATATGGTTTAAATGTTACAATGTATATGCATGGTGGAAAACTTTTATGAAAGTTTTCGAAAACTCGTCAATACAGAATATCAGATTGGAAAGAAAGTTTTTGTCCAACACATTTATTTCATCTGAAACATTCACATTAGGGCATTTTTAATCTTTACAACAATTTCCCTCATTTTCTATGACTTCTGTCCAACGATCAACTAGCTTTTTGATGCCTTCTTCGAAACCTTCTGATTTTTGAGAGAAAAAAAAATTTAGGTCATTTTTGAGTTGGTCGTCATTTTCATAAATTTTATTGTTTAAGTGATGCTGCAACGACCGGAAAAGGTGGTAGTCGGATCGAGCAATGTCATGTGAATAAGGCGGATGAGGCAAAACTTACTAAATGAAACTCATAACATTTTCCTGAGTGAGTTTTGCTGTGTGAGGTCTCGCGTTATCATTGAGTAATGCTGGTGGGTTTTTTTGATGGAGCATTTCTTAGATCATTCAGCTGCGAACAATATTGTACTGCTGTGATTGTTTGATTAGGGTCTAGTAACTCATAATGAATCAGTTCTCTCATGTTCAACCATAAAGAGAGCATAACCTTCTTTGGGTGTAGTCCTTGTTTTTGGAACATGCTGTGGACTTTGGTTTCGGTCTACCCATTGTCTTTTGCGTCGGGTATTCTTGTAATTAACCCACTTTTCATCTCCAGTCACAATTCTTAGCAAAAATGGTTCTCGATGATTCCTGGAAAGCAAAGACGTGCACACATTCAATCTTTGATTTCGTTGAGCGTCGGTCAACTCGTGGATAACCCAGAGTCCAAGTTTTGAAACTTTTCCTAACTCGTGAAGGCATAAAATAATTGTGGTATGGGTTGTATTGAATTGTTGAGCGAATTCCCTGCTGGTTAACTTTGGATTGGCCCCCACAGCGTCTGTAATGGGGTATTTATCAATTGATTCTGGCCTTCCCGAACGTCGCTGATTTGACAGGTTAAAGTCTCCAGAAAAAAATTTGCAAACCACCGTTGACATTTTCGATCATTCAGAACATTTATCCAATATACAGTTCCAATATTTCTTGTAGCTTCTGCAGCTGAGTTTCCTTTTTTTAAATTCATAGAACATGCAATGTCTCAGATGCTCCTCACTAATATCCATTTTTGACGGCTGAGACCGTTAAAGTTAATATCTACCAACTAATTACTATATCTGAAAGGCAAAGCAAGATATTAAGACACCAATTCACCAAAAAATCTAGAACTGTGTACAACTTAGGGGGCTGCAAAGTGATGAAGTAAGAAATACAACATTACTTTCTTTCCAACCTGATATTTTTTTCTAATGTTTGTGCTCCCTGGCGTGTATGGATAGTTTCAAACTTCAATAATTCACTTCTTTGCAGCTAATCTTTTAAGCATTGTTTCGTCAGTCGTCTACTTGTTTCGTCAGTCGTCTACTTGTTTAGAACAACTGCGATCTTTCATTATGTCCCTAGTATTTAAAATACTGAGATGGCTGACATCTTTTAATTTCGTTTACAGCCTCTTTCAAGGTAATTCACTCAAAAAATACTTGATCACATTGTGAAAACATTTTATGTTTTCTCTATTTGTCTTGGAATTTTTTAGATGAAGATTAATAATTTGGATCATTCGGACTACTATTCTTATCTCAAGTGTTATTTTCACAACGTTTCGGCCGATGTAACTTCCAACCTTCTTCAGATGCATCTTTTTGAACTCGAGAATCTATACGGAATTTCGAACAGAATCCTTTATTTAATTCACGGAGGTAGATTGTTCTCGTTGCTTCAGCCATCAAGTCTAAAGTAATTTTTTTATTTTATTTTTAGTTAATACCGCCTGTAACGAGGATTGAACCTTCGACCTCCAGAAGACAGTCACTTATGACCTCATTGTTTCTCAACACCGATATCCGTCGCGCCACGTGTCCTTGTGTCCGAGATCGCCATGAAGATTCCCGAGTTCGACAAGATGCACCTGAAGAAGGTCGGAGGTTACATCGGCCGAAACGTTGTGCTAAAAACATCCAAGATAAGAACAGTAGTCCGAAAAAGACAAATAATACAAATATTCACCGTCAAAACTGAATTTACCTTTTTAGAGGCAAATTTGAGTCGATCCGCTGAGCTTCTCTGAGAAGCCTGAAATTAATCTAGCATAAAATTCAAACGTAAAATATTTTCTTTGTTTAGATAAAATAAATGAATATAATTTTACAATCAAGAAATAAAAATGTCTTTTACTATGTTTACGTTTTTTTTTTTTTTTTTGTAAAACAGTAAAGTTGAAAAATGATAATAATTATATTTTTTACATTAAAATACAATTTTGTTTCAAGGGTGTCAAAAAAATTGTGTATTAACCATGACACATGATTTTGTAATTAACAATGCTATTAATTTATGGTAGCTGTGGCATATAGTGAACATTTAGTGGTGGTCAAATACATTTTACAGAACTATCTCCCACTTTATAATAAAGACCAATGTGTATTTATTTGTATGTAAGTAAATATATGAACTTTAAAAGTTAGCGAGTAAAAAACGCGCATTTTTCTAGTCCCCGGAAGAAAACAATTTTGAGTAGTGAGGGGAAGCGAGAAAGCAAATAGCATGTAAGACAACCACCTCAGACTTACGCTGAAATTAATTCGGAAAAAATTCATCACTCTATAATAAAAAGTAAACGGTGTGTGTTTTAGGTCATCATAAATGATAATAATAATTTATATATCAACAATTAAATTACTGACGCAATTCCATGATTTCATATGAATATTTTAGCAATATATCTAGATAAATAGCAGGTGCAAACACTGACGAAACATATTTTTTCGTCATTTTTGACAGAAGATGTACACTAGTATATATATATATATATATATATATATATATATATATATAGTCATCCACATACAGATTGTTTCGCTATATCACAGCTCATCAGTGCGGCTAGACCAGTTAGTGCCTAAAGCCAGGATTGAATATATATATATATATATATATATATATATATATATATATATATATATATATATATATATATATATATATATATGCGTCCCGATTATAAAGGACGAAACGAATACGTACATAAACAATAACAAATATTTATTATTTGTAGCTCCTAAAAAATCGTCTAGAAGAGCACTGTAAGTGTAGTATGACGTCGCTAGCTTTAAATGCATCGTTCGTTTCTTTAAGTAGAACGCTCTTATGACGTCAAGCCGCCAGATAAAGTGCTAAAATTATCACCGTTTATTCGCTGTTCAACAAGGCCGAGTGGTTCAAGAGTCGGGATTTGAGTTGAAAAATACTCGTAATCCGGTGTTTCGAATCGCATGATCGGTAGTGAATAGTCATATATCTATGCTGATTAATGAAACTGTAAAGAAAGCAACCCGTACACTTGGAACGAACGTTTGTTAGCAGAGACAAGACCGTGATCAAGAAGCTCTACACTTCAATGGTTAGACCCATCCTTGAGTATAGAAATGCACCACGAGTCCATCAGTTTGTCGGTGATATTGACAAGGTTGAAAAAGTCCAGCGCCGAGCAACTAAATTGTAGCCCTACACTTGTGGACCTGCCATACGAAGATAGGCTCAGACACATGAAGCTCCCGTCCATGTACTATAAAAGGGAACGTGGAGATATGATCCAGACATTCAAGATCCTCACAGGCAAAGACAATATGGACCAGGAGAGACTGTTACCCCTCAGCAAGATCACCAGGACAAGAGGTCACAACCTGAAACTGGAAAAGAAGCATAGTAGGCTAAACATCAGAACGTATTCCTTTGGGATACGGGTTGTGAACAATTGGAATTCTCTGCCAGACTGGGTCATCGATGCAACAAACCTAAACGACTTCAAGTGCAAGTTGGACAAACATTGGCTTCACAGACAATATTCAGTCAGACCTGTGCACGAACTGATATAGTGGACAAGAAAGAAAGGAACGCCTTTTTCCCAAATATATGTTATGTTATGTTATATCTGGTTTTAAAATCTACGGAAGTCATATCCACGTAGTACTTTCTTTGGCAAATAGTGTGGCTTTGTAAACAATCCTTTTGATCAGGCATTTATTTTTAGTTGACAAAGTGCACGAGTTCTACAGTTACAGCTTCATTATTAACTTTCTTATTTTTGTTTGGGTGATTGCTGTTAGGGTTTGGGTTATTACTGTTTTTAGTTGCTATATTTTTGTTCTTCTTACTGTAATTTTTATCGGTCACTTTTTGTTATTGTGTTCTAATCTAGTAGTATGCTTTAATTATCATTTCTAAGTGAAACCCTTTTCTGCGGACGTTCGTTGATCCAAACGAAATCGGTAAAATCTCTCGTTTCTCGATGATTTTTCCTGTATTTAAATTTGTTTTATTTTCGTTTGTCTTTTTTACACACACACACACGCACACACACATATATATATATATAAATTCCCGAAACAGTTTTTCATGGTAAACAACTGATGATCCCTTAAAATAGTGTTAGAAACTAACTAATATAATAACTGTAAAAAATAAATTGACTTACATGAGTGATTTTCCACTGGAAGACTTGAAACTATAAGTTCTTTTTTTTTTTTTTTATATATAGTTTTCATGGTTGAGAAATTTCCGAGACTATATATATATATATATATATATATATATATATATATATATATATATATATATATATATATATATATATATATGTGTGTGATTTTGAATTACCTACTAGACACCATTGTTGAGTGTCCTCGGTCTCTCTGTACAAGGGCTTGTCAGGACGACCTGACATTCAGATACTTACCCCAACAAGTAAACCCTAACCAAATATTCAAAATAACATAGTATTTGAAGCCCAAATAAGATCCCATCAACATTGGCTCATACGAGGAATAGGGCACCTTCTCTAAGTAATGTTACCTCAAGTAACAGCACTTAGCTAGATACCCCACCAGACCAGATGAATACTTGTCCTGGAATCTGGTAAGACCAAAAGACCAGAAGAAAGATATACTATAACATAATGAAGTGGTTAATTGAAGAGAGGAAAAATAAAATTATAGAGAACTTTAATAGAATATTCAAATATCTATGTATCTCATATAGAGATCAAGTGTAGTCCTAGGTAGAGACCCCTTGATTTTTGAGAACTTTGACTGAAGTAAAATGAAACAATATATATATATATATATATATATATATATATATATATATATATATATATATATATATATATATATGTATGGAGCGGCGTATAAACGCATGTATCAATCGTTGTTCTATGCCTGTACGAAACAATTTGGACCGGCTTTCAATATCTCTTCCTTCACGGAGCTGCCTTTACTTTGCCTCTTTGTGAGTGTAGTCTATTCAGAATTCTATCATTACTCGTTTCAAACAAACTTCATAAACAGAACGACAGGAATCCATACAAAATCATATTTCTTCATTGCATGTGTTGTATGTTTGTACAAAAGCCAGACTAGAAGTTCACCAATTGAAGCCAGAGAAATAAACACGATAGCTCGACAAAGAGTGAATCAACATTAAGAGAGAATTTCAGCGCAAACATATTTAATATACCCACTATCTAATAACGATGAATGGATTGATATTAATCGTTACAGCACAAAGGCTATTATTTAATATTACTCTAGCTGTACCGTTAATATACGAGCCCTGTCTAAAACGTATCCGACCATAGGCCAGAGAAATATTTACAATACGTGACGGGGTTGGGACCTTAATCCCTTGTGCTTGCACACACTTAGCCCACTGGAAAACACCTTTGGAAGTCTTCTTTTGGAATGGTGTTCATCTCCGCCGTCGCGTTAGATTCAGCAGGTGTTTGGAGATAAAAATCAAGATATAATGATACTAAACTTTGTGTTTAGAATCATTATTTTAATTTTGATCCAAATCCATTGCATTATCTTGATTATGTAATCCATTACATGGTACTTGAATGCTTTGGTAAAAAAGGAACGGGTGTTTTGTTGTGTTTGTTGTGTTTTGTATACGGATTTAACATCCAAAATAAAGCATTACTTAGAAATCTATTAACAGCCAAATTCTTTTTCCTCATCATTTTATCTTTAATTATTATTAATTGAATATATATATATATATATATATATATATATATATATATATATATACACACTTAAAGAAAGAGGCAAAATGCCTTCAAAAAACATGTGTCAGATGCAGATATTTTTGATCAAAATCAAAATAAAAAATCAAAACATTTTTTTCATCTTTACTCTTTTATCTAATATTTCGCTTGATATAAAAAGCCTCGACAGAGCTTTAGACAAATAAAAGGTATTAACCTTTTTTTCGTAATAATCCTTCCTATTTCCCAAATATATATATATATATATATATATATATATATATATATATATATATATATATATATATATATATATATATATATATATATAAAGCAACTGAGAAATAGAAAAATTACAAAAAGCAGCCAAAGAAAAGATAACCGTGCACCGAAGGACGCTTATGGCATTTCCGATTATACAAAATTCGAAGTAGGTTTTCGAAATCTACGTCATTTAATCAAAATGCATAATATAGAAGCAGTTTTAAGTAATAAATAGTTAAAACTTTCTTTTAACGATATGTAAATGTATATCATAAAGCTGTAAACGCTAGGGAAATGTAGAATTTTATTTTTATCAAGAACGTAAGGAGCCGAATATGTAAAGGTGGTTTGCTAAAAATGGCTCCAAGTTGAAAATGTTCCGAACCGAATTAAGTGTTAGTTGAAAGAAACTGAAGCGAAATAAATTTTAGAAGAAAAATTTGTCCAAGGAAAAGAAGGAAAATTAAATAGCGATTTATCAAATTAATTGTTATCGGTGAAAAGATAATTTGATATATTAGATTATAGAATGAATATATTCTCATTCAATCGTTTGATTCAAATGCCGGACGTATCTATAATTTGTCTTGCGATATTATTAGAGTTAAAATAAATGATGGCATTAATAAAAAAAAACTTGATACGTTGAGAAATCACCAGAAGACTGTCGACCAGCTCATTGGAAGACAGTCGTTTAATCCGAGGGGCAGATAGACAGGCTGAGAGAAAGACCGAATTCGACGATCGGTCAAACACAGAAATTGAAATTACTAAGAAGAATTATTTTCCAAACTTGACTTATTCTAAGGGGTAAAAGACTGAAGTAAATTTCAAAGTCACATAACCAAGACATAGCACCAGTCAAATTCCTCAACGTGTCTTCTATCCTTAACAACTTTTCCTTTTTATTATTGCTACACATCTGTGTTCTAATAAATAGTTCATACTGCTCACACCGCGTTTTGAGGTTGCCGACAGAACTGACCACTTACCCAAGTTCCCAACTAAGTGGCGTCAACAGATCTTTTAAACACAACGTGGGCGCAGAACGATTTACAGAGTAATCAGTTGGAACTCATGTGCTCCTCGTGGTATCGGACTACACTTAATGCCGGATAACCTAGAATACGATTATGAATGAGCTTCACGATACATAAGGACACATAGTGTAAATATAATATTTTTGAAAATATAATAGAAATGAATAAAACCACTTATATTTTGTTATTTTTATATAATTTCAAATATATCCTCAATACTCTGATGAAGGCTTACGGAAGTCAAACATCTGAGTAATAATAAATGAACACTTAATAAACTTTGGATTATTCCATTCCATGGGTTTGATCTCAAAAAAGAATCTTAATTCTGGACCTCAATGTGGTGTGGGTCTTATTTAAAAATTAGCACGCCTTAGTATTTGTTGACACGTAATAAGATTGATGAGATAGGGTAGGTGTACCATCGTGACCTTTTTAATTTACCAACCTAAAATTGTTTTTTCTAAAAATTATTCCTTGATAATCACGTTGTTTAAACAAATAATTTTCTCTCCTTGTGAATTTTAACTCACATAAGTTTAAACTTATAACGGCTTGAGTTTTTCTGTCATGTTAGACCTGTACATCATTACAATTTAATCACGATCTTTCCATCTTTCATTTTTTATAATTGACATTTTCATCCTTCGTTATTTGTAATTGACATTTTCATCCTTCGTTATTTGTAATTGACATTTTCATCCTTCGTTATTTATAATTGACATTTTCATCCTTCGTTATTTATAATTGACATTTTCATCCTTCGTTTTTTATAATTGACATTTTCATCCTTCGTTATTTGTAATTGACATTTTCATCCTTCGTTATTTATAATTGACATTTTCATCCTTCGTTATTTATAATTGACATTTTCATCCTTATTTATTCATAATTAAAACAGATATTCTTGAGTTGACTGTCGCCAATTTATTTTAAATAATTATTTCATAATTTATTTAACCTAATTTAAATTGCACCAGTAAGTTCCTCATCGTGTTACATATATTAATGTTGTTATCACTATTTATATACTTACTTTCACGTCACATACGATTATATCACGTTATAAAAAATGCTAAGTTTAGTCCGTATTTAGCCACGTTTCATAGTATTTAGATGTTGAAACGTAGGTTGGTGTCATACTTACTTTCTCAAACCCCACAATGTATTTGCTATCAGTTAAATAGTATCTTAAGAATTGACACGAAATGTTAGATTCATTGGAAATGCTGGAGACAAATGAAACCGTTATGGGGCATTCGCTTATTTTAACAACGTATGTGTTGCCAATATACACAAAAGAATGCATATTTGTATACGTGTATCGTCAGCGAATCCTGCGGGTAAATTGCCATGATATTTGCACAGCGGGCACTTTTCTCTTTCTCCGCCTCTGCGAAATTGGCTAAATGTGATTACTCTACGAGTCGGTGGATCGGTTCAAAATCTGGTGCGCTTTGCCAATCCACCTCGTCTGCTCGGATCATAGGCATAGAAAATTGCTAGGTGCCCATTTGGAGAGACTCTAATAATTAACCTTCTTTCTTATCTGAAGACCTTACTTCGCAGGTTTTACTGTGGACTTGGACAAATTGAATTCTACCGCCAGCTGAGCAAATCACTCCGGCGGCCATTTTGATTAAGTCTGTTATTTATGCACAACCGATTCGTTAAGCGATAGACGATTGTGATTATTTATTTGGCGCGCGTACAGAAAGAGTGCAATAAATTTACTTTTCCGTTCAATTGTAAACTTAAACTAGTTTTTGGTTTATTTAACAAACGGATATTCCTGTTTCTTTAACTATAAGTTGCTTCTGAACTTCAAAGGAGGCCCGAGAGGTTTAAGCGCATCTATCTACCAGAACTTTACATTACATGGGTTCTTACTAAGATTTCCGAAACTTAAATCCAACTTCAAATCCTGCCACTAATCCAGCTAATCATTTCTCATCGGGTTGTGGAGTATGGAATCGGATATAGCAATTCAATTCCTATAACATTTCAAAAGAGTATGGGCCAGAAAGTCCCACCCAGCTGTGGCTACAATAGTAACTTGTGTTCAACTAAACATATGCAATTGATCGTTTATATTAATTATTGCGTTCCACCATGAAATAACCCACAAAAGGTTCATATCCAGCAAAACAAAGAAACAGACCTAAACAGCAATGCATCTCACAAATCGATACTTGACTCGAACTAGGCTTTTGGGGGATTTTTCCTTCAACTATATTATTGGCCGGATTATAATTTGATTCGCTTCTGCGTCTGCCAACCAGTGTGCAAACGAATTAACTGAATGGGTCAAAGCAGGCATTGAAGCCGATGTCCCCATGCGAAAATTCTTTAGCAAGCCCCACTCTCCTCAATGGTTCACTTCGGAATGTGCAGCTGCCATTTCTGAGAGGCAACAAGCATTCCGTAAATTCGGCCGCCATAAGTCAGCTACTAATAGGCATAAATTTATAGAGTCAAGAAACAATTGCAAGGCCGTGATAGGCGAAGCGAAGAGAAGGTATAATGAGTTAACAAAAAAACGCATCCAGTCATAGAAACTAGGTACTCGCGATTTCTGGAAAATCTACAATAGTGTAGTGAATAATGGTCAATCTACGATTCCCCCACTTTCAAACCACAATGAGGTCGTTTGCACGGCCACTGATAAGGCTGAACTACTTGCACAGCGTTTCGCTTCTAACTCTACTTTAGACTCGGGTAACCACCCTCTCCCTGAATTACCATTGCGGACTGAAGCCACACTTGATAACCTGGTCATCACCCCATCCCAAGTCAGAGACATCATAAAAAGCCTTGACATCTCTAAAGCGTGTGGGCCTGATCTTATACCTGTAATAGCAATAAAGAAATGCTCTGCTGAACTGGCCCCTAAAAAGACTTTGCTTGAACATTGAATGCAAATGAAATTTGAGTCGTACCTTATTTTATTCCTTCACTTTATCTAGTGCTATATATATATATATATATATATATATATATATATATATATATATATATATATATATATATATATATATATATATATACTAGCAGGGCTACCCGACGTTGCCCGTGGCCATAAAAAACAAAATAGGAGAAATTAAATACTGTGTGAAACATATTTATATTAAACTTTCTATCTATCTTTCCATCTTTCTCCTTCCCCCATCATTTCCCCCCTCTCCCCGACACTCGCTTTTTCCTCCGCCCAGCCCATTCCTCTCTCCTGTTTTAATGTGTTGAAAACAATAATAATAATATTAACAACAACAACAACAACAACAACAACAACAACAACAATAATAATAATAATAATAATAATAATAATAATAATAATAATAATAATAATAATAATAATTGTAGTGTTGTGAGTATGTCTTAGTTATCTCCCTTGCATTGGCTACCAAATGATTTCGTTTGACGGTCAGAGTGATCTCCTTTGTATAAAATGTGTGTATTAATAAAACGCTTTTTAGGCTGACGTGTCCTTTGTGAGCTAAGCGATACAAATGTTAACAACGTGTTCCGTCTCTCGTGATTCTTGTGTTGTTTTTGTTTGTACATTGCCTTCTGTTTCTAGAGAGATTTACACTATTTTACAATAATGAAATTCATTCACCGGAGCTATCCCACTTTAACGTAAGTCTTTAATCTTACACTTATTGCTCCTGGACAACACCGAGTAGAACAAAACACAATAAAACTTTTGATGCCGCGTAATTCCATTCCACCACTCGCTCTCACTATAATATGAAGAGAAGTGGTGTTGATAATTAAAATAGTCCAAAGAGACTTAAAATGTAATACTGTAATTTACATTATTGCTCCCGGACAACTCCAAGTAGAACAAAAGATTATATTACCCCCACCGCCACCCCTCGCTTACGAAATATAATACAGTAATGTTAATAATGACAATTTTAGGACAGGTAGAGATTAGCTAGGAAAATGAACGACAATAAAAATCACTGGCTGATCCATTGTTCTCCACAGAGATGAACGCCATGACAATTATTTGTCAACTTTCTAGATGGCCAGACAATGATGCGGGAAGCCGCCTGAAGAGAAAGCGGTGTTGTCAGTTTCCGGTGGTTATCTGAGAAAAATCGGACGTATCCGATTTTCAGTTGATAGTAAATATATTTAGGGGGCACCGGTTGTCGAAGGGTAGATTGGCGAGAGAGTCCGACAATGAGAAATGGAAGAAGGATCTCGGTGCTGGGCAAAGAAGGTTGTCACTGAGGCCGACACGACCGGACATAGTCAACAGATAGCGTTTTAAACCCTAGACTTGTCTTGTGTTGTTTTGATTATAGCGTCACCACTGAGATGATCATAGCGTCACCACTGAGATGATCATAGCGTCACCACTGAGATGATCATAGCGTCACCACTGAGATGGGCATAGCGTCACCACTGAGATGATCATAGCGTCACCACTGAGATGATCATAGCGTCACCACTGAGATGATCATAGCGTCACCACTGAGATGGGCATAGCGTCACCACTGAGATGGTCATAGCGTCACAATGTTTTATTGACCTTTTTAAGTTTGGGGGGTTATTTTTTATTACATCTGTAGTCAATGTATATATGAGAAAGACAGACACACAAAAAACATATGAAAATTATATGACTCATTTCCAAATATCTGTTTGTAAAAAGCTTGTAATGTTTATCTATATTTCAAAGCTAAAAGTTGAAACAGGTAATACCCGTATTCGAACCTGCAATATTATTTATATTGCCAAATAACACAGACAATAAGAAATGAAATGTTTGTAAAGAATGAGAATTCAAAGAATCTGAAAATGTTGTGATGAAAGAAAAGTGTTTTCTCAGGAAGAAAAAAGTGAGTAATCATGTTTGTTTCGGCTAGCACCGTGTGCGTTTACGTGCGTGTAAATAGAATGTGTGTATATTAACGAACCTTTTTTGTTATTTAGAGAGTGCATGTACGAACTGTAAATATGCCTTTAGTGAGCAGCGTGTGTGCTTCGTTTGGTGTACAGAAGTTCGTGTGTGTCTTTCGCTGTTTGTCAAGAGCCCCCCCCCCCCTTTACGCACTATATTCTTTGAAATAACAGGTTAAAGAAAATGTAAAATGCTGTTTGGGTTTTTATAGTACGGCATAATTCGGGGACTGAATATTTCTTGTGCTGTAATATTTCACGCAATAAGTTTTGATGCTGACATATAGCTGGCCCCACAATTCGGTTGAACGTCGGTGTTACATTCGTGCATGTGTTGGAAGGTTTTTAGAAATTAACTTCGAAACTAACTTAGGTAACGTAAGATTATGATGGGAAAATTTCTGTTCAAGCCAAGCAATGGCTTCATAATTGTTATTTGGAATCTGCTCAACGGTTATGGGCTGAGATGCTGAATTTAAACGTAGTGATGCAGACACGGGTGATGCTGAATACTGAGCTCTCCCAAATTCGGCAGTTGTCCCGGAAAACATGCACATTTGTCAATAAGAAAGACGTGGTCAAAGCGGGTGCCGCATTTGCTCACAGTCTATCAGAAACAAAAACGGGTTATGTTCGAAGGAAGAAATCACCAAAAATGACAACAAATATGAAGAAAAAGTGCTCTTTTACCAAGACAAAGCACCCTCTCACAAGTTTATCGCAACAATGGAAAACAACTTAAAGTGCACTTTGAATTGCTTCCGGTTGCTGACAGACCTCAAATAATGATCCAGGGAAAGAGAGTTTGCTCCAATGAATAAGTGATATCGGAAACTGAGAAGTTTTTGATGTCAAAGACAAATAGTTCTAAAAAAAACAAAAAGGCATCTAATTATTAGATGCGTGTTGGAATCAGTGAATCACCCTAGGACACCAAGTTTATAAATAAAGCCGAATGGTGACTAAAATATGTTGTTTTATTAGTTAAACCTTAGACTTATTGAATGGTGTGAAAAAACTGCCGATTTTGGGCTTTAGTTCAATCAAGAGTCGATACCTCAAACAACATTTACTGCTGCTGCTACTTTGAACAACATAACCAAATCAGTGAGACATTTATTAGCATATTTCAATGCTTTTTGATGCACCCAACACCATTTCCGATATAAATAAAACATTCATTCCACAAAGAATGTTATTTTCAAATAATTAACTTTAGAAAGTATTATTTATTATAATTATTTAATTCATTTTTTAAAAGTTAGAAAATTTATTTATTAAATAAATAAAAATGTTTTATGTGAAAATAACAACATACAACAGTTAGATTTTTAATTATTAGAGATTTAAAAATATTTTCACATGAAGGCAATTTTGTTAAAGTAAAATCTAAAATCTAATGCAAGTTAACTTTTTGGTATTATTGTTGATGATGGACCCCCAGCTAAATCACCCCCACCCCTCACACCCAAAATTAGATTATACGTTTGTATGGATGAACACTCTGAGAAACCTTGGTATAAAAAGAATAACAATTATTTTGTCATCTAGATTGAGGGATCTGTTTTGCATATAGATTTAACGTGAAATGATCACTCACTCACTTGAATGAGTTTGAATGACATGTAACCGTTCTAGTTAAATGTTAGACGTAAAATATTTTGTTTATTCGGTTGGGAGGATGCCACATTAATCATAGAAGTAATTAAGTTTGTTTGGGGGGCTGTTTCCACCCGGACTTAGGGTTAGTAGTTGGCTTATTGTGTTTTTATTCCACCCGCCCCCTTATTTCTTTTCAAATTTATTATTTACTATTAATGCAATATTTTCAATTTCTAAAAGTAGTTAAAATATCTGAGACAAATTTCGCAATGTATGTATTACACAATTTTTTTTTAATTGTGACCAACTTGCAGACAGACAGGCACACACACAGAGAATGTGTGCTTTATATGATAATTCTTAATCTGATAAAAATGCGATTAAGTTTAGTACAATACATAAAATTTAATAGTAGGGTTGTTTAATCGAACTTTTGCAGTCTACGAACCGTTCAATTTTATCTTGTGTTTTAATTTGTTAGCTGAAAGTACAGAATAGTTATCACATCCTCCTCTCCCTATGTTAAAAATTGATTTCTAAATAATAACGTTATTATTTCAGCACGATCCGTAAATTGTAGAGGTTTATTGAAATATAACATCAGCGTTAGTGATAGGCTTAATGTATTTTAAGCGCCCCCTCCACATCAAAATAGACACACACACACAATTTATCTCCCTTAGCCGAACAAATCTTGTTAGATGCTCGTAAAACACTATCCGGGTAGACTATCTGCCGGAACTGATCCCACACTCTAAATTCTGAAATAATTGTGTACTTGGTGCTTATGCTGTTCATGGGCTCCAGAGCATAATACAATGAAAATTGCGTATAGGCGATAAATATTGTTTTCTTTTTGTTGTATTTTTCTTAAATATTAGTACAAATATTTGAAAAATATGCTTAAAATGTGTAAATAATCGCCAGAAGAAAAACAATGGAGTCTTCAAACGATTACTTCTCTATTTTTCCTTCTAGCGATTATTTACACATTTCAAGCGTGTTTTTCTTAAGATTACATGCGTAAAACTAATTATATTTTAACTCGAAATAGTTCCTCATGTACTAATGTTTAACAATATTCAACAAAAATAACAGCAGGAAACAATATTTATCGCTTATACGCAATTTTTATCGCATTATGTTCCGGACTCTACCTTTTAACCCGATAAATATTGTTTACTGTTGTTTTTGTAAAGGAGGAGTTGAAACTTGTGTGGAAAAAATAATATCTAAACGATGTGCCTTAGTGTAAGTTTAATATTTGGGAGTTAACATCTTCAACATAAGCAAGCGTCAATAAAGCTATCCCCACCTTCCGAATTAGACTCATAGTATCAGTTTATTGTCGTGTCCGTTATTAGTAGTACCACTACAGTTTATACGGACATTTATTTTAAACGATAGTCAAAAAGTTGTAAGAGAAATGTAGATTTTGGTAAACGTGTCAGTATGAGGTAGGCAGAAGTAGTTTTTCTGCTTTAAAAAGGTTTTAAGAGCAAATGTAGTCGGTGTAAGTATTTTTTGTTGTTGTTATAGTTTCAGAATAAAGTTACGTAGATGAATTTAAGAGTATTAAAATCAAAAAGGAAAATGTTTTGTCGTGCTTATATTACATTTAAACTGTTATTACTATGTCGATAACATTGTTTTAACTTGTTTCGTGTTACTTTTAAAATCAAAATAGTCGTAATACCTGCTCCGCTGTAGAAGATTTAGTTAGAAGTACGGATCGAACAAATAATGAAAACGCGGATAAATTTGAGCACAACCCCCTTACGAAAACCTGACCAGTTTGCTGCCTTAGAATCAATATATTTTTAATTCTTAGGTATTATGTGTTAGAAAGAACGCCGTTGAAGGAAATACCATAGTATTTTCGAAGCCTTTCGCAGACATACATACATACATACATACATACATACATACATAGATACACAGACGTTTGCCCCTTATATATATATGTACATTGATGACGGTTGCTTTATCTGAAACTTCTAGAATAGCTATTATTTTCATTCTTCCAATATTTATTATGTTTTGTCATTAAATAAATGTCATGTTTAACAAACTGACATATCGGAAAAAACAAAAACTATGAAATGTAATTCGAAATATTTTTAGGTAGAATAAAAACTTTTCATGGCAATAAATGTCATGCCTCTTCGTCAAAGAGCATCATGGTTCTTTATCATCATCTATTATACCCTCGGCCCCTATATCTCTCTCGTGCGAACGCTCTCTCTCCCCTCTCTCTCTCGCTCTTTAATACACACAGAGTATTTATATATATATATATATGTGTGTGTGTGTGTGTGTGTGTGTGTGTGTGTGTGTGTGTGTGTGTGTGTGTGTGTGTGTGTGTGTGTGTGTGTGTGTGTGTGTGTGTTTTAATCTACATACGTATACGTTTCATCTTTACGGAATCGTCAGTGTATAAATAATTATTCAAGCTGGTCGCAAGATTCGAAACCCCGGGACAAGTCATGTTTTTCATAACTCAAATTCCGACCTCTTCACTCTCACGTCCACCATGAACAACTACATAACCGGTGGGAGTTGTAAATCTATTTTAGGCAGCCGACGTCGACAGTGTTCAACTAATGAAGGAACATGCATTAAATCTATGATTTTGACGGCTGTACTAATGCTACCCATTACAGTGCCCAGTCTAGATTGGGAGCGACAAATATTTGTTCATCTAGATACGTACACGTGTCATCCTTGCGGAATCGTCAGTGTAGTGATAATTATTCAAGCCGGTCGCAATCTCTCTCTCTATATATATATATATACCGTATTTCTTAATTGGGAAAGTTTCCCAGCAGAGTGCTCAATTATTAATGCAAAAGTAAAATTAACTAGATAATTAATAAGAGCATGATATTTATTAATATTAAATAAAGTGTTACAACAACATCCGGACCAAGGTTTCAGATCCGAGAAAATCGGACCTTCATCAGCGGAGTCGTATAGCTTAATGAGTGAGAACAACCGCCAGGAATTTCAAAATATTGTCCGTTGGAAAGATGGAACACTTTCAGATTTAAAATTGTCACGTGCGTGGAATATTCGTAGTCAGTTATGGAAAAGTTTCAGATCAAAACAACAGCAACGCTGTACATCGAAAAAGCAAGAAATTAAATGGGAATAACGTTAACAGTTGGACAGATGGGAACCTAGCCTGTTTAAATTGTCACGTGCGTTGAATTACGTGGCCCGTTATGGAAAGTATTCAAATTTAACTAATAGAGACGCTATATATCTTATCGAAAGTAAATGGAGATAACGTTAAAAATAAAAATAAAATTATATTAAGTTAAAAAATATATAAATTATAAAATTAAAAATTATATTGAAATAATATGCTAATGTAATAAAATATCTCTAAAAATATTAAATAATAAATCATTAAAAATAAAACTTATAATTAAATAAATTGTAGTCACACCATTTATAAATTTATGAAGTCGTAATGGTACTAATCATAAAAAAATTTAGGTACTAATAATAAAAGGGGGGGGATAAAGAAAGATGAAAAAGAATAATGAAGAAAAATAAAGAAAAATAAAGAAAAATAAAGAAAAATGAAAAATGAAGAAAAATAAAGAAAAATAAAGAAAAATGAAGAAAAATAATGAAGAAAAATAAAGAAAAATAAATATAAATAAAGATGAAATAAATACACTATTAGATAAAATAAATGATAACAAAATTGTGTAAAAATAAAAATGAAAGATAAAAGGCAAGAGAAGGAAAAATGGGGATATGGGGTACTCCACATTTGAAATTTGAAATTAGAATTAAAAATTAGAATTAAAAATTTAAAAATTTAAAAATTTTAAAAATTTACAAATTAAAAATTTAAAAACAGTTATATACATAAATATAAAAACCATCCATAATTAAAACATGCAATAATAGAAATCGAGTTTAGGGCCACAGTCGGGATACCATACAGTTCAATCCGAAATTCGGAAGGCGAATTCATCATTGTGAAATCCGAAATCCTAAAAGTCCGTATTCTGGGTACTCTGCGGTTATGACTTATGTATTTTGTTCTGCCCAATTTATCAGAAGTGCCTTTCTCCTGTGGATACAGTCCTTATATATCTCCCCTTTTTTGTTTAGGCATATAATGTTAGGGTCATTGATGGTTCGCAAGATGTTATATTTTTCAGCATCGCAAAGTGCACAGCGGCCTGATATTGGGGAATATGGTTTTCGGCTTTCTATTAATTTCCAACTGATGGTAAAAGGTGTTCCCTCATCTTTTAGTTCCCATACACGGGCCCCTAAAGCTGTATTTACTCTATCTCTATATTTGAAGGTATGCCTGTGGGCATATAGTCTTTGCTTAAACATGCCCTTTGTCATCCCAATGTATATCTCCTGCTTGTCCGTTGGTTGTCTGGAAATGCTCGCCTCGTATACTATTGATGTTACTTTGCAGTTCCCATCCAAGGGGCATTGATCTCTGGTTGTACAGGAGCAGGCTGTATCCTCTATTGGTTTAGGTTCGGCTGTTATCATTTTCTTCATAGATGGGAAGCATGAGTAACTAGTTTTTATAGAGTTCCTGTTAAAAAATTTGTGGAATTTGTGCTGTGGTGGGAAGTGTCTATCTAATAATTTGAGGAAGGTTTGGCCTACCTTAGTTTTGCAGTTTAGAGAAAAAGGAGGGGAGAACCAGATAATGTTCCTATTTCTGTTGCGGTTCCTAGTGTTACAGTGTTGGGTGGGCATATATGAAATTTTATCTTTGAATCCGCTCTTAAAGAGTGCCTCATTATAGTATGGCGCCGATTGTTCAAAAATTTCTCGGTTGGATGAGAGATCAGAAATTCTTCTACTGATGTTAGGGACCATATTCCTGAAAATTGAGGGGGGTGACAGGAGCCCTTATTAATATAATGGAGCGTTTCGTTCGGTTTATGGAATGGACTGTGGGTATCGGCTGCTAGGTTTAGTGTAGTGTCTAGGAAATGTACTGTATTGGTGTTTGTGTCAATGGTGATTTTTAAACCTAAACTAAGAAAAAAAATTATCATGTCCTTCCTGAGTCTGTCTAGTGTGTTACCATTGCTGTCTCTTGAGAGGCACAGTCCGTCGTCTCTGTATAATCGGAAAGGACCATAAGGAAAACTTTGCCAATAGACCAACATGTAGACTAATAAACCCAGCAAAGAGCGAGATCGGCATGCCTAGCAAAATAATAATTAAAAATATTGTTAAAACAATTAAAGCTAATTCCATTCTCAGGCTCTGGGACAATACTAACACCGTTCTACACTGGTTCAAAGACATCCCAAACAAACAAAGATGCAAAGTTACCCAATTTGATATAGTGGATTTCTAACCCTCCATCACTAAAGAATTACTAGATAAAGCACTCAATTTTGCATCCACTTACAAAAATATCAGCGAGCTTGAATTGGAAACAATTATGCATGCCAGACAAACCTTACTGTTTTCCAAAGAAAAAAGCTGGGTGAAAAAATCCAACCCCGAGGACCCTTTTGACGTGGCGATGGGTGCCTATGATAGTGCGGATGTCTGCGATTTAGTCGGTCTGTTCATTTTAAACTCACTCGGATGCAAATTTCCCAACCATTCTTTCGGATTATACAGAGACGACGGACTGTGCCTCTCTAGAGACAGCAATGGTAACACACTAGACAGACTCAGGAAGGACATGATAAATTTTTTTCTTAGTTTAGGTTTAAAAATCACCATTGACTCAAACATCAATACAGTACATTTCCTAGACACTACACTAAACCTAGCAGCCGATACACACAGTCCATTCCATAAACCGAACGAAACGCTCCATTATATTAATAAGGGCTCCTGTCACCCCCCTCAATTTTCAGGAATATGGTCCCTAACATCAGTAGAAGAATTTCTGATCTCTCATCCAACCGAGAAATTTTTGAACAATCGGCGCCATACTATAATGAGGCACTCTTTAAGAGCGGATTCAAAGATAAAATTTCATATATGCCCACCCAACACTGTAACACTAGGAACCGCAACAGAAATAGGAACATTATCTGGTTCTCCCCTCCTTTTTCTCTAAACTGCAAAACTAAGGTAGGCCAAACCTTCCTCAAATTATTAGATAGACACTTCCCACCACAGCACAAATTCCACAAATTTTTTAACAGGAACTCTATAAAAACTAGTTACTCATGCTTCCCATCTATGAAGAAAATGATAACAGCCGAACCTAAACCAATAGAGGATACAGCCTGCTCCTGTACAACCAGAGATCAATGCCCCTTGGATGGGAACTGCAAAGTAACATCAATAGTATACGAGGCGAGCATTTCCAGACAACCAACGGACAAGCAGGAGATATACATTGGGATGACAAAGGGCATGTTTAAGCAAAGACTATATGCCCACAGGCATACCTTCAAATATAGAGATAGAGTAAATACAGCTTTAGGGGCCCGTGTATGGGAACTAAAAGATGAGGGAACACCTTTTACCATC
This sequence comes from Sepiola atlantica, assembly GCA_963556195.1. Lineage (NCBI taxonomy): Eukaryota > Metazoa > Mollusca > Cephalopoda > Sepiida > Sepiolidae > Sepiola > Sepiola atlantica. Next base: position 231,282,446 of record OY744516.1, on the reverse strand, counting down.
AGTTGGAAATTAATAGAAAGCCGAAAACCATATTCCCCAATATCAGGCCGCTGTGCACTTTGCGATGCTGAAAAATATAACATCTTGCGAACCATCAATGACCCTAACATTATATGCCTAAACAAAAAAGGGGAGATATATAAGGACTGTATCCACAGGAGAAAGGCACTTCTGATAAATTGGGCAGAACAAAATACATAAGTCATAACCGCAGAGTACCCAGAATACGGACTTTTAGGATTTCGGATTTCACAATGATGAATTCGCCTTCCGAATTTCGGATTGAACTGTATGGTATCCCGACTGTGGCCCTAAACTCGATTTCTATTATTGCATGTTTTAATTATGGATGGTTTTTATATTTATGTATATAACTGTTTTTAAATTTTTAATTTGTAAATTTTTAAAATTTTTAAATTTTTAAATTTTTAATTCTAATTTTTAATTCTAATTTCAAATTTCAAATGTGGAGTACCCCATATCCCCATTTTTCCTTCTCTTGCCTTTTATCTTTCATTTTTATTTTTACACAATTTTGTTATCATTTATTTTATCTAATAGTGTATTTATTTCATCTTTATTTATATTTATTTTTCTTCATTTTTCTTCATTATTTTCTTCATTTTTCTTTATTTTTCTTTATTTTTCTTCATTATTCTTTTTCATCTTTCTTTATCCCCCCCTTTTATTATTAGTACCTAAAAAAAATTATGATTAGTACCATTACGACTTCATAAATTTATAAATGGTGTGACTACAATTTATTTAATTATAAGTTTTATTTTTAATGATTTATTATTTAATATTTTTAGAGATATTTTATTACATTAGCATATTATTTCAATATAATTTTTAATTTTATAATTTATATATTTTTTAACTTAATATAATTTTATTTTTATTTTTAACGTTATCTCCATTTACTTTCGATAAGATATATAGCGTCTCTATTAGTTAAATTTGAATACTTTCCATAACGGGCCACGTAATTCCACGCACGTGACAATTTAAACATGCTAGGTTCCCATCTGTCCAACTGTTAACGTTATTCCCATTTAATTTCTTGCTTTTTCGATGTACAGCGTTGCTGTTGTTTTGATCTGAAACTTTTCCATAACTGACTACGAATATTCCACGCACGTGACAATTTTAAATCTGAAAGTGTTCCATCTTTCCAACGGACAATATTTTGAAATTCCTGGCGGTTGTTCTCACTCATTAAGCTATACGACTCCGCTGATGAAGGTCCGATTTTCTCGGATCTGAAACCTTGGTCCGGATGTTGTTGTAACACTTTATTTAATATTAATATATATATATATATATATATATATATATATATATATATATATATATATATATATATATATATATATATATATATATTACAAGAATTATGTGTTTTAATATGACATAAGCACGGTTTTACGCTCTCTGCGATCTTCAGATAGCTCAACGTGTAAGACCACGTGCGTCCCTCTCGACAACCCCAAGTTGTGTGTGCCGTGGTTTTCTTCTGATTTGTTTCTCGTTCGTTCTGGCCAAGTCATCTAGTTCATTCAGGCGATCGCTAAGGGTGCGAGCACTGGTTAACAAGTTGAGAAAAACAAAACAACGCAAACTCACAAGAAAGAACACAAACTCCGATCTCTTGTGTATAAATCATGGTAATCTGTGTGTGTGCGTGTGCGTGACACCGCCGTTGAAAGGCTAAGGGTTAGCGTTTATATCTCAGTAAAGTTTCAGTATATCAGCCAAAGCGAAACTGAGATAATTTGTCTGTCGGGGCATCACCGTCGCTCGGTTTGAGTCAGATAATTTTGGGTCTGTTAGGGCTCTTCCCGATCTAATCCTCTCTGGTCGTGTTTTCTCCGAGACGCCAACTGCCACACTTTAAAGTCAACTGTCCTAAACTAAACCGTCGTGAAACTCAACTGTCGTAAACAACTCTGACTCACAAACATATTTAGTCATACCGGAAATCCCATGTCCGGTCTTTTGTCTCCTCAGCCACTCCCCAGCTGACTACCCATCCTATTGTTCGATCGCCTTTGTGCTACTCGATGAATCACTTCCTCGGCTCTGGAGGAGGGGGACAGTCCATACTATAACAAACGCACGAATGTGTGATCAAAATCGTGCTTAATATTTCTACTTTTTACTTTTTTATTCCTAGTAGATGGATGCGATATCGACCAGCATCTTATCTACTCTGGCTTCATGTCTCCTCTTGTTTAAGGGTAGCAGGTTGTAAGTTGGGCAGTCTTCTGTCATTTCAGTGTATCTTATCTCATGAGGGAAGCGAAACTCAGCTTTGATCTTTTTACTTCTTTTACACTTCTTTTTTAGTCTTCCCTTGGTTTCCACATCTTCCACTGAGCCGGACCTTTCAACAATTAGGGCGTTCCCTTCTTATGGAATCTTCGTCGGATTCTGAAGAAGATACCGTATGTTTCCCTTTAATTACAACAATACTTGTTTTATATTCTGTTGTCGCTTGCGTTGCAAGCAGCTGCTTAACCACCACTAGGGCTATTTAGGTGTATAAGTTTTGGAAGTTGTTAATGGGCTGTTCATCTTTCCGGGGCTGTTTTCAAGCGTTCCTGGTTTGGGGAAACAGAGCTTGGGGGATATTTTTATGTTCTTGTGAACAGTGGTATTCCGTTTTTTATCCTTCTCTCTGAAACTAGAGTAGCTGCTGGCGTTACAGCGGTAACGTTCCCAGCTGGAACAGTCTCAGAGGATTCTAATGGTGGGGCTTCCTTTTGGGCAGAACTTGGCCATATGCCCCTTTTACTGGCAGTGCCAGCAATGCAAACGGCGGCCCTTCATAATGGATATCTCCCAAGTATCATACTTGAACAGAGACGAATTTACGTTCAACCCTACGTGGTTCAGGCTAATCTAAATTATGTATGTGCCACTCAAGGTGTTTTGTAACCATGTACAGGGTTGACAACCTCGATGTCTGGCTAAGAACGGCACTTAACTGCTTTTTTATGAAAGGGTATCTAGCAGAGAGACTTTTTTCGTTTCCTGTCCAAGTACTCCGGCTGCATGTGCAGATCTTTTCAATGCGCGCCTGCTTCTTTTCTGGTCGGGAACAGCATGTCCAACATGCCGATGCTCTAGCGACATATATGTCCCCACAATAGTTTCACTATCACATCTTCCGTTACCCTTCGGGTGTTTTTGTCTTTGGTCACACGAGTAAAAGTTGATTATTGTGTGATACTATGAACTTCATCCCTTTCCCTCGAGCCAAAACCCCGGAGAATGTGAGGAAATGAGTCACCAAAAAAGGAAAGGCGATCGGAAGTGAAAAAAGACGATGCGGGCGCCGAAATCTTTTGAACCCTCGAGACAGGAAGGAGCCTCACAGTTCGTAGTCAATTTTTGGGTGGACAGCTAAGAGTAGCTGAGAATGTGGTGACTAATACATAAGACCGGGAATAGGATTTCCGGTCGTAAGTTAATATTAATATATTTAGAAGTCAGAGTTGTTCGACGCAGTTGGCGGCTCGGGGAGGCCCTCGAGAGTGTTCAGTTTCGAGCATATCGGGGTTGACGCGAAAGAGCAGGCAGTACTCGGCAGAAATTTAGCAGATGATGAGATGAGATGACGACCAAACGACAATGATTGCCTCAGACACATTATCTCAGTTAGGTCTTAGTTGATATACGGGAACTTTACTAAGGTGTGGACGATAGCATTTGGAGGTCCTTTTCCGCGACGGTATCACACACACACACACACCTAGAGCACAACTGACTTATACATAATGTATTTGAGTTTGTGTTTTCTCTTGTGAGTCTGCGTTTTGTTTTTATTGTCAACCAGTGCGATCGTTGGTGGGATAGACGATGTGGCCAGAACAGAAGATAAAGAAAGAAGAAAAACAGAACACACAAGTGTTGGTGTCGATAATCGTTGAGGGGAGCGGCACATGATCTTATAGTTGGAGCTCTTCCCAAGTACCAGGGACGGCTCTAAGTGCGTTTCACTCAGTGTATTTATTTATGCTACGTGGTTTTTAAGATCTCTCTATATTGATCTTGTGGAATCCCCATGCTGTTCCCTTTGTGGGCACTGACTTCCTTGATTAGCCATCTAGGATCGAAGTGACGGTGTTACCACTCTTCTGTCAGATATTCGCAAATTGTCACTGTTGTGAAGTTGTAAATTTACCTAGTCAATCGTTAGTGTACTTTCACTGCTAGCTATACTTAAGGAGAGACTTATATAGTAATCTATTTCTACTTATGCTAAGTATGCATATCAATTAGCCAGTATCCCCACAGTCACTATCTAATTACTGATCATTGCTTAACTTCGTTGATCCGATGTGAGCTGCTGTTTCAATGTGATATAGCCGTCATCTTATTTGACCGAACAAAACAATCGTCTTTTTTTTTCTCGACTGGCTTTCAATGATGTGTTAAACTTACAGAGAGGAGGTCGCTGGCATTCTGTGTGGCATGTGTCAGAATAAAGTTATTAATGTAAATGAAGAATAGAAAGAAATTTGTCAGAATAAAATTATTGATCTAAATAAAGAATAGAAAGAAATTTGTCAGAATAAAATTATTGATCTCAATAAAGAATAGAAAGAAATTTGTCATAATCATAACGGCCTGTCAAATGCGTTGTTGATCATCTTTCAACAATACTTAAGAAAACGTATTTGCAATGTGCTTCTGAAAACATATTTTTTTCCTTTTTGTTATCTAACTAATACATAAGATTGCACAATCCTGTTTAATAAAAAAAAGGATTTGCTTCTTTACCTTTCTATATCGCATAAGTGGAAGTGATGCAGTGGTTACTGTTGTGGACTCGGTGTAAAATGTTCCAGTTATGACGGGGATAGTGCATCATTTTCATTAATATGCTTACAAAAGTAAACACCTTTCCTCAGCCATGTATGAAATCGTACGATAGACGATGCATCTATACTAATTCAATTTCAATTAAACCCCAATGCATATACAGTTATTTGAACAAAAATATATACACTTTTTTATTTATATTTGTCTGAAACGTTTTTATGATTCCCAAAAGTTCAAAACTGGAAAGAAAACAGAAAATATAACTCTTAGACAGGTATGCAAGAAAGTAGTAGTAGTAGAAAAAAAGAAAGTGATACATACCGTTTGCTGGTGCCGGCCTTCAAGGGGGTGGCGATAAGACCAACATGAGCAGAGATAAAGAGGTGATATTTATATATGTTAAGATGGGGGTGGCAGGTTGTTACAAGCCTATAAATAGAGGTTCTACCTCTCACTGGAGAGTTGATTAGAGTTGAAGTGTTATTGTGTTCCAGAGCTTGGTGGTGACCAGAAGTAGTACTTTTTTCTACTCACTATAGACCAGACACTGGATCGTTACTCCTGTAGAGAAATCCGTTCTCTGCCCCATTACATATTGTTACCGGACCTATTGGTTGGGTCGCTAAGGGAGCAATTCCTTTTGTAACCCACCCCCGACTGCAGCCTCGGCCCCTTTCAGGGTATTGACTTTGAATTGGATTTTTTCTTACATTTGGATTTATTCCTACAGTAGTAGTAATTGAATTGTGTCTGTACATTTCTTATTGTGTGTAGGCGTTCGTTTGCTGAGCGGGTAGCAGCACAACAGTTTATGATTGTTGCCATAGCAACTCAAACGAATATCGTATCATCCAACAATACGTTCCATTCTGTTATTATTATGATATATCTCGGCAAACAAAACGGATGTTTTCAAATTTTTTGTCACTTAGAAAATGTTTTTACAAATGACAAAAATCAAAGGAACAACGCATCAAAAAGAACATTGTTCAGAAAAGGGTCGGAATTTTGTTTTAGGGAGATAAGTGTAAACTTCTGAGTTATTTCTTAGCACGAAGCAAAATGTATATTGTAAACTACAGGGATTCTTCTCGTGTTCATTTCGTATGAATCAGATTCTTCTCGTGTTCATTTCGTATGAATCAGATTCTTCTCGTGTTCATTTCGTATGAATCAGATTCTTCTCGTGTTCATTTCGTATGAATCAGATTATTCTATTGTTGGCATTGGTTTCCCCGATATTTTTCTAGTAAGAATTCTTTCTAGAAATACATCGGGTACTTACGTGAAGGTTGCCAACATTGAAAGTGTTTCTGTGGAACCAACTGGATTTGAACTTGGCACACCCAGGTGTTCAGTTCGTGTCGTTAACCACTTAGAAACAGTCACCTTCCCCACTCATGTTGACTTCTTATTTTCGGGCTGCGATCAAAGTGATGTATCTTTTCTGCCTTCATTCGGGGGAGGCAATTTCTATTTTTGCCCCCAATCCTTTTCATACGAAAATACGTTCCACATTGTAGCTATTGCTGGTTATATATCTCGTTCCACAGTTACCGACTCTTTCTCATTTATTGTGAATTTTGGTTCGAAACAAGCTAAACGGCAAACAAATAAATACTACGCGAATGTGTTAAGAAATCAAAATTATATCTTTGCAGATAATTAAACACAAAAGCTTTGCTGAATTATTTCTTCTCTCTTTCTCTCCCTTTCTCTTTCTCTCTTTTTCTTTCTTTCTCTCTCTCTCTCTCCTTCTCTTTCTCTTTCTCTCTCTCTCTCTTTCTCTATCTCTCTCATTCTCTTTCTTTTTTTCTAAAACCCTTTTATTTACTTCCATTTTTCTCCACCCTCTCTCTATTTCATTTTCTATTTATTTTACTTTGTCTCTCTTTCTCCCTCTCCCTCTCTCTTTCTGTCTCTCTCTCTCTCTATCTATCTCTATCTTTCTCTCTCTCTCTCTGTTTCTATCTCTTTCTCCTAAAAGCTAATGACACGTGTTTTTCTGTTTTTCTTCCTTACTTCCCTTCTTT
>OY744516.1:231253083-231270583 GCA_963556195.1 Sepiola atlantica | reverse complement strand
ATATATATATATATATATATATATATATATATATATATATATATATATATATAAAGGTTAATACAACAAACGATAAAAGAGGCAACTAATATCTTTAATTAGTGAACATCCGGATAAAAATGAAGCTCAATATACTGGATAGAGCATTAATAGCAATAGATGAAGTGAAAGAATAAAATAAGGTGCGAATCAAATTTTGTTACAGTTCAATGAGAAGATTTTCTTTGAAAACTCATGAGTTAAGGACTTTAAAGTACTTTGCCTGAACATTGAACTATAATAAAATTTGATTCGCACCTTATTTTATTCTTTCACTTCATCTATTGCTATATATATATATATATATATATATATATATATATATATATATATATATATATCCCTCTCACAGCGGTAAGATGTGACACAAGGTCGGGAAAGTGGGATTAAAAAGCCAGCACCCTAAAAGATGAGCACTCTGGCCTAAAAAAACATGGCTGGGCAGCCCCGTCGGTATTCACCGGTAGGATCGCCTAAAGCGATCAACAATAAACTAACCCCTTCTGAAAGGGTGAAAAGGTTAAGCCTGGAAGGGTGAACCTCCTAGAACTGCACAAGACAGTAACTCAGACCGGCGGAATCAAGATCCGGAGGTCAAGACGGTACCGGTTAACAGAGCGTAGCATCCATCGAAACAGATACTACACTCTGATCTTAACCAAACGACCGATTTATTTATCTTTAAAATTGATACATTTCTTTGAATTGAATAGAAAATGAAAAATGAAAAAAGATATGGCACGAGGCCAAACTTTGGTTGAGTGGGAGGGGAGTCGTGTGTCATTCTCTTCGTCTATTCTCTAAACTAGTTCCAATCATCAAAATATCTCATTCACTTTTGGATAGGCTACCTAACATTATCGCCAATTTGTTATGACGTTTTTTTATTTACAAAAAAGTGTATGTACAAAATTCATTGATTGGGGATGGGGGTCTACAAGTAGCCAAAGATTATACAAAAAATGATATGTTAATTAGTAAGGCCCTCACAAATCTTTCTAAGTGTGAGCTGCTCACTGTTTTCTGGTTTGTTTCAAGAGCCGAAAACAAGAGAGTCAGTTCCTAAGTAGGAGAGGAGATTCAAAAGGGGTGGGGTTGTGGGCGAGGGTGGTGTCTTCCGAGATAGGTATCATGTTATCTCTATTTTATTTTAAACTCGATGAATTACATATATTTTTGTGAATATGAGGAACCAGTTTGGTAATTGAGATATTTTATGTATTGTATAATATATTTTATTTATTTTATTGGATTTGAACAAATCAGCTGTCAAGAGAATGCGTTGTTATTTTCCTGCTAAGTAAATAGTTATTTATCGTTGTGTTTGTATGCGTGTGTTTACTTATAGTAGTGTAGTTTACTTATAGTAGTGTAGTTTACTTATAGTAGTATAGTTTACTTATAGTAGTATAGTTTACTTATAGTAGTATAGTTTACTTATTTACTTATATGTGCCTGACGAGGGCGCTGGTGTATGCGTGTGTTTACTTATAGATATGTGCCTGGAGAGGGCGCTGGTGTATGCGTGTTATATAGGCGACTGTTTGTGGTTGCGTATCTATGGGTGTGTGTTTCAGTGTGTATTGGGGCTTTTTAGTATGCGTGTGTGGCCGTCCTTTCCTTCTGTCTGCGTTTTGGATGTGTATGCATGTGCACATTGAGGATACGGGCCGTGACGGCGTTAGTGAATGTGTGGGGGGTTCGTTTATATGCCTTCCTGTCAAGACTGGTTTGAAAACTGAGGTGATGGTTTTAAAGTTTTCAAAACGTGTCATAAAACACGAGATTGACCGACTTTCTACGAGACTGAAAATGAAATTAAAAAATAATTTAAGAATAAAATAAACTATATACTAACTTAAAATCTCGAAAATAAAAATATATATGTGTATGTGTGTGTGTGTTAGGTATCAAAGCTTTTATTCATATAAAAATTATTTGACTACACATTCGCAGACATGTTTAGGCCAACGCTATGAATTAGCTAAACCTCTTCAGGGCGAGCTCTTCTCAGAGGGTGTAAAAAATAAAATTAGCATAATTCATTAGGAACTGACACATTATCAACAAAAAATAATTCAAACTGCAGTTTGAATTATTTTTTGTTGATAATGTGTCATAAGTAGATCGCATTCTCTATTCCACCTCAAAGTACTGGAAGCCATATATATCAAATTAATCAAACCCTCCCTTTGTAGACAAAAGGAGTGGCTTTTAGGACTTAATGTGATCAACTTGTGACCCTCCTCCTCATATTTTTTCTCCTAAACTTGTCACTAGTTTTCATTATAAATTTCTTTTAAGGTTTTAGTCGTATTTAATTACTTCAACGTTAATACTCTGATGAGTGTGGACGAAAGCCGGCTTAGTACATTCATGAATCTTTTCTCTCGTGTTTATACTTGTTCAATTTCATTCTACCCCCGAAAAAATGTCCCAAACGTCTGCATTCCTCGTCGTTATTAAATTTTGTACCACGAAAAATTTATTTATATATATATATATATATATATATATATATATATATATATATATATATATATATATATATATATATATATATTATATATATACATATGTATATATATGTACATATTATATATATATAATATGTATATATATAATATGTATATATATATATATATATAGAGAGAGAGAGAGAGAGAGAGAGAGAGAGATAGAAGAAAAAAGATTGATAAATATGCGACGATTGTCCAAATTTATTTCAAATTTCAATTGTTCAATGCAAGGTTGTCAGTAATAAACTAGTGTTTATTTTCCTTTCCTTAAGCCAAGGCTTTTCAAAGATCGAAATCTTATCATCAGAGGAGAAATACAGATGGATAAGTTGGCTTTCGAAAAAACCAAAGTTCAAATATTTGAAAAATATGAGAATTATTTTTAAAAATTATTAAAATAATTTTTGTCAAAAAACGTACTGAATGAAAAGAAAATTTCGTGAAAAAGAAATACAATTGTCCGGGTGGTGAGTTTCCGTTGAAAAGGTTCGGTGAAATTGTAGAAAGTGAATAAAAACACTTTGCATGGGAGCAGGTTGGAAAAGGTGCTCAAAAGTAGATAAGTCCAGATGTACTTAAAAGAGGCTTTTCGAAAGCCAACTTATCCATCTGTATTTCTCCTCTGATGATAAGATTTCGATCTTTGAAAAGCCTTGGCTTAAGGAAAGGAAAATAAACACTAGTTTATTACTGACAACCTTGCATTGAACAATTGAAATTTGAAATAAATTTGGACAATCGTCGCATATTTATCAATCTTTTTTCTTCTATCTCTACTATTGCTCTATCTCGTATATTGAGCTTATCCTTTTCACAATAGGTTCCATCTACTAAAAGTTTTCACTTTGGTTTATTTTGATCCTATATATATATATATATATATATATGCGTGTTTATATAAAGATATGCCTGCTATGTGGATTATGACGTCAGTAACTAATTTGAAATTTAGTTGATCGGTCAACCGACTGATTCCACTGACATTTCACAGGTCAGTACATGTTCAATGACTTCGGTTTTGCCTCTCGCGCTTCACGTTTTTGAACCACAATCCTTGGTGTTTTAACACCACCTCCTTCTCATCCTCGACACCATAACACAACCACCACTACCACCACGATCGTTATCAACATCAGCAGCAGCAACAGCATCACTGTTATCACTAATCGTAGCTGCATTGGTGGTAGTGCATTCTGACTGCGCATGCGTTGCTAGGCAGCAACAAGTAATGCAAAAAGAAATCGTGAAAAATAAAAATAAAAAGCAACTAATCAGAAAGTGCAATCTTTTCAAGCTCTTGCATTCTTAAACTTTAGTATACTATTGACTCTTGAACCGAGGTGTGATATATATATATAATCATCCACATACAGACTGTTTCGCTGTTTCACAGCTCATCGGTGCTGCTAGACCAGTTAGTGCCTCAAGCTGGGATCGAAACGCAACAGTCGAGCTGACAGTCGGCGCTGCTAACCCCTACGTCATCATACGACACTGACTGAATGTAAGTTGTATCTCAATGTAAACATTGCAATTGCCGGAGCTCGAATTAGTTTTTACCTAATGAGCATTGCCTTTTTTTAAGCTAATGGCAGTTGGCGATACCCTTACAAACATAAGCTCTACCCGGGAGGGGGAGCTTTATATAGTAATCCACATACAGACTGTTTAGCTGTTTCACAGCTCATCAGTGCGGCTATATATATATATATATATATATATATATATATATATATATATATATATATATATATATATATATATATATATATATATATATATATATGGATTAGATGAAGGAATAAAATGAGAAATTAATCAAACTTTATTGCATATCAAAGTTCCAGCAAAAAGTACTGTACAGTCCTTAATCCATGGATTTTCAAAGAACATCTCCTCATAGAACTATTATCGCAATGACATCACTGCGAGTAAAAAATTTCGCTTTGAAAATATATAAAAATATATGAAACATAAAGTATAACGGCAAAAAACACACTTTTATGTCAACATACCCCATCAAGGTATGGGCTGATTTGATGTTAAATCTTAACAATGTATCCAAGTCAAAAAGATTTTAAAGAAAGTTTTTTGTTTATTTATATATAGAGTGAGATGTGTATATGTAATATATATATATATATATATATATATATATATAAATTATGAAACTAAAAGTATACTTTTAGAGCATATAACTTATAGTGAAATAGTTTAAGCTCAATATACGAGATAGAGCAATTATAAAGATAAATGAAAGAAGGGAGATAAATATGTACGAATGAAAAACCTATTTTAACTTCGATTGTTCAATGCAAGGTGTACTCGGTAAAAACATGTTTATTATTCTTTCCTTACATTGAACAATCGAAGTTTAAATAGATTTGTAATTCGTACATATTTATCTCATCTATCTGTATTATTTTCTTCGTCTTGCAAACAAAACTTATATTTATTTTTTTCCAATTTTTTTATTTTTTTCATCTCTTCATGGATTGATTTTTCCTTTGGTAATTTGAATATAACTTAAAAGTATATATGCTCTGAAGCTTGTAACATAACCTCATTGAGCTTGCAATTTGAAACAATTTCGGGAATTATAAAAAGTGTATACCTAAATATATATTTTTCATGAAATCTCACAAATATATATATATCGTTCCTTTAATTAAGTCGAACGCTCTTATGACGTCAAGCCGCCGGATAAAGTGTTAAAATTATTACTGTTTATTCGCTGTTTAGCGTTGGCTGAGTGGTTCTAGACGTCGGGATTTCAGTTGTAAAAGTACTCGGAATCCGGGGTTTCGAATCGCATGACCAATAGTGAATAGTCATATCTCTATGCTGATGAGTCCCGATTGTAAAGGACGAAACGTATACGTACATAGATAATAAACAAAACATATATATATATATATATATATATATATATATATATATATATATATATATATATATATATATATATATATATATATATATATACGTGTGTGTTTGTGTGTGTTAAGTAAAAATAAATCTTTGCCGCTTCAAATTTGGGCGAATGGGCATAACAGGGGTCTAAGCTGGCTTCCGGTGGAAAATGGTTGAAGAAAGTGTCTACGGATGCCTGAAAGTGATACAACAATTTTTTTTTTCATATTAATTTCAGACTTTTCTTTCATATTATAATAATTAACATAATACAGACTATTTGAAAAATAATTTATTTGATTATAAATAATATAGAATAATCTTTTCTTTTTTTTTCATGACATAATGTTTTTGAGCAACGGAATGTGATTTTTTTTTCAATGTTGTTTTGGAAATATTTTATTAAACGTCATTATAATATCGTATCCAATACAGTATATTGCCGAAGAAATTTGTTTTCATTCGGCGGCGCCACAGAAATTCCTGTAGGTGACCATTGAAGTTTTCCGGACTAGTCCCGCTCATCACTTTGAATTTTAACTTGCAATGAGCCCAGCTTCCTTCCACACGGTTTGTGTGTGGATTGTAGGGTCGTCCGGATCCACAAAGTTGTATGTGTGGTTGACCACAAAATTATTAGGTAGGGCATGATAGGCTCGCCAGCCATCCGTTATGATGCGGGTACCTGGGCGAACATATCGCCGAATTATGGGTAAAAGAGTTTCTGCATCTCTCTTGTCGACTGGTACCATCATCGTCGCATTCGTTTCTCGCTCGATCATGCCGAGAACCCATTGACCTTCTCGAAATCTACCGCGGTTATATTTGCGGTTCATGAATTTACTCTCGTCAATTTCAACTGTTCTCCCAGTCCACCCATATCAACAGGATTGTCGACCAAACACATGGTGCAAATTTCGCGCATGAAGCTGTACCAGTCCAGCAAACTCCGCCTGCATACGCCAGTCTCTTTCGTAACATGTACTTGCGGCTCTTGCAAGCACCACCAATACATTACTTTCGAAATTTTATTTGACGCTAAATGGGCACCATCAAAAAAAGAGCCCACCCGTACACTTTTTTTTTTTACATTTAGGGCAAGCCCATATGTAGCCGTCAATTTTCTCTTCTTTTATTTGTAACTTCATACGCCATGGACGAGGACATTTCTGGCACATTAAACTGTTGCTGATCAGTCCGTGGCGTGCCAACCACTTTATTGTGTTCAAATTATTAGTCGTGTTTACTGTTAATTCTTCTAAGTTTATGTTCATAACACATAATTCAGCGGTTGGCATAACGTCATCCACGATTTTTTCCATAGCTGTTGATAAGATAGCAGAATGAATTTTCTGAAGTTAATTCCATTTCCAAGAAAAAAGGTCCGGAAGTTAATTGTATTTCCAAGAAAAAAGGTCCGGAAGTTAATTCCATTTCCAAGAAAAAAGGTTTTCACTATTATTTAAAAAAAAGTTTTGAAAACAATCGAATAAAAACAAATAAATTATTAGTCTGTATTATGTTAATTATTAGAAAAGTCTGAAATTAATCTGAAAAAAGAAAAGTCTGAAATTAATATGAAAAAAAAATTGTTGTATCACTTTCAGGCATCCGTAGACACTTTCTTCAACCATTTTCCACCGGAAGCCAGCTTAGACCCCTGTTATGCCCATTCGCCCAAATTTGAATAAAGAATAGAATGTAAAAAGTCAAATAACGACGTGTGTTTTTTCTATAAAGTTAACCTTAAAAATTGAACAAGCTTTCGACTTTAAAAAGTCATCAAGCTGAGACATTTTTATAATAAAAATGCTTTTAAAAAGTGAAAGCGCAAATCTGACAAATCAGATTAGTTAAAAATCAAACTTTAATTCTACACCCTCACTAATTACTGAGTTACATACAACTTCCCACCTTGCACATTATTCAAACAGATAAGTATATATATATATATATATATATGTATGTATATATATATATATGTATATATATATATATATATACGCACACATGCACATAGATACAGTTACTCATCTCCAGACATCTATACATATATACACAATCAGGCGTACATAAGTATATATCTGAAACAAATAAACAAGATTAGGTAACCATACATATGCACATATATACATACATACATACAACCACAGACGTATCACTACACACATATAGGCACAAAACATATATATATATATATATATAGAGAGAGAGAGAGAGAGAGAGAGAGAGAGAGAGAGAGAGAAAAGAGGGTAGTGCAGTATTAGTGCATTTCCTCAAATGAAACTACTCTTTCAAATCGAAAGACATTTCTTCAAATAGATTTACATATCTGATGAAAGCGGACCACCGCTTGAAACGCGTTATATAAAATTATAAAATGATAAAATAACAAAATAATAAATTAATGTTGAAAAAAACATTTTACAAATGTTGGTAGCCTTACTCCTTATATAGGGTGGGCAAAAATAAGGGTCCTATTTTTAAAAATTCATAACGTTTTTATTTATTGATTTTTTTTAAATTTTTTTTTAGAATAAGTAAAGGACCCCTTCCGAAGCAAGCATGAGCCGTATTAGCCCTAAGGAACGTACCCTCATTTAGAAAACATTATTTTTGCTTAAAAAACTCAAAACAGTGTAAAAAACAATACTTTAGTTTTTGTAAGTTTTAAGAAGTGTTTTTTCGGCTAAAATTTGTTTTGTTTATTTCAAAAAATCTCGGAAGGGTCAGTCTACACACACATAAAGTTTGGTGAGTTTAACTTTTATTTTGTGGAAGTTATTCAAATTCAAGTTATTCAAATTTAAAGATAGGACCCTTATTTTGGCCCACCCTGTATATATATATATATATATATATATATATATATATATATATATATATATATATATATATATATATATATATATATATATATATATATATATTAGTAAAATGTTTCCACTGTATAGAAGTGAAGACTTTTACTAATACTTATAACGTGCGACCAAAGCACACACACCACTTGTGGACATTATTACGCAACGAGCTTCGTTAACAACTGAAGCACAAGATCAAGCGACACCATGTCGTTTAAAAACAAGTAAGAAAAAATATTGTCTATTATCCTGATGAAGATTCCTGTGTGAATCGAAAATTTGAATTTTAAATAAATAATGTGTTTATTTAAAAAAAAATCTCTGCATTTTACTGGTTTCAAAAACCGTTTCAAATTATATATATATATATGCACGCTTGAACTTGAGTTGGGCACGGTTCTGAAGAAGCGAGGAGTTCCCGAAATATTATATCATACGGAGTTTCCACCAGACCATCTTGAAACAGGTATTACAAACATTGTAACATTGTGTAGATGGACAGATATATGTGTGTTTGTGGAAAAAATAAAAATAATAAATAAACAAATATATATATATATGTGTATGCATACATTGTATTAAGGGTGAAACTATTTAATTTGTTTCACCATCATATGTCTTATTTGCCTCAACTTGTGTCTATCCGTCACACCTCTGCATTGTATTGCCTTCTAAGTATCACATTTCTATATATATCTATATATTACCCCATGCATACATTACTTATATATATATACACAAATACATGCACTTATCTAAATACATATACACTAACATATCACTTGAATTACAATATCCACATACATATGCATACATAACTACCTTCACTCTTAACACCACGTATTATATTTTATTATTGTGTTGAATAAGACTCTTGTACGTACCGTGATAAAATACTTTGCTAATAGATTTTTCTGAAATTAAACATTTAAAATCTATGAAATTTTCTATCTAAGAGTAAAAATTTACAATTCTAGTGCCTATTTTCGGACCAGTTTGTGCTAAGATGAAACGAAGATGAAACAAATATATGAAGTAAAGCTGAAAAATTAAATTACTAAATTCTAATACGGCGACCTCATGTGAAATAATATAAAGTAAACTGAAATAATAATGTTCTTATTGTTTCTCTTTTGTAACTTAAACTTATTTTTCAGAACCTGCTGAGTGTATGTCTTTTTAAATGTTTGCAGTTCAGCATTGTCTTTTCGTCTTGTCCTTCGGGCATGATTCCGCCAGTCTGTGGGTTTGTCCTGTGCAGTTCTAGGAGGTCCACCCTCCCAGGATTTGCCTCCCCTCTTTGGGGAGGAGTAAGTTTATTACTTACTACCTGAGGCGCCCCTACTAGGGAATGCCGACGGAGCTACCCAGGCAATTTTTAATGGCCAGAGTGCTCACTTTCTCGGGCGCTAGCTTTTTAAGTCCCACTTTCCCGACCCGACCTTCGGTCACATCTTACCTTGTGGGAGTAAGATAAAACTGGCCTTGTGTCTAACCGCCTGAAGAGGAGGTAAATAATAGTTCATCATTGTCTTTTGTCTTACGTTTGACAATTCGTCCCTGTCTTTAAATCTTATTATTTCAAGCTTCTCATTTAGGCACAAAAAGCAAGGTGATTCACAGGCTTTGGCTCTCTTGATTATTTCCCATTCCACAACTGATATTTTCTTTTCCTCTTTAATTAATTTCCAGAAATGCATGATAATGAAGTATCTGTACTCTATCTTTCATGCTTGAATGGTAATTTATACCCGTAATGTATTTCTTTAAACGACAGTGGCGTGCTTCCTATGTAGAATCTTTTTACTTCTGTGTTTTCTACTGTGCTCGATATATCACTGAGGAAGTAAGTAATTGTTCTGCAAGGGGCACTCATCCGGTCTTTGACAATTACAGTTACTTCTTTCTCTATCATTATTGATATCTATTCTATCGCTTTTCAGTGCCATATTGTTATGCCTCTTAATAATTATTTCTGTGTTGTCGATGCAGCTATAGCTTAATTTTAAAGTTTTGTTATCAAATATTTTATGTAATATATTACGTGGTGGAAAGTGTTTGTTAATTAGTTGTAGAAATGTATTGCCTATGTTTTTAACATTAGGTTGAAGGGGGTATAAACCAAATAATCTTCCTACCCTAATTGTTGGGCCTATTTATACGAGTATCTATATCTTTATATACTATATTAGCGTTTGTGTATCAACTATTTTTCAGGGCAGTATTATAAATGTTCTTATGGTTATAAACCATGTTTCGTCCGAGAAATTGATGCTTATCCTGCCCCCCTCCTGCATTTTGAATTTGCAGCTTACTGGACGACCAAAGCGAATAAATCATTAATCATCTAAGATTGTGTTGTTGAATTAATTGAATAATTCATGTAAGAAGCATTTCGGGTGGCCTTTTATTACAGCTAACGAAATGATCTCAGTCCTTGGAGGAACAGCGCCTTCCAGAAGAAAGGGTATGATTTTTAAGTTGATTGAAGTATGAATAGTTAAATGACTTTTGAGAAGTAAATGATTACATAGTGTAAACTCGGTGACTCCCCCGGGCTGTGTAATACTGGGGTACATATTCGATTTTTTCATCTTCAAACCACATATTGTATTTTTGTAGAGGGTTTGAGAACACATCTGAAGTTTTCTTGGTGTTATAAATAAACGCACTCATGTCCATATAGAAGAAATCAGTCTGTGTCCATTGGAGATACTCGCCTCTCAAATCTGGTCTTCGTTAGGGTTAGGGTTAGGCGAATAAAACTCGAATTATTCTGTTGATAATCGTATTTGATGCCATACGAAAACCAGTATTTCGGTCAGATATCGCTTTTGCAAATACTTGGTAGCTCGCATGTGTTGGACTGTTTTTAAAAAATGACTACTACCGCCAGTTATTTATTTATACCTCTTTCTCTCAAATCTATCCTTATCACTTCCCCCCGTATTTTCCTTGTCTATCCCCTACTAACCGACCTTACTGTTCTACATCTACTCGTTCGTTCAGGTACGTTACGTAAAAACCCGAGAGATGTCGAGGCGAATGTTAACAGACGATATTTTCGATACGTTGCTGCGTCGTATTTTTTTTTCAGTTTGATTTTCAAGAAAGATAACAAATAACAAAAAAACGAACGAAATCGCTGTTAATAAATAATGTTTTTTGACAAAACAATGCTAAACAACTGTTACTACATACATTTTTTGCAATTATTTTGTATTCAGTCAATTGGTTAAAAAGGTTTTGTGTGTTTCTTAAGACTGAAAAAGAATTTGTTGTGTGTTTTTGGTGGCCTTTTTTAATCAATCGGGTTAGGGTTAGAGTTAGAGGGTTAGGGTTAAACAGAGACTTGTCTATCTCAACCGAAACGAGAATTTCGTAACAAATGGTCTTCGCAGACCTCCCTCAAAAATGTCTTCCAATCAGTGATAAACGCCGCATTCCTTCCATGTCGTCTGCCAGTGACAGTGTGATTGGCTAATCGCCTCGGCATCTCTCGGGTGTTTACGTAATATGCTCGACCGCTGCCGACGCCAAGTTCCCTGAAACTAATTCATATTCGACATCAATACCCAAAATTCACAATAATTGGTTAATAAAAAATGTAATTTAAAAAAAATTATATATATGCCACCTCTAAATGTTACCATCTACAAAAGATAATGTGTCTGAGTTACTCACCGTGCTGCCTAGAATATATATCCCTAATTTTCTAAAGATCGAAGTACGTAGAAAAACATATATATATATATATATATATATATATATATATATATATATATATGCAACCTCTAAATGTTACTGTTGTGGTGGCAACCACTCATTTGCATATACGAATAACGTTACACTATAAATGGCAAGCCTAGGTTGGCCTTAGAGTGTGTTATCTAAATGCCACCGGAAGTGACGCCGAAGAGCGTACATGTCCTCCCACCAAGACTCTCTGACTCGACACCTTCATTTGTACATACTGTAAATATACCTTTTCTTTAATACACTTATTATTGCATTCTCCTTGTTGTTTGCGTCTTCATTGTATTCCTCACTAATTATGGTTCAACCTTGCAACCACAACAGTTGGCGACGAGATATGAAGCGTCAAATATAACAGTTTGACGAAGAACTATTTTAAAAAAAAAAAAGTACAATGCAAAGTGTTGACGAGCAAACGGATTTTACGCTAAAGAAAAGTTTTCAACTTAAGTGAAAAAAAAAAAAAAAATCGAACGTGGCAAAAGCGACAATTTACGCCGTTTTCTGGGAATCCGACTTACAAACGAATGTAAAAGTGAATTTTTGTTTTGTCGCTAAACGACAAATCTGTTTTGTATTACTAAAGGACCAACTTGCAAACGAAAAGCGGATTTTGTTCTGTCGCAAAACGACAGGTCAGACTCGTATTACGAAAAGCAAGGAAGTAACCTACGAAAAAAAAAAAGTTCACCGGTGGATTCTAATTACTGCTCCCCGTTAGCAAAACAACAACTAAAGGAATTTTTTAATGAATAATTTGTTTGGCGGCGGTACTAAAAGGAAATACCATAGCTAGAAATTAAAGCTCAAGGACAGGATTTTTTTTTTTTTTTTTAAGTTGTCACTGGATAACGGATAATACAGTAAAATGTCAAAAAAAAAAAAAAAAAAAAGTAAAATGGAAGAATTATCAAAAATGTTCATGCAATTTTTACAGGCACAAGCTGACCGCGAGGAAAGACAAAATCAGGCACAAGTTGACCGCGAGGAAAGACAAAATCAGGCACAAGCTGACCGCGAGGAAAGACAAAATGAACGTTTAGAAAAAAGCGAGGAAAGACAAAATGAACGTTTTGCTAAAACACTGGAACTACTAAAGAGTAATCGAGAAAATGTCGACAGTGTTAATTTCTCCCATACAACTATCTTTAATAGTATGGACACATTTAATTATGTGCCGGAGGAAGGAAAGACTTTTGAAGCATACTATACAAGATACGACGATGTTTTTCAACTGGACTGCAAAAATTGGCCAAATAGCCAGGAAGTGAGCCTTTTACTCAGGAAATTGGGTACATCAGAACACAGCAAATTCATAGATTACATATTACCTAAAAAAAACTGCGGAATTAGAGTTCATGGAAGCTGTGAAATTACTAAAAGAATTATTTAATCCAAATGTATCTCTTTTTCATAAAAGATGGCTGTGCATGAATCTAAGAAAGATGGACAACCAAGATTATTTGACATACGCATCAGTTGTCAATAAAAACTGCGATAATTTTAAGCTTGCGGAACTAACGGTAGAAGATTTTAAATGTCTAATCTTCGCACAAGGGTTGGTTTCCACGAAAAATGCAGAAATACGCAGACGAGTGTTGTCTAAGCTGGAATCTGAGCAAGATTTAACCCTCCAGAAACTAGCAGAGGACTGTGAAAGGGCCATTACACTAAAAAGGATTCAAAAAATATAGAAGAATCCGGAGTGGCATATGTAAGAAAAGTTAGAAAACCATACACACCAACCAAGAACTTTACAAAGAAAAGCAATCAAAATGGAACGGGATATTACAATCCTAATAACCATAAATATAGGACAGAATATAACAAGCCTCTTCCTAGATATAACTGTAAGAGATGTGCAGAAAAGCATTGGGAATCAGATTGTCCTTATAAGAAGAAAAAATGCTACATTTGTAAGAAGGTGGGACACAAAAGCGATTGCTGCAGATATAAAGATTACACCAGAAAGAGAGTACAGCAAACAAAATCAAATACAAAATTAGACAAAGATCGGCGAAAATACGTAAAAGTGGAAATATTTAAAACACCAATAAAGTTACAACTCGACTCCGGCTCCGATATTTCTATTATAAACCTGAATACATGGGAAAAGTTGGGTAAAAAAACAACCATGATGAAAACGAGTAAATCAGCCCGGACGGTAACTGGTGGGGGTATAAAATTTGAAGGAGAAGTTGTTCTTCCGATAAAATTAAAAGGGATTACGAAGAAATTAAAAATATTCGTACTGAAAAATAGTGAAAATCTTTTTGGAATAGATTTAATTGAGAAATTTGGTCTATGGGATAAGCCAATCAATACATTCTGTAAAAAAATAGAATGTTCTTCTCCAACAACAGTAAATATAAAAGACGATTTAAAAGAATTATTTCCTGAAGCATTCACGACTAACTTAGGTCGCTGTAATAAATTCAAGGCCTCGTTTGAACTTAAAGAAAACGCCAGCCCAATTTTTAGAAAAAAGCGAAACGTTCCGTTCGCTGGGTTGGAAAAAATTAATAAAGAATTAGATAGATTGGAACAGACAGGAATTCTATCAAAAATAGAACACAGCGAGTGGGCAGCCCCCACCGTATACGTAAAGAAAAAGAATGACGAAGTTAGAGTGTGCGCAGATTTTTCGACCGGGGTCAACTCTCTATTAAAAGATCACCATTACCCTCTACCAAGTCCAGAGGAAATATTCACGAAGTTAAATGGTGGTAATATCTTCTCTAAGATAGACTTGAGCGATACATATTTGCAAATACCGGTCGAGGAAAATTGCTCAAAAATACTATGCATCAATACGCATAAGGGATTGTACAAATACAACCGATTGCCCTTTGGCATCAAAGTAGCGCCTGCCATTTTTCAGCAAGCGATGGACACCATGCTAAGTGGTATTGAGTACGCATGTGCATACCTGGACGACATTGTTGTCAGGAGCAAATCCCTACAAGAACATAAGGAACATTTGAAACAAGTATTTACTCGAATACAAGAATTCGGCTTTAAAGTAAAAGAAAGTAAATGTGACTTTTGTATGAGCGAGATTAAGTATCTTGGACACATAATAAACAAACATGGACGACGTCCAGACCCAGACAGATCAGCGGCAATAAAAAATATGCCACCACCTGATAACGTAACAACCTTGCAGAGTTTCTTAGGACTCGCAAATTATTATCAATCTTTTATTGAAGGAATGCATAACTTGCGAGCCCCCTTAAATAATCTGCTTAAAAAAGGATACACCTTGGAACTGGACGCAAGAATGTCAAACCGCTTTTGACAAAATAAAGAGCGCACTAACATCCGAATTATTCTTAACGCACTTTGACACAAAATTAAAAGTAGTCGTCGCGAGTGACGCTAGTTCCTACGGCTTAGGAGCATGCATTCAACATATTATGCCGGATGGGTCTAGAAAACCAATAGCGTACGCTTCGAGAACGCTGATACCAGCCGAGAGGGCATATTCACAAATCGAAAAAGAAGCATTGAGCATAATCTTTTCCGTGACTAAATTTCACCGATATTTATATGGTAGACAATTCTTACTTGAAACCGACCATAAACCGTTAGTCACGATCTATGGATCAAAAAAAGGATTGCCGGTATACACCGCAAATAGATTGCTGCGCTGGGGTACAATCTTACTTAATTACGATTTCCAGCTACAACATCTAGCATCAAAAAAGATTTGCCATGCGGATGGACTGTCAAGACTGATACCACAGAAACACAATCTGGAAGAATCAGTCATTGCAGCAATTCGGACAAATGTTGAAGTAAAAAATATGGTAGCAAACATCATTAAGGAACTACCCGTAACTTTGTCGGACATTAAAAGGGAAGCCGAGAAAGACGAATACATAAAGGACATAAAAGAGAAAATTATAACGGACACAAAGGTGCGGGAAGTTTTCTCCATATGTAACGATGTGTTACTGTACAGTGAGAGAGTGGTAATACCCAAAACATTGCAGAATAGGATGTTAAGAGATTTCCATACGGGACATCCGGGGATAAATCGAATGAAGTCGTTAATGAGAAGCTACGTGTACTGGCGTAACATGGACACTGACATAGCAGCAACAATAAATAAATGTAAAGGATGCCAGTTAGCAGCAAAATCCCCACCTATAGTACACAAACCTTGGCCGAAAACCGACCAACCATGGTCGAGAATCCACATGGACTTCGCTGGTCCAGTAGGAGAAAACTATTATTTAATTGTAGTGGATAGTTACACAAAATGGCCGGAGGTAATGCGTTGCAGGAATCCAACAACGAACAACTCAATAGGGTTCCTACACGAGTTGTTTGCAAGATTCGGTGTACCAGACACACTGGTCACTGACAACGGAACGCAGTTCACATCCGCAGAGTTTAAGGAATTTTGCGACACGTTCCGAGTGAAGCACATCACGACTCCGCCGTATCATCCAAGGTCGAACGGCCTTGCGGAAAGGTTCGTGGACACGCTAAAACGAGCGTTAAAGAAATCCATTGGAACACCAACAGAAAAAGCTTTGCAACAATTCTTGCGAGTTTATAGGATCACACCACATCCTAGTACACCATCAAACATATCACCAGCTGATCTAATGTTTGCCAGAAAGGTAAAATCAGCGTTTGATAAACTGTTGCCAAGACAGGCAATTATCCGAAACACTACACACACGAGAAGAAAGAAATATAACTCGGGAGATCGAGTATATTTTAAGTGCTACAAGAATAACACATCTTACTGGGAATGTGGAGTAGTGGATAAACGCATTGGTGATTGTACATATATGATTAAAGGTCCACAGAGTATACATAAAAGGCACCTAAATCAGATAAAAAAACGTCATATCCAAGATGATGATTATACGACAACAGTCGAAGAGGAGGAAACCATAGATGTCATATACGAATCCTTTAATTTGGAACCGCCTCAATATACACCTGAACCCCGAAGATCAGGTACGAAAAAGAAAATTTAATGAATCATTGATGGTAAACCCAAAAAGAAAAAGATATTGAAATCTGTGTGACTTCAAATCTTGGGAGGGGGGTGTTGTGGTGGCAACCACTCATTTGCATATACGAATAACGTTACACTATAAATGGCAAGCCTAGGTTGGCCTTAGAGTGTGTTATCTAAATGCCATCGGAAGTGACGCCGAAGAGCGTACATGTCCTCCCACCAAGACTCTCTGACTCGACACCTTCATTTGTACATACTGTAAATATACCTTTTCTTTAATACACTTATTATTGCATTCTCCTTGTTGTTTGCGTCTTCATTGTATTCCTCACTAATTATGGTTCAACCTTGCAACCACAACAGTTACCATCTACAAAAAAATAATGTGTCTGTGTTACTCACCGTGCTGCCTAGAATATATATTCTTAAAT
>OY744516.1:231020583-231248083 GCA_963556195.1 Sepiola atlantica | reverse complement strand
ACCGTGCTGCCTAGAATATATATTCCTAAATTTCTATAGATCGACATACGTAGAAAAAACATTATATATATATATATATATATATATATATATATATATATATATATATATAGGTACATGTATGCGTCTGTATTACTTACCGTGCTGCCTAGAAAATATATTCTAAAGTTTCTAAGTATCAAGAAATGTAAAAAAAAAACTTATATATATGCAACCTACTAACTGTTACCATCTCCAAAAGAATTATGTGTATGTATTACTCACCGTGCTGACTAGAATATATATTCTAAAATTTCTAAGGATCGAATAACGTAAACATTTTATATATATGCAACCTCTAAATGTTACCATCTACAAAAAAAGGATGTTTCTCAATTACTCACCGTGTTGCCTAGAATATATATTCCAATGTTTCTAATAATCGAAAAACGTAAAAACCTTATATATATGCAACCACTAAATGTTACCATTTACAAAAAATAATGTGTCATTATTACTCACCGTGCTGCCTAGAATATATATTCCAAAATTTCTAAGGATCGAAAATCGTAAAAAGACATATATATATGCAACCGCTAAATATTACCATCTACAAAAGATAATGTGTCTGAGTTACTCACCGTGTTGCCTAGAATATATATTCCTACATTTCTAAAGATCGAAATACGTAGAAAAATATATATATATATATATATATATATATATATGCAACCTCTAAATGTTACCATCTACAAAAAATAATGTGTCTGTATTACTCACCGTGCTTCCTAGAATATATATTCTATAATTTCTAATGATCAAAATACGTTAAAAAAATGTATATATATGCAACCTCTAACTGTTACCATCTATAAAAAAATAATGTGTCTGTATTACTCACCGTGCTGCCTAGAATATATATTCCAAAATTTCTAAGGATCGAAAAACGTACAAAATATTATATATATGCAACTTCTAACTGTTACCATCTACAAAAAAATAATGTGTCTGTGTTACTCACCGTGCTGCCTAGAATATAAATTCTTAAATTTCTAATAATCGATAAAAGTAAAAACATTATATATATATGCGACCACTAAATGTTACCAACTACCAAAAAATATTGTGTCTGTATTACTTACCGTGCTGCCTAGAATATATATTCAAAATTTTCTAAGGATCGAAAAACGTACAAAAAACTTATATATATGCAACCTCTAAATGTTAGCATCTACAAAAAATAATGTGTCTGAGTTACTCACCGTGCTACCTAGAATATATATTTCAAAATTTCTAATGATCCGTTGATTTGTTAAGGAGATTACCATGTACAGATATATATATAAATATATACACATACCTAACGTTATAGATAGATAGATAGATAGATAGATAGATAGATAGTGTGTAACATATATAATTATCGAAAAGGCCCGAATACACGTTTGTCATTTATTCTGTCGGCTGTTGCCTCACAGCGTTTATCATTTTCTCACACCCATTTAGCCTTATAATCATACTTATGAATGTCGACAGGTGGTCTGTATACTTGATGTGGGACAATCCACTCAGCGCTTCGACCAAAATATTTTACTTTCCATCTGTTCATTGAAAGGTTATAAATTTATTTTATTTTTTTTTAGAAATTTCATCTTTAATTGGTCTAATAACTTTTCTAATGTTAGAACGCACACAGTGACTTGGCAACCTGATTTTAAGTTCAAAACATACTTGTTTTAAAAATCCAGCCCCAACTTTTGATATTTATAACACCGAAAAGGGTTTGGTATTTATAACACCGAAAAGGGTTTGGTATTTATAACACCGAAAAGGGTTTGATATGAATAGTTCAACTTTTTCTACTGAGTATCCAATTCTTATCTCTTTTGGAGCCTTTGGTGTGTTGAAGGTCATGATATAAGTGTTTGTTTGTATTATGTTTCGTTTTTTTTAATGGAGACTCTTTTGATATTTATTAGACCTTGAGATTTTAATTCTGTTTTTATTTCAACTATTGTGCAACTTCTAATTATACCCTTTGACGTATTTATTTTTCCAAGTGGATAAGATTTTCCATTTTAAGTAGAGTATCGGCATATATTTTTTTACACCTCTACTAATATTGTTCAATTGCATAAATTTTTAATGTTATGTTTGTGGAAGATTACCCTTTGGATTAAGAATGGAGATAATTTTGTTAGAGGGGGAGGTCATCTTTTAATTCCAGAATAATAAATCTTAAAAAGTTCTCCTTTTTTTCAGAGTCCGAGTCGAATTTAGTTTTTGGTCTCTTGGTTGATCTGTTAGCCATTCATACGTTTGCAAGATTTTATCGTTTCTGCTCTCGGGAGGTGACGGTGGTTAAGTGGATATCGACACGGGTGTTCCAAGTTCGAATCCAGTCGGTTCCACAGTACCACTTTCACTTAGGGATGTTGGCAACTTTTTTGTGGTCCTTCCTGTAAGTACCCGATGTCTTTCCAGAAAGATTTCTAACTAGAAAAACATCGGGAAAAGTAATGCCAACACCAGAATCATCTGATTCACACGAAAGAAGACGAAATTTCTGCTCCCCATCCGCCACTGAGTACAATTGAATGGGAAATACGAGGGGGGGGGGGTAACCATATTCGAGAGGGGTAGTGTAGTACATATTCTGTGGTTATGATACTATCCTCCCATACATTACTTCCTCCTTTGGCGAGGCAGTGTAGTATTTGTTCGTTCGTCATGATACTATCCTCCTAGGCGAGCAAAAGTATACGACTGGAGAGAGCATATATTTATATATTACTAAATTTTCTAACGTTAATAAATTTTCTAACGTTAATAAATTTTCTAACATTAATAAATTTTCTAACATTAATAAATTTTCTAACATTAATAAATTTTCTAATATTTATAAATTTTCTAATATTAATAAATTTTCTAACATTAATAAATTTTCTAACGTTAATAAATTTTCTAACGTTAATAAATTTTCTAACGTTAATAAATTTTCTAACATTAATAAATTTTCTAACATTAATAAATTTTCTAACATTAATAAATTTTCTAATATTAATAAATTTTCTAATATTAATAAATTTTCTAATATTAATAAATTTTCTAACATTAATAAATTTTCTAACATTAATAAATTTTCTAACATTAATAAATTTTCTAACATTAATAAATTTTCTAATATTAATAAATTTTCTAACATTAATAAATTTTCTAATATTAATAAATCTTCTAACATTATTTTCTAGCATATATTTATATATTAATAAATTTTCTAACATTATTTTCTAGCATATATTTCTATATTAATAAATTTTCTAACATTATTTTCTAGCATATATTTTTATATTAATAAATTTTCTAACATTATTTTCTAGCATATATTTCTATATTAATAAATTTATAACATTATTTTCTAGCATATATTCATTTATTATAAATGTTATAACATTATTTTCTAACATATATTTCTATATTAATAGATTTTCTAACATTATGATTCTAACAATTAAAGAAGGAAATATGTCTGGGGTGGAAGTAATTTTTTTAGCCCCTTTTTTAATTTTAATTTACTTTGTTATTGAAGAGTAGCAGCAAAGAAAATTAAAACTCAACTAATTTATTTCGTATAAATTTATTCTAACTTAATATTATTTTCGATTAACCTAATAGTTAAAGTGGGTTAAGTTAAATAGAATTAAAACTATTAAACAAACTGCATAAAACATGGACAGTGTTTTAGCGATCTAAGCTCAGGGAATCAATTTTCAATATAATAATATACTAAGTCATTTAATGTTCGTACGTACGTTATCACCTTTAACACGTGTAAAAAAAAATGAAACAAGCTTCATTATTTCGTCTTTTATTTCTTCAAGAAACTTACGAAGGAGAATACATTCTAAATAATAAATTGAAAAAGAAAAAACTATGATTTTTATACGACTATTCTGAATTATTTGCCGGTATATAAGACACTACGCTAAGTCATCCTCCCCTTCCCAAAAAATGAAATCCTACTTTCTGAGGGCGATTATGTATGAACACTATGGACCTCCAAAGTGTACCACAAAATTGATGACGTCATAATTATTTGCGTACTTTACATGTGATACTTAAATGCGTTTTTAATTCTTTGTTTTAAATCTCCCAAAAATAAAGTTTTATATATATATATATATATATATATATATATATATATATATGGAGAAAGAGAGCGAGAGAGAGAGAGAGAGAGAGAGGGTTGTTTTAAAGTAAAATAGTTTATTTAAAGATTAAATTATCGAACTGGAAAAGAAACCCATTCTTTATCTTGAGATTTTAGTGCGAAATTCGATTTTTTCTACAACCGGGAGGGGGGGGGCTATTGTTTGCACTTTTTCTTTATGAATTCATGGATACTTTACCCGAAAGTGTTTACCAATAAAAAGAAAAGCTAAATCTGATGTGTTTTTAAGACTCTTTCGCTTTATATAACATTAAAATTTCGATCGATCAGAATATATTTTGTTCAGGTTTCATAAAATGAAATAATATGGGGGTGGATCACGTAGAAAAAATACTTTCCCTGATATATTTTACGAAAAATAGCATTTTATAAATAAATTAGTCTAATAATGAATAAGTATTGAAAATTTCGTGAAAATCTGACCATTACTTGATCTTTGCTAGATTTATTAAACACGCGGGTGTTAGCGCATAAAAATTGGTCACTACATAGGAACGTAAATAAAAGTACACACGTTTTTAGTTTCTCATTTTCATTATTTTCGTACATTGAAAATCTTTTTTTTTTATCATCAGCAGTTTATTATATGTTCCTTTTTTTGAATGGTAAAAAATTTATGATGATAATATAAATCTATATTCAAGTTTAATTGTGTTACATATGGGGGGTAAATTCTATAGTTAGATTTAGAGGTCCCTAGTGAACATCATGAAAACCTCGGAAAAAAAACAATTATTTTAGACTTTAAATTGTGGGATCGGTTTCGTATACATATAAATTTTACATGAAATCATCACCTATTTTCGGGCCATTGTCTTACTCAGATAGAGTTTTAAGGGCATATAACCAAAAGTTATTTTTTGTTAAGTAAGATAAATTGTGTATAGTTTGTTTTTGTTTTTTTTGGGGGGGGGAGGCATCATGCTAAAAAGTAAGTAAAAAAAAAAGTAATAAAAATAAAATAATTATTTTTCATCATTTAAAAAATTAGTCTTTATTGGCAAAATATTATTTACCAAAAAGAAATTAGAAAA
This sequence comes from Sepiola atlantica, assembly GCA_963556195.1. NCBI lineage: Eukaryota > Metazoa > Mollusca > Cephalopoda > Sepiida > Sepiolidae > Sepiola > Sepiola atlantica. The sequence continues at coordinate 231,242,839 of OY744516.1, read as the reverse complement.
AGAAAACATTTAAAAAATTTTTTTTTAAATATAAAAGAACATTAAAAGAATATTTTAACAAAGAAACATTTTAAAAAGTATTTATTATTAACTAAAAGAAACTCCTCCTTAACTCTACCACTAACCCTAAGTCCGTGTAGCAAAATCTACCTTTTCTTTAACCCTACCACGAATATCAAGCCCGGATGCCAATAGCCTTCCCTCAACAAAAAAGAACATGGTTACATTTAATTAAAACGGTTACATGTTGTTCACACGCCATTTGCTAGTAAAATGGGTGTGTAAATTTATATGCAAAACTTCTACACTCTATAGTAATTGTTTTGTTTTTTTTGTTCTTTTGGAAGGGTCAGGGGTCATCAAGTTTTTACGAGTATTTACACGTAATCACCTAAAAAAAGTAGAATCATAATTTTTAGGGAGTGGGGTAGCTGAGGGTTTTCATCTACAATAATATTTACTATTCCTCCCTGAAGGCAAAGTTGGATACAAGATCGGTTTTTAATGTGGCGAAGATCTAACTCGCAGTAAAAGATTACTCTGGATAGAGATGAAAAATAAAAATTACTACAGTCTAAGAGGAGACATTGAATCTTCTCAACATAACATTCACGGGTAACATGAACTGGAACAAACACATAGAAGATACTGCCAAATCTGCTGCAAAGAAAGTCGGCTCTCCCTACTCGGCTAGAAAACTTCTCTAACCTGCCAGCATCATATATCTCTACAAAGCCACCATGGAGTATAGTTGTTACATTTGAGCTAGTACACCAACCACTAATCTCTCCCCCCCTAGACAGGCTCCAAAAAAGAGCCTCTAATCTAATATGTCCCACACTGTCGAACTCCAGATCCTGTTCTATCGCCGCAGTGTTACATCCCTGTGCTCTTTTTACACGTACTTCAATGGAATGTGCTCGAACTTGTGACGAACTTGCTGCACTGCAACGTAAATACCCCCGACCATCAGCAAAATCCCACCCCTTCACTGTAGAGGTCCCCAGATGCCGGAAAGCTTTTTACTCTAATAGCTTCTTTCCTCGAGTTGCTTGCCGTTGGAATTCCCTCCCTGCTCCCTGTTTCCCGACTGTACAAACGTGCAGTGAACAGACATCTCCGTGCACAACTCCCCAATTAGCATGCCCCTATAAGTCTGGTCCCTAATTCATAGTAACCGCTTACTTGTCTGGGGTGAATATAAGTAAAAACTAAAATTAAATTGAATATTTTACACTTTCATTCTAAGTCGGTAGAAAAACTAAATATAAATATACGTAAAGGAAAAGGTGTTAGCCTCCATATAAACACCAAGGAAAGAAACTTTTACGAAACATACAAATGTATTAAGAGTAATGTATCCTGGTTATGATTTAAGAGAGATAACTCTAATACATATAGTATTAGAGTTATTTCCCTTCGATCATAGTAATAATACAATAATAATACATGTGTAGGTTTCGTAAAAGGAAAAGGTGTTATAAATACCAAGGGAAGGAACTTTTACAAAACCTACAAATGTATTAAGAGTAATGTACCTTGTCTATGATGTAAGGGAAATAACTCTAATACATATTACATATAGTATTAGAGTTATTTCCCTTAGTGTTTATATGGAGGATAACACCTTTTCTTTTACGTATATTTTTAGAAAAGAAGAGTTTTTCTACCAACTTTGAATGAAAGTGAAGAGTATTTAATTTAATTTTTCTTTTTACTTATTGATATCTAAAATATCGATCCGCCATTGAAGTTTTGTAAGTGAAATTTTATTTCTTTTTTACAAATTAGTTTTAGACGATCATCTCTCAAATAAAACAATCTACTAAATCTATTAAATATTTAAATTATTTCCTGATTATTTCAGTTGAAATGCGGCAATAACTATCGAATTTATCATTCAAATTCCCATCTTAAATTGTTATTCAAAAGCCAAAAAAGAATGTTTATTTCAATAACACACACATTTATATATAAAGTGTTATATATATATATATATATATATATATATATATATATATATATATATAACGTCTTTGTAATATAGCATGAAAAATCATAGCAGAGTGCTCGATTAATTGAGAATTAAAATCAAAAATTAAGAGCGTAATATTTATTTATTTTGGTACAGAAAAATTAGTACAACATTCGTACCGTCTGTTTCAAGCACAGAAGGACTTAGTCATCCGGCTCTCTTCAGTTTCTGTTGTCATCTGTTTCGGAAATGTGAAGTCACGTGTCACTCTCGTTTGGACGCGTTATTTGCTTAGAGCGTTATGTATGTTTGTTGAATTTAATGTTGTTCCTTTAACCTTTTTATCTCTATTCATAAGTATAATCCTTAAACCCATTTTCTTTCCCTAATTTCTTTAGAAGGCACATCATTAAACCCCAAAACAGTAACGGCCAAATATACGATATTTATAATATTGACTCACGGGATTTATATAGAAACATTTTTTTTTTTTTTATATTTTTTATATCTCTTTAAATCTTCTCCAGTTTTAAATCTCAACTGTTACTTTTCACCACCACCCCTTTTTTTTTTCAAACCTTATTAAACCTTCCTTACACTAAATTTAAACAAACATACATAACACTCTAAGCAAATAACGCGTCCAAATGAGAGTAACACGTGACTTCATATTTCCGAAACAGATGACAACAGAAGCTGAAGAGAGCCGGATGGCTAAGTCCTTCTGTGCTTGAAACCGACGGTACGAATGTTGTATTAATTTTTCTGTACCAAAATATATATATATATATATATATATACACAAATTAAAATAATGGGAGGTTATTTTTCCAATATTGTCTGAATATATATATATATATATATATATATATATATATATATATAAGATATATTTGGTGTACGATCGTTTCCAAGACAATTTAGAAAATTTATATTTTGTATTATACTTTATATGATTCCAAACTGTTCCTTCATCAGCGCCCTTTACAACATCACATACAGGAGTCATTTAAGAAAAAAAAAACATCAGATTTCAGCATTATTTAAAAAAACATATATTCAGACAATATTGGAAAAATAACCTCCCATTATTTTAATCATTATATATATATATATATATATATATATATATATATATATATATATATATATACGAGGCCTGTCTAAAAAGTCTCCGACCTGAGGCCAGAAAAAATATTTCAAATACGTGATTGAGTTGGGACCCTAATCCCCTTCAAAGTAGGCATCTTGTGCTTGCACACACTTAGCCTACCGATTCATCTACTGTCGGAAACACCTTTTGAGGGTTGAAGACATGCGTTGCATGGAGAGAAATGATATGAGAATAATACGATAGATGTGTAATGTTAGTCTTAAAGACAGGCTTAGTTCTGATGGCCTCAGAGGAAGATTTAATTTGGACAGTATAGGGAGAGTAGACTTCGATGGCATGGCTACACTGAAAGAATGGATGAGAGTTCTTGGGTTAATCAATGTAGAACAGTTGAGGTAGCAGGTTCTGGCCAAGGAAAACATGTGAGGAAGTGATAAAAATGGATTTGACGAAAGAGGAATAAATACAGACCTGGCCAGAGATAAGTTTGGAAATCACTTTCTTAAAGCTGTCCAACACATGTCAGCATGTAAAATGGACGTTAAACCGAATATGATGATACTCAACTTCACTCACAAGACTTGGATGGCATATGGTTTGCAGATACTTGGAAGATGGGATAGAACCCGTAACTAATTGATTTGAAGATAAAAATCTTAACTATTCCGCAATATTTGTCCATATCAAATGAACAGGGGGGGGGGGAGCATTGAACCAAATAAAATTAATAGAAAAATAAATAAAATAAATAGAAAAATAAATAAAATTAATAGAAAAATAAATAAAATAAATAGAAAAATAAATATAATAAATAGAAAAATAAATTAAATAAATAGAAAAATAAATTAAATAAATAGAAAAATAAATTAAATAAATAGAAAAATAAATTAAATTAATAGAAAAATAAATAGAACCGTAAATAAAATTCCACCAAAGCTGCAATTGGTGCTGAAGGGTGATATAAATAAAATTGAGCACATAACATTCTTTAAAATTTCTTTATTTATTAAAAAATAATTATAAACCAAGTTCATCAACAACTTCATCTTGTAATCTTTGAAACATCTTTAAGCCATGAAGGTTGTATCCACTTGTGTCCTGGTAAAAAAAAAAATTAAAGAAAAAAATGTTTAAAATGGAGAATTTGAGGATTACATGAGACCAAAACATGAAAGACACAAATCAAGACTTATTTATAGATTACAGGGATGCGAGTTGCCAATGGTAAAAAAATCTGAAATCAAGATGAATTTCTCAATCTGGAAGGTAACGGCCCCCACCAATTTCTCAACCTAGGTGGTCAGAGTGTTCACTCATAATCGCCTTAAAAGAAAAAAGTAAAATCTCATTTTGAAGTCGAGGAGGGAGGGGAGGGTGTAATTTACAATACCTTTTTTTTCATACTGAATATATTAAAGGAAACAAGAAGACAGTCTTTGATAAAACAAGTTTTCTACCTCCCCTACCAATGAATCGTTTGAAGTATGGCAAAATTAACATTTTCAGGGAGAGGGGAAAGAGAGTCGAAGCAAGGCAAGACAAAAACGTGACAGAAAGAGGAAGAGAGAAGAAACAAGAAGAGCATACAATAAAGAATTAAACGAGAGAAAGAAAGAAATAGAAATGGGGAAGAAATAAGCACATAAAGCCCTAGTGATTTGGCTTTTTCTGCGGAAATTCTGCATTTTCTGAATTACAAAAACGAATTTTGCTAAAAAGCGGAGAATTCAAATTCCTGATATTAAAAAGAACAGATCGATTCTTAAGATGCGTCGATTAAATATGCACGTTCAGCAATAAAAAATGCTGTTTAAAACTTAAGCGTGATCAACTGATGTACAGACAGACAAAGCTTCTTAAATATAAGCCTTTACAAGCCGCCATCTTTGTATTTTAGTGTGTCAGCCTCGTTCTGGAATGAGATCTGTTCATATAGTTATCTTTCCTTTCAAAATATCATTAAAAAATCAGCCACCGGGGTTTGCAGGAAAAAAACATGTATCTTCTTATGTTTAATTTTACTTCAGTCGAAGTTCTCAGAAATCAAGGGGCCCCTTCCTGGGGCTAACACTTGATCTCTATATGAGATACATAGATACCCGAATATTCTATTAAAATTTTCCTTTATTTCTCAAACATTGAGTTAGTAAAAAAGTTAAGAATAATAAATTTCTTCTCTCCCCAACTGACCAGTCAAGTATGTCATAGTATATCTTTGGTTGTGGTCTGTTGGTCTTACCGGATTCCAGGACAAGAATTCATCTAGTCTGGTGGAGTATCCAGCTACGTGGGGTTACTTGAGGTAACATCACTAGGAGAAGATGCACTATTCCTCGTATGAGGGGATCTTATTTGTGCTGCGGATACTATGTAATTTTGAATATTTGGTCAGGGTTTACTTGTAGGGGTAAGTATCCTCATGTCAAGTTGTCCTAACAAACCCTTGTACAGAGAGACTGAAGACACTCGAGAATAGTGTCTAGTAGGTAATTCAAGTGTATAGTAAGATATGGTTGTTTTTGGTGAAAATGTACAAAAGTTGTTTTTCTGCATTTCTGAAGATTCATCATGCCTATAAGATTTAAACTTTGTAGAAGAAAACTTTCTACCAATCTTTTGATTGTATAGCGCGATAATGAAACAGTTGCTAGTTTGAATTAAAGGCCAATTTGCTTGATACAATATTTTTGTTTTGTAAAAGTATTTTAATATATAAAATTATAATGCAAGAAAAGTATATCAAGCTAGATAATGGCAAAGATATAAAAACAAATGTTTATTATTTCCACCTTACACTACCATACTTCAACAATCAATATCAAACAACTGGATTTTCTTCCCCCCCCCCATATTGTTTATGGGTATCGGCAGCGAATACATGGCTTAAAAACAAAGCTCCCTTTTTCTTCAAGTTTTTATATCTCTTTGCTTTGTCTTTCTTTTTGTTCAGCCCATTTATCGTCTCATGCTTTTAAATTTGTTTAATTATTTGAAATTTTGAACTCACTCCGACAAAGTCTTTCAATTAAAAAGACTAAATATTAGCTATCCACGTGCAGTAGTTACATGAATGAACTATTTTCTGTTGATCTACGTGAGTTGTGATTGGGTTTGGTAGTTATGTAATCATCGCCTCTTCATCAGGTGCACGTATAGCATGTCTGTGTGTAACGAGATTCATACGCGATGAATCATCTTGGAGCTAAAACCAGATCCCGTGATCAACATCAACCCTTCAGTTCCAGCCTATATTCCAAACAGACAAGATGTGATCCTGCAATTCTTTGCCGGGTCGACGGGCAAGAATCAACAAACTCCAGGATAAATATTATTTCGCCTTGTCTACATTCACTCAACCCAATGTATTATCCTTTGTTTTGTTCCCGTGTTTCTCCCATATAAAACTACTGCCCATCTCTGAAATGTTGTTCGATTGTATTACGCCGTAAAGAAAAGTAGCACAAACATGCAATACCGAACGCGTTCATTTAACCTATCATTATCTTTGTCCAGTTCCCGTCATTTTCTCATCTAAACACGTTTAAGTTGGTATATTCTACTTTTTCATTTATCCGCTATATTTTGTTGGATTTTATCCAAACTGTTTTACTTACCACAAGGTGTGTGACGTTTGACTGCACGGATTTGTTCAGTTGGATCATCAAAGGGAGAATCTTTTTATCATTTGCAATTTGATTGTGATGAATTCTAAAAAAAGAACAAAAATAAATTTTTGTCTGAATTTTTAAGATAAGGAATTAGTTTGTAGAATTTGTTATATTCAGACTACTGTTCTCATCTTGAGTGTTTTTATCACAACGTTTCGGCCGATGTAACCTCCGACCTTCTTCAGGTGTATCTTGTCGAATATATTAAATTCTACAAATTATCAACCCTCATCTCAAAAATTCCAAAACATAAACGAGTTAGTTATTCTTATTTATATTGATTTTCTTCAGGTTATTGTCCTTAACGGCATTATATTTATTTCATTTTTTTCGGTCTTTGAGTCTCATACTAAGATTAGAAGGTTTGTGAATGACTTCCAACGTCTTTCTGTCTGTTGCCATTTCGCTTATCCCGCCCCCTAGGAGCAGGTCATCATCAACCTATCGCCTCCATGTCTTAGGCAGTCTTGAGTCATCGACATTTATGTGGGACACACTTTGGAGCGTGGCAAGCAATGTGGCAGTACCAGTTGATAAATTATGTGGTGGTACTAGTTGATAAATTATGTGGCGGTACTAGTTGATAAATTATGCAATGAAATTTCTCACGGAAGCCTTTACAGTGAGACTAGCAATTTTCTCGATCCGAAGCTAGGACAGTGTTGATTTGATGTTTCATCATCAACCATATCTCACAACCATCCAAGAGTACAGGGTAAACATATATGCTGTATGCTGCCTCTCTTGCAGGAGACAGAATCCCTGCGATTTTGTAAAATTGTCGACAGTTGCCTGAAGACTCTCCATGAGACGGATATATCTTGTCTTATAGTTGTGTCAGTTCGCCCACTGGAATCAATTGTGTTGCCAAGGTAGATGAATTCATCGATTCTTTCAACATTTGCAACAATTTTTGTTTCCATAGGAGTCTTATTTCAACAGGCACTGCAAATAAAGTTAGCTGTATCTGCTACACATAGCACCAGCAGGTTGGTGCACATTTTGTGCAATCACTTTTTGCATGTCCTGCATTTAAATGAGTTTGAGCCAGTTCCAAGCTTACAGGCGCTGCACAGGTATTTTTCGTGTACGTTGATAATTTGCATATAGGACCACCCATGGAGCACCACTTCTGCAGGTTTTTGTCAGCTCATTCAAAATGATTATGAACAAGAGCAGACTAAGTACTGACCCTTGATGCACTCCTACCATTATTTTAAGTGTGTCAGAGAGCATACCAATTAAGCTCATGGCTGTGGTCAATTTGTGGTAGTCTGAAAATTTCATTCACTAGTTGCTCAGAAAGAAGTTTGAACTCGAGGGCCCAGAGGTTAGCTTTTCTTGCCACTTTGTCAAATGCCTTTCCTAGATCAATTAAGATGTGAAAAAGCTGCTTTTTATGTAGGATCAACTTCTCACAAAGTTGCATCCATCGTAGACTGCAAGGCTTGACAATCGATTTAGATCAAGCGGAGGATCCGATCTACATGTAGATCTTCAGGCTATACTAGAGGAGTCTCAATCCTCGATAGCTTCCACACTGCAATGCATCTCCTTTGCCGTTGTAAAGTGGGACAGTGATGCTATCAATCCATTGCTCTGTTGAAGGATCATCCGCAGTTTGCCCGCGATTGATCGTTATGTTGATGTACATTGTGTTGACGTACGCTGTGTTGACGTACGCTGTGTTGACGTACGTTATGTTGACGTACATTATGTTGACGTACGTTATGTTGGCGTACGTTATGTTGACGTACGTTATGTTGACGTACGTTATGTTGACGTACGTTATGTTGACGTACGTTATGTTGACGTACGTTATGTTGACGTACGTTATGTTGATGTACGTTATGTTGATATACGTTATGTTGATATACATTGTACACAACATATAGAAGATACAAAGTAAAAGTGTAACAGAGAGCGGCCGACTGAAGTAGATGCAAACACTTGTCAGCGCCGTTCAAACAGGCAGTGTCTGGTATGCTGTGTACGCTCGCTGATGACAAAAAAGAAAGAGTGGGAGGAGAAAGGCGTCAGAAAGTCAAATAAGGTTTTTATTTGAAGATCTGGGCAGCGGCGTCGAGAGAGAGATTTATGCAAATTAAGTTGGTTTGCATGCGTCGCATTTTTTTTTTAATAAGAGAAGGAAAATGAAGATTCAGTCTGAGATGTGGAGATCGTTCTGAACGTGGGATCGTAAAGCGAACGAAAGGAGAGAATAGTGCTGGATTTTTTTATGTTGGACTGAACGACGTTTTTTTTTTACACTGGAGAGATATTAACATTGGCGACACCTCTGTTTAACTGTTCCGATACTATTTCTTTATTTTTTCTACAAAAAGCTTCTCTGAAAATACAACACTTACCTGAGAAGAAATATGATGGCATCGACGACTCGGACCGTGTTCCATTTTGATTCAATGAAAGTCTGTAACAATTTCAATAAAATAATGGCTTGGTCATAAGGAAGGCCAAACAAGGTTCCTTCCATTTCGCTGGAATTAGAAAAAGAAAACAAAGTTAGCCTTTATTTGATGAATTTAACGACAAATATTTTTTAACTATTGTGTTTTTTTATAAAGTTATATTATTGTTATATTTTGGAAAGAACAAAAATATTATTTTATAACTTGTTTTCGTTGTAATCATGACGATTATTCTCTGGATAAAAGAAATATTTATTTAGACTGGATCCCCTTAATTCACTGAATGCGCGACAACTACAATGTACCGTGTGACCTCTTTTCACACCAGATCTGCAGAGCGGGCTTCTTGGAAAACTCGGAAGCAGTACCAGATATGCTTTTCAGCTAAATCAGTGGAAGGTTTCTTTTTTCAGTTCAGGGGTTGCTGGGTCGAGAAGGTAAATATTAAAAATACTTGAAAGTCATTTAATATAGTTTTTATCTCTTAGATATTTGTTTAAAATTCAAACCCTAATATTTCCATTTTAATTCATTTTCCTTTAAACAAAAAAATAATACTAGTTAGAGAGCAATGTTTTTTTTATGGAAATCGCTCCAGACAAGGCATGAAGCCATTTGATGTAAGGAGCTAAAAGAAAAAATAGTACGTCAAGGTCAAAAATTAGCCAACAATAAGTGGTATATAGATAAATTCCGACCCAGAAAACAGCAATTCTTCACAATTTGTCAGAAACATCGTTTATGGAATGTGAGGACTAAAAGATAAAATAAAGGAAACAAGAGTTACGAGGTTACCAAAAGTAAACCCAAGGTCCACTTTCCCTTAACAACAATTTCTTTTCAGTAAAAGAAAAGAAATATGAATTCATTTGTTTCAAGAATTTTCAAAATACAGAAGACAAAAAAAGAAAAACTAAACAAAGAATTCTTTTGAATTTTTGAATCAACAGAAAAAAAGAAATATAAGTTTCTACATTCTATGAATTGAAAGGTCTGTAAAAACGAAATTATATATATATATATATATATATATATATATATTTTCTGCATTTTCTATGATTTGACTATTTGATAAAAATGTTAATTTTCCTTACACAGTGATTTCACGCTGGACTTTTCTTAACTGTCATCCATTGAATGCATAGCACACAAATTTTTAATTTTTTGATTTTGAATTAATGTTCACTACCTGGACTGTTGCTTTAAAAACTTTTTTATAAAAAAAAATTCTTTAAAAACTTTTTGATTTGGAAACATTGTAAGGATATAACATCAAATCAGCCCTTGATGGGGTATGTTAACATAAAAGTGTGTTTTTTGCTGTTATATTTTATGTTTTATATATTTTCAAAGCGAAATTTTTTACTCGCAATGATGTCATTGCAATAATAGTCCTCTGAGGAGAAGATTTTCTTTGAAAATCCATGGATTAAGGACTTTACGGTAGTTTTTGCTTGAACTTTGATATGTAATAAAGTTTGATTAATTTCTCACTTCTTTCATTTAATCCATTATATATATATATATATATATATATATTGTAGGGAATAAATAACAAACAAAATGAATTACAGATAACTGTAAATGTTTTGTTTATTAAATCGTTTTGATATTTTGTTTTTTTTACTTTTTAAAAAACATGAATAATATATTGTAAATACAATAGGTTTTTCTTCCCCCCCCCCCCCCCATTACATTAGGGAGTGATAATTTTCGTCAACCCTATCACCTCTACTTAAATATGAAATGCAAAAATACAGAAGAGATGTGACCGTCATTTAGAAACATATACAAAAGTTGCATTCGTTTAAAAGATTGGTCTCAACTGTATTTTTTTCTTTGCTAATTTCTAGAAGTATGACAGATTTATCTCCCTTGCAGCTGTGACTCTTTGGTACGTTTTTTAAGGTTTTGCTATAAACTTTAAATCAAGCTATAAATATCCATTAGTTCAATAACCTAACCATCTACAAAAAATTCTTCACAGACTTGGACAAATTGGAAAGTAAATATTCGATGAAAGTTCTCATCTTTGGGAGTCCAGATAAAGCCATTAAGACAATCATGAAAAAATAATCAAACGTAAGGAGTATCAAAAGGGAGCAATTCCAAGATTTAAATTACCTCATACGAATTCTGGTGAAAATCTCTCGGACAAGTTTATCTGAACTGTCAACATTGTACGCTCTCATCAAAGGATTCGAAGCGGCATCTTCGGCCTGGAGAAAAAGACAAAAAAATTTTAAATAAATAAAAAAAATTGTTTTCTAACTGTTAAGTAGAGAATCCTCTACATCATGAAAAGCAGAAAAAACGATAGTTGATGGGATGCGAAATATCTGTAATGACAATCGTAATAATTATCAAATGTCTGTAGATATTTATTATATTACTTATGGGTGAGTATTTGTGTAAATGGTTGTTTTGTTTTATGGCACATCAACCCTTTTCAATTTATTTAATGCCAAATCCAGTTATTTTGGTAAAAGTTTTTATGCATCAAGTTCTTTATATCTTCAAATATTTATTCATGTTGTTTCGTTTGGTTATTTTTTAGAGGAAAATTGTTTCGTTTTGTTGTTTTTTAGAGGAAAATTGTAGTTTCGTTTTTTGCTTTGCTGAACATGATTGAGTTTTGTAAAAAGAAAGGAAAAAAAACAATAACATCAAAATTTGGTGCATTTTAGCTATTGACAGAACAACTAGTCGGAATGCATACGATCCTCGTAGCATCGAACTACATTTAGTGCCAAGTCTCCCAGAATACAAGACAGAGTAATTCCTGAGATTCTCATGGATGGCTCTGCTCTTGAGGAGAAATCGACTCTGAAACTTCTTGGTCTTTCTCTCTCATCAAATCTTTCTTGGAGTTCATACATTAGATCCATTGCTCTTTCTGTTTCTCGTGAAGTCGGTTCTCTCTATTGCTCCAAACACGTTCTCACACCTCAGGCTATTCTCTATTCCTACAATCAGACCATGTATGGAGTATTGTTGTCATATTTGAGCTGGTGAATCTCTGTCCTATTTAAGGGTTCTTGATAAGGGTCAGAAACGTGTCTGTAATTTTATTGGCCCTACCCTTTCTTCTCTGTACCCTCTCTCTCACAGAGATGATGTTGCTAGTCTCAGCCTTTTCTATAAATACTATGATGGCATGTGTTCTACAGAATTATGTGATTTATTCCCCGCTTCTTTTGTTCCAGCTCGTTTGACTCATTGGTCAAGTGGTCTCCATCAATTCGCCGTTTTGATCAATCATTGTAATACAACTTCCTATTCCAGTAGCTTCTTTCCCAAAACTGCAGACTTGTGGAACTCTCTCCCTGCTGACTGTTTACCTCCTACTATAACCATGGTCTTTTCAAGACTAAGGCCAATAAGCACCTCCTGTCTTTGCAATAACCATATTTGTTCTTGTTAGCATATAAAGTGGCTTCATGCCTTGTCTGGAGCGATTTCCACAAAAAAAATACATAATAAATAAATGTTACGTGATTTACTGTTTACCTGTTACACAAATTTCATGCTCAGCTCAAAGCAAACAGATCTGAAGGTACCAGTAATCCACCTTTTACCCCTTTTTCTTTTTCCACAAGAAGGCCAGGAGCTAGATTTAGTTATAAGCCTATTTTGATACGCTTATCATTTGGGATATTTAAACAGCAGATGTGAACTTATTTCCAACAGCCATCCTGATAGTAATAACCTTAGACACACACTAAATGGTTATTCTTATTTTTCAAAATAAGAACCCATTGTGATTTTTTTCTTCATGGAAATCGCTCCAGACAAGGCATGAAACCACTTGATGTAAGGAGCTAAAAAAAAAAAGAAAAAAAAAAAGGTGCTTCTTTCGTTTCGCAACATGAAAATATTTATAAAATGTATAAACTTTGTTATGTACTTACGTGTTAGCTTAAAATAAGATTATACGGAAAAAATTACGCAAATTCATCCAGTATTTATTAAATTATAAAAAAAAAAGACGAAAAATGATCTAAAGTATCGGTAGACATTTTGTAACCAGCTCAGCTTACTAATTAGGCAAGGGAGATAACTCAATTTCTTTTTAAATCTGGCAATTGATAGATACAATATGGTGGTTAACAGATAAAATAGTTTTTTTTATTTTTTATAAAAGAGTATTTACTAAATACTGGATGAATTTGCGTAATTTTTGGTATACAGTCTTCTTTTCGGCTACCACATAAGTACATAACAAAGTTTATACATTTCGTTAGTTATTTTTTTTTTCAAGAGACGCTTAACATGTCACTGTAAAATGAAAGAAGCACCAAAAAAAATACTACTTCGCGATCAAAAACTAGCCAACGATAAGTGTTAGATGGATAGATTCCGACCCAGAAAACAATAATTATTCCCCTTTCGAGAATAAAATGTCTTTTCATGGTAAATTCAAATTTCCTAAACACTCCAATAACACTTCAGTTAACCAGAACTATGCAACAAAACTCCTTTTTTCCTTATTTTATTGTTTTATGGAAATCGCTCCAGACAAGGCATAAAGTCACTTGATGTAAGGAGCCAAAATAAATACTACTTCAAGGTCAATGGATAAATTCCGACCCAGAAAACAGCAATTCTTCCCCCTTTGTCAAAGGACAAAATAAGGGAAGCGAGAGTTACAAGGCTGCTGAATGTAAATCGAAAGTTCATTTTCTACTCTCTTTAATTTGTACTTACTTGTTCTTTTGCTGGTTTTTCAGATTCTTCTTTGTGAAGAGCAAGAACTTCCATTAATTTGTCAATCTAGAAAAAACAATGAAGGGTAATTAAAAAAATAACAATAATTGAATGCTCACTTAATATAAAAATGAACATTATATACTATTAAAAAGAAAATATTTTTGTTAGGTATTAAGCATTTCTACCTAAGAAAATAAAATACACATATTAAAGGGAGATAACTTGTCAGTTATTCCCCTTGAGAATTTGGAGAGTTTCGTCCCCTTAGCTTCTAATAGAGAAAGACATTCTGTAATAGCGTTATCGTTTCTGCTCCCACTATAAATATCAATTAATTAGTAAATCCTCTTCTTCCAATTGTAAAAAGTAAATAAATAATTTATTGTTGACCATACTAAGTTTCTTCATTCAAATTCTTTCTCATATTTTTGTTTGTTAACTCACATTCACATATTCAAAGTTACACCAACTCAATCATCATTCAATAACCCGACACGGTCACTTCAATTTCAATTGTTACATTTTCTTCAACGGTTCATGTAACCTATATTTCAGTCAACCTTCATCAGCACACAATCTGTTAAGTGGAGGTCAAATGTTATTTTTGAAAGAATTTGTAAGTTTGTATGTTTTCCCAATATTTCGAGAATAAAATGTCTTTTCATGATAGAATTAAGAATTGTTACTTCATTGGTTTTTGTCTCTTTTTTTATTTTCATCTCCAAATCTGTTATTTCAAATTCGCATTGTAATGGCTGCCATAACATAATATCTTCTAATTTACATACAATGCTTCTACTGAACAGCAACACTTTCGTAACTAAATTGCTGGCCATAGTCAAAGTTTGAGACTTGTTAAAATAACCAAAAAGATGAGCGATAAATTAAAATTTCCTAAACACTCCAATAAGACTTCAGTGTATGCAACAAAATTCCGTAGATGAGAAAAACAAAACAGAATTCTTAATTCTACCTTGAAAAAGAGATTTTACTCTTAAAATATTGGAAAGAAAAAAAGAAATACATATTAATAATTCAATAAGATCTGAATTGTGCTATTTCATTTCAAATTTGCATTGTAAAGACTTCCATGACGTAATAATTTCTAATACAATGCTTCTACTCAACCACAACGCTTTCTTTAACATACATATACCAGCAGAAAGACCCAATGTTGCTGGGAATTTCCTTTTTCATTATGCTCAGAACACAATATTACTTTCTTTTTTTACTGGCCCCCCTCTTCCTGTCCCGCCCCAATATAGTCAGAAGAAGCTGAAATATTGGAAAATTCTCTGAATTAGTCTTATCTATAGAGTTTAAATTTAATTAAAATCAGATATACATATTTGAAATTTTAAGGGGGTTCTGTCCAAATGGGGGGATGTAGATATTCGGCACATAGAGGGTGACATAAAGATTCAGGACCACTTCCATTATCTTTCTTGAGGATTTTTATACATATGATATAAATTTCATAAAAATAGGATATATTTAGAGTTTTAAGTGAGTTATGCCCTCATAGCTTTCTTAGGCGTACACTTAGAGATTCAAGAACATTTCCATTGTCTTCCCCGATAAATGTTACATAAGAATACACTTTGAGATTTTATGTAGATTCTCTAACCATTCTTTCTACAACAAACACAAAAACATCATGCAAACACAAACACAGACATTAAGTTTTATAGATATAGATATATAGTAGCTATCCCGACCCGGCGTTGCCAGAGAGTATTTATACTTTAATTTTTGTCAATTTTTAAGTCTTTAAAAAAGCGTAATTTTAATCATTTTCATTTACAAACAGAAACTATTATTAATTGAACCAAATATTTATAAAAGTAAAACTAATTTTTGTATTTCGAAGTGGTCAAAGTTTGAAATTTTTAATTGTAGTATTCTGTACAGACAGGTGCGCATTCAAAAAAAAATGAAATTTTTATTCTTTGTGTGACAGCACAAAAGAACCATAATGCTGGATACCATATGAACCTGTTTTTTTTTTTTTTTTAATTTGATCAATTAAAATTAATGCATCTATCATCATCGTATTAGGTTTAATGCCCATTTTACGTTGGCATGTGTTGGACAGCTTTTAGAAATTGACTTCCAAACTAACATATCTCTTTCTCTCAAGGCCATCCTTATCACTTCCTCCCATGTTTTCTTTCTGTGAACTGACCCTGCTACTACCTCCATATTTCTACATCTACTAACTCAAGAACTCTCATCCATTTTTTCAATGTGATCACACCATCAAAGTCTCCTGTTCTGCACACATCTCCCTATACTGTCAACATTTAATCTTCCTCTTAGGTCATCAGATCTAAACCTATCTTTAAGACTTACCTTACACATCCATCATATCATTCTCATATCATTTCTCTCAATGCAAACAATAAATGCCCTCTGTGATAAATAATTGAGTAATAATAAACACTGAAAGGTAAAATTGTAGCCCTAAATCCTATACTAATTCCACCCCCCCAAAAAAACATTAAACTTCACATGTAAACAGCCTAGAAAACTTGGCGATAAAAAAAAAAATAATTTTAGACTTTAGAGTGGGAGGATCAGTTTTGCATAAAAATTTGTCATAAAATGATCACCCACTTCTGGGCCAGCAGGTAGTAATGATCATCCACTTCCGGATCAGATAGCGTTTGTAAGCACAGATAGTTAACAAAGAAAACAAAGCAAGATACTTACAGATTTGACCGTATCTAATGTCACACGAGAAGCATGACCAACTTCTTTGGAATCTTCTCCAGGAATCTAAAGAAAAATTTAAAGAAATAATTTAAAGAAAAATTTAAAGAAATAATCTAAAGAAATAATTTAAAGAAAAATTTAAAGAAATAATCTAAAGAATAATTTAAAGAAAAATTTAAAGAAATAATCTAAAGAATAATTTAAAGAATAATTTAAAGAAATAATCTAAAGAATAATTTAAAGAAATAATTTATTTATAATTCAGCTTATTCATTTGTTTGCACATATTACATGGAGAATAGACGGGGGGTAATAAAAAAACAATTCAATATTGAAGATCGCATTTACGTTGGGTTTTACTAAGTTTTATTACACTGTTTGAATAATTGAAGTAGCAGTTTATTTTTGATTTAAATTGTCTCCCCTTGGATAAGGAATAAGCCAGTTTATAAGAGAAACCGACTTTCGTTTGTTTGTGTCAACGTACACTGTATGCAGACCATAAAATATAATTAAATAATATTAGTAATACAAGCAAATACATGACTCTTCCAGACAGAAATATTTCATGTTTTTTTATATAAAAATAGAAAGTTTAGTGATCATCTATTAAAACTTGTTTTTATTTAAATCATGTAAATTAGGCACCCAATTTACTTTTATAACATCCTTTCCTATCTTTATATCTATCTATCTCATATATAAATAATATATATATATATAAATATATATTATTTATACACACATATTGATGTGTTCTAAAAATCTGGGTATCATTAGGCTAGGGTAAAAAATAAAATACGGCAAATTGAAGAATATGTTTGTGAATGAAAAATAATTTTATTAAAAAAAAAATATATGTATGGTTCTATTTATTATTGAGAACTATTTTATAAATAATATATGGTTCAGTGGATTGATTACACAAAACCACACTTGGAATATATATATATATATATATTTCTAAAAAGAATATAGATTGAATGAACAATTTAAACCATCATATTTTCCTGACTTAGGTGGGGTTGTATGCATGTTGATATTACAAGTAAACACTTTCATAGGAAGAAAGTGAACAGCAAATAATAAGCATAGAAATGGATTTTATATTAAAATGAAAATTTCTAGGGTGAATGTGTACGAGTATGGTACCCTAAATTGTCGGCTGCAAAGCGGACATCACATGATATTAGTAGCATAGTTTTCTAGAAGTAGGATTGTCAAAATTTTGGATTAACAAATAAAAATATACTTTACTATAAATGTTGAAGCTTTAAAAGTGGTCATGTGATTTCCAACTAAAAGATGACCAATCAAATCATGCGATTCATAAATAAACCTGCAAGGCCAGTTTGTGTATGAAGAGTTCATAGTCATCAATTTAACCCGTGATATGTTGACGACTTTTGTTGATTGTTGGGCTGGAGATAGGTTGACTTTTGTACTGTATAGTTAGAATAAAAAAAAAGGTTATCAGTGACTTACCTGGAGTTCTGTTTCTTCATGTTCTTTGTCTAATTCTTCTTCCCGTTCCTATGAAAAGAAAGACGAAATTTTTAAAAATAAAAATAAAACACAGAAATTAAGAAAAAAGAAAGATGTCTGCTTTTTTATATAACAAAATAGAAATTGTAATTAGTTCTCAGGTAGAAGAAAAAAAATAATTCTAAAATTCTCAGATAGAAAATACTGTCATGTTATCTACACATAGAAAAGATGAAAATTGTCTCCACCCATACAGTTTCCCCAATCCAATACTGATCCATAGAGATTATAATTCAATGTACCTTGAAAATTGTTTATAGCTAAAATAATTGGGACTTGTATGCTCCCCTTCGTCATATTAATCAATTTTCAATCTAACCACTTTAGAACCATGTAATGATCTTCTTTTAAAACACGACTCTGGTAGCTTGGCCATGCCAATGGATGATGGGCGGATCCCAAAGGATATTCTTTATGGCGAGCTCGCAACCGGCTCCAGACCAGCAGGAAGACCTGTCCTACGCTACAAGGATGTCTGCATTGACCAACAAGCTGGAAGTCCATGACTGAAGATCACAGCCGTTGGAGAAGAGCTGTAAAGGCATGCTGCAAGAGGAGTGAGGAGAGTGTAGACCAGCTGTGGAGGGAGAGGAGAGAGCACAGACAGCAGAAGGCTACAACAGAGCGCTCACAACAAGACACCATCTACATCTGTTGCAACTGCAACAGAGCCTGTCGATCCAGGATAGGCTTGCACAGTCACAGCAGACACTGCAATTCAGCAATGGACCAATCCGAGGCGCTTTTAGATAAGAATTGTTTACGTCACTTGATGTCAGTTCTTGCTATTTATGTTTACGGCCTAGTTTTCAAACAGATTGCTTTCTGGATAACATTCTCTTGTTATTGTTTTAAACCCATTGACGTCATTGAACAAAGAAATGTTTCTGCTTTCTCATTTTTCACTGAAGCAATTCTTTCATTTTTGTTTTTTGATTTTGACTTATTTACTCGTTCTTGTAATGGCTATCACCCTGGTCAGGTTTAGCCGTCTTCCTACCGAACAAGTACAGTATATCTGGCTATCGCAGCCCACTTTCTCTGATTCTAAACTAGGTCACATGATCTGACATTAAATTATTGCTCTTTTTCCATGCGCAGCTTCTAACTGATATGCCTTCGTCCAGGTTTTTAATCACGTCGCCGCACCACACAACGTTACAGAATAACGTTCACTGTTCATAATGTGTTTGTACATTACTGTTATTTGTCTTTAATACACGGACAATGCAGTAAACTAATAATCCATACAACCCTCCTACGGTTAATTAATGACGATAAAATACACATTGTAAATAGGTCATCACCTGGTGTGTCTGTTTGGTACTCTTACAGAGAACGCACCGCGTTTCCGTGACTTCGCGTCGTCAACGTTCGGGCAGGTCTCAAAAGAGCCCTAGAGTTGACGAAACTATTAACCAATCAGGTCGCAGCAGGCATTAGACAATCACGTTGCAGCAAGTAGACGATAACTTTTAGATTGACTTTACATCACAGCATCAGTTACTTATATTTCTTATACCGCTCCCCGTCAACCCAGGACTGTACTCTGTTAAACTCTGTCTCTGTAAGCATAGATAGAGCACTCTTAATTGACTCGAATGCCCAAATACATGTATTTGGTGATTTTAATGCCCACCACCGTGACTGGTTGGGATTCTCCAGCCTTACTGACGCAGCCGGCAACTCTACGTATAATTTCTCCTTAGCTCACTCCCTCTCTCAGACTGTCGATTTTCCGACCCGCATCCCCGATCGAATAGACCAACAAGCCTCACTTCTAGACCTTTTCATGACCTCAATGCCCGAGTCCTGTGTGACGAAAGCTCATAGCCCACTCGGGAATGCTGATCACATTGTGCTAATGATACATATCACCCTAAGAAGTCGTCCAAAAGCTGATGAACCGTTGCTCAAAACAATAAGATACTACGAGCAGGCTGATTTTGAGTCAATCAGAGATCACATCAGTGATGCCCCATGGAGGGAAACCTTCTCACTCCCTGCCAATCAGTGTGCAAACGAATTAACTGAATGGGTCAAAGCAGGCATTGAAGCCTATGTCCCCATGCGAAAATACTTTAGCAAGCCTCACTCTCCTCAATGGTTCACCTCGGAATGTGCAGCTGCCATTTCTGAGAGACAACAAGCATTCCGTAAATTTTGCCGACATAAGTCAGCTACTAATAGAAATAAATTTATAGAGTCAAGAAATAATTGCAAGGCCGTGATAGGTGAAGCGAAGAGAAGGTTTAATGAGTTAACAGAAAAACGCATCCAGACACAGAAATTAGGTACTCGTGATTTCTGGAAAATCTACAATAGTGTAGTGAATAATGGTCAATCAACGATTCCCCCACTATCAAACCACAACGATGTCGCTTGCACGGCCACTGATAAGGCTGAACTACTTGCCCAGCGCTCCGCTTCTAACTCTACTTTGGACTCAGATAACCACCCCCTCCCCGAATTCCCTTTGCTGACCGAAGCCACACTTGATAACCTGGTCATCACCCCATCCCAGGTTAGAGACATCATAAAAAACCTTGACACCTCCAAAGCTTGTGGGCCTGATCTTATACCCACAATAGTAATAAAGAAATGCTCTGCTGAACTGGCCCCTGTCCTCTCCAAACTCTACAATAAGTGTCTAGCTGAATCTTGCTTCCCCGATAGCTGGAAAATTGCCTCTGTGGTACCAGTCTACAAGAATTCTGGAAATAGAACCGATCCCCAGAACTATCGCCCAATCAGTCTGCTTCCGATCTTTGCTAAAATCTTTGAATCCTTAATCAATCTAGCAATAGTACGACACTTAGTTAATGCTAAACTTCTTTCTGACCGCCAGTATGGATTTAGACAATCACGATCTACTGCAGACATCTTAATGGTCATCTCTGAACGCATGTATCATACACTCGACAAGGCAGGTGAAGCTAGGGCAGTAGCGCTTGATATATCCAAGGCCTTTGACAAGGTATGGCATAAAGGGCTCCTCCTGAAAATACGATCATACGGTATTACTGGGCAATTACTTAATATAATTAGATCCTTCCTAGCCAAAAGAAAAATCCAGGTTGTCCTCGATGGCCGTTCATCTAAGCAACATGACATAAATGCTGGTGTACCCCAGGGCTCTATCCTTGGACCCTTGTTGTTCCTGATCTATATAAACGATCTCCCTGATGGCATAGAGTCTGAGATTGGTTTATTTGCTGATGACACCACCCTTTACTCTCGCCATGTTGGCAAAACCGACGCAATTATATCCGATGCAATGGCTGAATCTTTAGAAAATGACCTCCAGGCTGTAGTGGATTGGGGTCATAAATGGTTGGTAACTTTTAATGCCGCAAAGACAAAACTCCTTTCCTTCAATAACTACAAGAACCTTTTCAACCACCGATTGTCATGGCAAATAACACCCTACCTGAGAGTTCATCATTCAAACTCCTCGGCCTAACCTTCACAGGTAACATGAATTGGAACAAATACATTGAAGACATTGCCAAGGCTGCCGCAAAGAAGGTTGGCTCCCTCTACCGTGCTAGTAAATTCCTCACACCTGACATTATCCTGTATCTCTACAAAGCCACCATCCGCCCATGCATGGAGTATTGTTGTCACATCTGGGCTGGTGCATCATCTACTAGTCTCTCCCTCCTTGACAAGGTCCAAAAAAGAATCGCCAACCTAATAGGTCCTTCACTGTCAGCCAAGCTCCAGCCGCTGTCCCATCGCCGCAATGTAGCATCCTTGTGCTTGTTTTACAAATACTTCAATGGATTATGCTCCGATGAATTGGCTACTCTGGTGCCCCCTCGACGGAAATTCACTAGACTAACTCGACAATCAACTAAATCTCATTCATTCACTGTGGAGGTCCCCAGATGTCGGAGAGCCTTCTACTCAAATAGCTTCTTTCTTCGTACTGCTGGCCTCTGGAACTCCCTCCCTGCCCCCTGTTTCCCCAACAGTACAGACATGCAGAAGTTTAAAACTAATGTAAACAGACACCTCGCTGCGCTGATCCCAATCTAGATTGACCACCCCCTACCTTCTCCCCTTTTCTTTTTCTCAGTAGACCCTTACGTCTACAGTGGCGGCCTGCCTTGTTTGGGGGTGAACTATGTTAAAAAAATAAAAATAAAAAAAAAATCAGAAAGAAAAATGAATTTTTAATAAAAAAAGTTTAATTTAAAAGAATATTTACCTTTTCTTTTTCTTCTTCCGGAATGACAATTTCTTCTGACTTTTCCCAGAGACGTATCGTTTTATCATGAGAGGCTGTTGCAATGAAATTACTACTGGAACTGATCGCAAGACAACGGATTTCGTCTTGATGACCCTAAAGATCAAATTTAAAAAGAAGGAAACAATTTGAAATCAAGTGAGAAAAATAAAGTATTAAGAAATAAAAACATAGAAAAGTAGAAAGTATATAAGAAGAAAGTATATAAGAAAAAACAAACAAGAATATCGACTCTCTTTCCACCTGTATACAAAAATACAAAAACGGCTGAATAAAGGTCACTATGAAAAGGAAAAAATATAACAGACTTAGTTTGTAAAAAAACAACACAAGAAATAAAAGATAAAAAGCAGCATGATCTGACAAAAATACTATTTAAAACAGAGGCTTGACATACTGACAGAAACAAAATTTTCAGTTTAAGCCGAAGAATCCAACTGATTGAGTCTTTTAAAGAGAATATTGGCCGCATCAAAACCCATCCAACCACTGATTAATAAATGATGCTGAGCGAAAATCTGAAAAATAAAAATGGTTCTTATCCCAGATTGCAAAACGTATTTTATTTTCACTCTTGATTAGAAACAAGAAAGTTTGTTTCCTAATGATAACTTCTGAAGAATTGTTTTGCCTTTGATGCCAACCTGACTAATCACTTTGCATCACATCATATAAACAGAAAGTTGGCAATCAGGGAAATAATGAAAGTAATCCTGCAAATCATTTTAAAAATGTCTTCAATTGAGAAATTCGAAAGACTTTCAGGAACCAAAGAGTTGGCAATGTTAATAGGATGTTTTCTCTTCAAAAGTTGGAATCGAAAGGAAAGTGGCAAGAAGCACGAATGAATGTTGTATCTTAACTAGAATTTGCTTCAGTAAAAAACGTTTATTCAATTTATGCATTTAGTCATGGAAATGTTATTTTAAACTGAAGTGTGATTAATCAAGTATACATCTAAAAGCATAACTGAGAGAATTTTTTTTTGTAAATGGAACTGGCCAAGCAAAAAATTAGACATTTCAGTTGTATTTGTGCAGTCAATAATGCCTAGGATTTTAGATTATATCGAATGAGTTTCAGGTTGTCATTGGGGAATTGACTGAGCCTGAGCAGGATTATGAAGGGAAGATCAATTCAGAACAATTTGCATCTGACGTGTTCAATCATAATGAGAGTAGAAGATGATGCAGACGCCACACTAATCAATTTGGATCAGTCCAAAGCTTTCAATAGGGTCAACCATCGCATCTTGTTATCAATTTTAGAGACCGCCAGGTTTTAAACTGAACTTACATTCTGCATCGCTTGCTGATCGCATGGTGCGGGTGAATGGAAAGCTTTCGGACCCATTTGCTGTCTCTCGGTTGGTATGTAAAGATTATGCGCTGTCGCCTCTACTTAATGTCCTTGCGTTAGAGACGGTACTTTGCAGACTAAGGGATGGAGCAAGTTCAGTCATACCCGAAATGACTTTACCTAGAGAAGTGCAAGCCAGGTTTTCCATGTTCACCGATGAAATCATTGACTTTGTATCATGCTTTGGAGAAATGATGGAGGCGCTTGCATGTTACAAAACGTTTACACGGGCTAAAATCAAATGATGGACAAATGGTGAAAGAATGTATTACCTCCACACAGTCCCCTATGCTGACTGAAAAGTTTGGTGGCCATAAGTCTGCCCAAACAATGGGACTTAGAGCCTTCTAGAATTGCACACCTCAGTTCATTAATTACAAGATGTCTTAATTATTAACCTCTGTCCATATATCAGTAGGCACAATAGGAATATTTGGTCATGTGATAATCCCCATCTCTAAATGGGAGAGAAAAAAAAATCAATTTAGACTGCAGCATCAGAGGAAGAAGATGTGTCTCCAGCCAGACTCTTGGACTGAGAAAATAACTTCAAACTCGTATACTTTTATCTTCCATGTTTATAAACATTTTGAAGAATATTAATTCCGTTTTTCACTGACCAAATTTAGAATACTGTCCTTTTATCACTATTGAACAATAATATATGATGAATATATAACAGACATTTTACCAATAAGGATAATACATTATACGTACCATTTTTACACTCAGACATTGCACCCGACTTAAAAATATTATTCTATTAATGTATGTTCTTTACACCCACATACATGCATTTATACACCTTTTGTGTGTATACAAAAGAACAGAACAACTGACATTCCAAGATATTTTGTTATATTTTGGGGTACTCTTATAGCAGATGCATCATGTTTCCGTGACTCAGTGTCGTCAACATTCGGGCAGGTCTCGGAAGCGCCTAAGAGTTTATGAAACTATTAACTAAGCAGCTGATAACTTTTGGAAAAAATTAATCGCGTTCAATAACAAAAAATTAATTTCTATAATCTGTCAGCTCGTTGAATCTCCCGAAGGACTAATTTAGTTTTTGGGAAAAAAATGGAAAAAAAAACATTTTCTTAACAAATCAAACAAAATCATCTTTTGAAACTTTTCGGTGCACAAAAAAAAACATTTTATTTAAAAACATTTGATTAAAAATGGTTTCTTTGACAAAAAAAAGAACAAACAAAAATAAACATAATTAATAATAGTTCCTTAGCTATGGTTTGTTCATTCTTTATTTTTAGATATGTATTTTTCTTTGATATTCTTCGCCGTAATTTATCATCTGCCAGTCTTCAATTTATCGTTTGGCAGTTTTCGCCTCTTCAACTCTCGGGCGCTTCCGTAACCTGTCCGAACGTTGACGCCACAAGGTCAAGGTGCATCATCTATAAGAGACCTATTTTTGTTACCTCAATACCAAAGTCACCTCCGTTATTATACACATTATTTCATGGACTATCGTTCCACAAACATACATTTTACCTCTCTAATTTTACCTCGTTCCTTTCTTAGCTATGTGTTAGGTTGATATGCTTTTATATATTCCTAAACTGGCTTCTTGACTTAAAATACACCAAACATTGATGCTATTGGTTTTTTTCCTTTCCCTTTGCAAAATTCAATCATGTTCTGCAAAGCTAAAAACAAAAACATTTTTCCTCTACAAAACATCCAAACCACCACCATGAATAAATATTTGAAGATATAAATAACTTGAAGCATAGAAACTTTTAACAAAATAACCTGATTCGGCATTAAATAACACGAAAAGGGTTGATATGCCGTAAAAAAAAGCAACCAAACAAAATCATATCTTCCTAAAATAAACTCAAAGGAGTTAAAATCTTATTCATTTTAAAGTCTTCCCAACTCGTCTCTTCATTCTCTCAAATATTTTGTGTTTGCAGACCATACCAGTCCGTAACAGAATGAAAAGAATAATGCTTGTACGAATGAGTCAAAATTAATCTAGTTATGAATAGGATAGACATAGGAAAACCACAGACTCTATCTCACACACATTTAATGGCCTTATTAACTTTTGCAAATAAATT
Source organism: Sepiola atlantica (assembly GCA_963556195.1). Classification (NCBI taxonomy): domain Eukaryota; kingdom Metazoa; phylum Mollusca; class Cephalopoda; order Sepiida; family Sepiolidae; genus Sepiola; species Sepiola atlantica. The sequence goes on along the minus strand of OY744516.1, from coordinate 231,216,988 downwards.
TAAAAAAAAAAAAAATTTTAATTGAAAAAAAAATAAATAAATAAATAAATAAATTTTTAATATTTTTTTTACAAAAAAAAAAAAAGAGAAAAAAAAAATTTTAATTAAAAAAAAAAAAATTTTAATTAAAAAAATAAAATAAAAAATCAATAACAACAAAGTTTGTTAATTTTGGTGACAATTTACCTGTAACGTCATGATAGGTAAGAAGTTATCTCCATCCCACTGTCGGATTTTCTTGTCTTTTCCACACGAAAAGAACATGTGAGTATGTGGTATAAACTTTACACACGTGACACTAGGAGAAAGTAAAAATAATTTTAGTTTTTAAGAAACTATCAACAAAAAATGTGTAGATTCAATTTTAAGACAAAATATAGAAAAATGATCATAACTAAAAATTAATAATTGGGATGTGTGTCAATGAAGGTGTAATGGTTTTTTTGATAGGGACTGTGAGATTGGCTAGCAGAGTTTAAATCTTGGCAAAAGAGTGTTTCACTCACTTTTGTATTAATATTCTTTAGAAAAGTATGAATTGATTTCCTCTCCGAAAAGCAACAATCAAAAAAGGCAACACCAACAACAGAAAAGTGTATTTTGATGGCACGGGTTATATACATATATATATATATATATATATATATATATATAATTTTGTTTGTTGTTGTTTTCGCGATATTGACAAATGAACATATTCAAACATTGTTTTACGAGTAAGCATTACTTAAATGCTAAGGGGAAAACATTGTTCCTTTCACCAGTGTGATTCCCCCATAAGGGGAAAACATGTCTATATTTAGAAAATATAATTATCCACAGACACATGTTTTGTCGTTTTACAGCTCATCAGTGAGGTTTAATCTAGCGAGATTCGAAAGCGAGACCCTAGTGACTGAAATCCGGCACCCTTACTACTGGACCACAAAAACTAAGGTAATGCTTCCTCTGTAAAACAATTTTTAAATACGTTCATTCGTCAATATCGCAAAACAACAACAAACAAAATTATAACATTTAGGTGCGGTATATCTTCCTCTGCTGCTAGTAGCCAAGTGGTAAGGGTGCAGGACTTCAGTCACTGTGGTCCCAATTTCGAATCTCGCTAGATTCAGCCCCGTTGATGAGCCGTAAAACAGTGAAACACGTGTCTGTGGATAATTATATTATATATATATATATATATATATTTATATATATTTGCAAGCAAATTAATGTAACTTTAGGTAAGTAAAAAATTACCCTCCAGTGAATTCAAATTTTTATAAATAAATGATAGAATTTATTAACTATTTTAAGGAATATTATTGAATTAAAATTTATAAATGTCTGCACAACTTTCTAGCTCTGAACTGAAAAATTAAAAATGGCGTACTAGTTAGTTTTCCCTACATGTGAGTTTGCTCTTTTCTTTCTTTTTTTATATTTGTTTTTGCCAAAAATTGACCCACTGTAGAGTGTAGTTTTTTTTTTCAAAACATTTCAATCCAAGAACTTTTTATTCTTCGTGGATTTTTCTGATGATTTTGTAGTGTTGCAGAAACAATTTTGACATAAAAATGTTGTTTGGCTCACGGCAAAAGAAACAGACCATAAAAAAATACATCTCACAGAAATGTTATGTTTTTTGGGAAATGTGAAAAAATAAAAATGAAAATAAAAAAATTAAAAAAACATAGTTATTGGAATATAAAATTAACCTGATTTAGATATACTTTGTTGTTACTGATTGACAATCATCGAGCTGAATCTTTTAAAGAGACTGCTAATTAAAAGGCACCGCTAGTATATGCTAATACATATATTGTCATAATTAATATATATATAAGAAATATAGACTAAATTCCAATGTCCAAGTCTTTATTCATTTTTTCATAGAAAATTCAGAAGGAGGTTCGATAGCTTGACAGTTATTATTATTTTAGTATTAAAAATAAGATGGCACCTGACAACGATCAGGAATAATCCATGTTCCCCAATGGAACAGTGTTCAATCTGAGTGTTTTTGGGGTTTTTTTGTTTCTGCTCCCTGATGTTTCTGGAAACAATCTTTGGACTTCTAAAGAGTTGCATATGTGAAAAAATTTAAATATACAAAGCTATTCCTGGTTGATTATATATGTACGAAACGGACCGTCAAGTCATCAAACATTCTGAATTATCTATATACATTTTCTGGAGTGAGGCGTTCATGCTCTGTGAGGGACTGCATTAAATTTTTTTTTAAGTGGAATATTAAAATCAAAAAAAGATTGACTGTTATGGAAAAACCTTTCAAAATTTGAAACAATATTTTTTTTTAAATAAAACCAAAAAAATTTTAAAATTAATATTTAATCCTTGTTAATTTCCATCTAGGTGAATTTAGCTTTAGTCTTAATATAGACATTTTTTAACATATTTCTCCTTCAAAATCTAAGACTGTACCGTTCAAAATAAAAGATATTAATTTGGCCATATTAGCCCCAAATCCATCCATTCAGCTAATGACGTAGAAACTTCACAATAACATCTCACCGTTTTCTAAAATGTGTACTCACTCACCTGCCGTCATGGGCAAAGAAGGATTTGTGACAATCACCAAAATCTAGTCCCCACAATTTGACGTCTCTGTCGGCAGAGCCTGTAACAATATATTCACTGTCCGATGATATGTCCAAACACAGCACGGGCATACTGTGTCCATAAAGGGAGACAAAAAACTGAAAGAAAATATTTTAAAATACTTTAAACTTTTTGATCAATTTTCTAATGTCTTGTTTCAATGAAGCAGTTAGATTTGGGATTATTAAGACGCCTGTTCTCATCTTGGAGGTTATTCGCGCAACATTTTGGTTAATGTAACCTCAGACTTTCTTCAGATGTGTTTTGTTGAACTTGGGAATCTATAAGGAATTTCAAACGGAACCTTTTTATTTAATCCATGGGAGTAGATTGTTCTCGCTGTCAACCATGACCGGGTAAAAGTTTTAAGCCATTTTCTTTTATTTTAATAAATATTGCCTATAGCAAAGATTGAACCTTTAAACTCCAGAGAACTGTCACTTAGAAGTGATTATTACTTAACACCTTTATCTGTTGCGTCACATGTCCATTGCTTAAGACTTCTACCTGGTCATAGCTGACGGAATGAGAACAATTTACCCCCGTAGATTAAATAAAGGGTTCAGATCAAAATTCCATATAGATTCCGGAGTTTGACAAAATACACCTGAAGAAGGTCGGAGGTTATATTGGTTCAAACATTCTGAGAATAAAATCCAAGATGAGAACAGTAGTCTGAATAATTCAAATAATACAACTTATCAAAAGTGTATTCTTATGTAAAATTTACCGGGGAAGATAATGAAAGTGTTCCAGAATCTATGAAGGCATGATCCCTTAAAACTTCAAATATATCCTATTTTTATGAAATTTAAATCATATGTATAAAATTCTCTGGGGAAGATAATGGAAATGGCCCCGAATCTCTACATTACTCACGATGGGTCGAATATACTTCAATAGATTGTGCTTCGATGAACTAGCTGCTCTAGTGCCCCTCCCCCCACTCGACGTAAATACACCAGACCAACCCGACAATCAGCTAAGTCCCATCATTCACTGTTAAGGTCCCCAAATGCCGGAGAGCCTTCTACTCTAATAGCTTCTTTCATTGTGCTGCTGGTCTCTGGAACTTCCTCCCTGCTCCCCCAGCTGTACCGACATGCAGAAGTTTAAAACTAATGTAAATAGACATCTCGCTGAACAGCTCCCAACTTAGGATGACATCCAAAACTTCCACCCTAATTTTCAGTAACCCCTTACATCTACAGGGGTGAACTATGTTAAAAATAAAAAAAAATTTTAAGCTATGTGGGTTCCCATCTCTAAATGACTCATAGAGACAGAACCCCCTTAAAACGTCTAATACATATATCCGATTTTAATGAAATTTAAACCATATGTATAAGACACTAATTCAGAGAGTTTTTCAACATTTCAGTTTCTTTCGACTATATTATAGGACACAACGGGAAGAGGGGGGGCAGTAAAAACAAATAAAGTAATATGGCGTTATGAGCATAGTGAAAAAGTACATAGTAGGGATCTACATTTAATCCCGAGCAACGTCAGGTCTTCCCGCTAGATTTTTTATAATTAGCCCAATATTCAAAACTCAATTATTGTTTAATAAATTGAAAGTTCTGAAAGCATTTAAAGAATTTTAATGAATGAATGAAAATAGACAAATAATGCTTTTGGAGACCACGTTTATTTAATTTTTTTTTTTAATTAATTTCGAATGATAAAACATTCTTCTTTAGTCCGAATAGATTTAAAGGCAATACCTTAGTATTTTCTCCACAATGTTATCGGAGACTTGTTCAGACTGTTGTGATGTAATTGCAACATTCTTTTTTTGTTATGATTTTGAACTTAAGCACGCGTGGACACTTATGTGGGTAATAAATTAAAAGTTCTGGAAGTATCTAAGAATTTTCATTAAAAATTAATGAAAATAGACAAACAATGCTTTTGGAAACCACGTTTTAAGATGCAATATTTTTTTTTTTTTTTAAATCACTTAAATTTTTCTTTTTACTTTATTTCTAAGTAAAAGTAAAAAGAGAAAAAAAAAATATTTAAATGATTTTTAATAAAACTGGCAAAAATATGCAGTCGCATATTTTTGCCAGTTGTTTTATTTAATTGCTCAGTAAAGTGTGTTAGAAAATGAAAAGAAAGAAAATTACCCAATCTTTTATTTTAATAAATAAAATACGGAATAATAAAAACATAGTTTTTAAACAAAATTTACCATTTACGGCGAAAAAAAAAAAAGAAATTGAGGAACAATCATAGGTGTATATTTGCGAATATTGATTAGAAGCTTTGAAACAAATTAATTATGTAAATTTGAAAGACGCGTGATGTTTGGGGAAGTTTTGGAATGGTATATATAGGAGCTGATAAGTAGATATAAAAAGAGAGCGATCAAAACTAATAATATAGTCTAGTACAATTAATAGAAGTAATAGTATAGTTTTGTGTTTCAGACAGATACCAAATCTCCATTAGTAATAGATATTGCATCTGAAAACGTGGTCTCCAAAGGCATTGTTTGTCTATTTTCATTAATTACAATTATTGTTTGTTTTAAGAGAAGGGGCCTAATAGATCATTCCAGGTTACCTTACGATAAAAAAAAAAATCCTCATCTTCATTCTTCAATACAAGATAAATAAAAATAAAACCAAATCAAATTAAGAAAATAATCCTTTACTAAAAAGATCTTTTTAAATCATTTTGCTTGTGGCCATTACCTTCAAGGTGTCAGTATAGAAGAGTTTCACTGTATTGTCCATAAGGGCCACAGCTATCAGCAGATTATTGGGGCTAAAAGAAAAAGAAAAAATGGACAAACGAAGAAATTTATATCAAATTGTTTTGATGAATTGACAGAGCTTCTTACAGAAATGGACAAATTTTAACATGATATTACACACTTAAGCGAGACATACAGACGTAGAGAGACTCTTGTAGAGATGATTGGACAGATCTAAAAATGTATTTCCGAAGTTGTGTTCTTGCATGCAGACCTTATTTAATTGCCTCCTCACGAGGGTAAAGTTAAACACAAGGTCGTTTTTTATGTGGGGAATACCCGGCTTCCCAAAAAGGGACACTCTGGATGGAAAAAAAAAAAAAAAAATTGCTCTAGTCAAGAAGGATTTTTTTTCCTCTGACCGATCAGATACTACACTTTGATCCTAGCCCAGTATTTACATAATTCCCCACATAAGTATGATGCAATACAAGGCCAGGAAGGTGGGAGAAAAATCCAGCTCCTGACGGAGGAGCAAGGCGGGCCTCTAAAAATAGTCTGTGCAGCCCCATCGGCAATAAACCAACCCCCTTCCCAAAGAGGGAAGGCAAGGCCTAGGATGGTGGATCTCCTAGGACTACCCAAGACATATATACCTCAGTCTGACAGATAAAAGCCACCGAAATGGCCAGTCTCTGCCGGACTGATTGTCAAGAAAGTATTCTCGACTGGTATTTAGGAGGAAGAATTATTAGACGACTTTCACCGTCAAAATCATCCCCCCTCCCTGAAGGTTAGGAAGTGCAAAAAATAGATAAAGATCCACTGTGTTTTACTCAACCTAGATTGTTCTGAAAATAAAGCAATATTATGGAAGAGGCATGAACCTACACAACCCCCTTAGCTATGGGTAAATAGCAGTTCATCTTGAATTAATCATTTAGAATGGGTATTATTAAATAATTAATAAAAGGTTTGATTTGCCACAAATAAAACAAAGTGAACCATTAAAACAAAAAATAAACCCTTAAACTTCCATTGAACAAAGATCCTTGGTTATACGATCGCAGTTTCAAGAACAATTAGCCCTTAATAAAGTTTTCTGCACAATATTCAAGGATCGATATCATTTAGTTTGTTGGCCGTTTTGCTTAACGACATATCAACCCTGTTTCAGATTATTTAATACTGAATCCATTCAAATTTTTAATACCTTCAAATATGTATTGATGGCGCAAATTATTGCATAACTTTCTGCATGCAGTCATTTTCAAATATCAACCTTTATTTTATGCAGTTTGAGTTTTTTTCTTTGTATTTTGTCAGATCTTTTCATTTCACATTGATTCCCAGAGTTTTTTCAAACAATTATTTCATATTGTTTGTGCTGTTCATTGGTTGTTTTGTGGCATATTTAATCATTTTGGTAGAAAGCCTTTGACTTTAAATCCTTAATTTCTTGTCTGTACCAGTCTGAGAGACAAAATTGCCCCTCAACCAAAAACCACTCCCATTTTATCGATTCTCAATCTTGGCTGAGAAACGGAACGTCGCGTTTGAGTTAGCCTCGTTTTGCCCGATGATGCATGCACTATCATTTGATCATAACTTTGCAACGTTCACCTTCCAAATTCACTAGCACATATACAAAAAACTCGTCTCCTCCTGCTACAGTAAGGGAAGTCTCCGCCACAGTATATCACCGGATGCAGTTTCAGGTCAAATTCAAGAAAGATTCTATTCAATTTATTATATAGGACTCTGCAGATATGAGCATTAGACATCAAAGTAAACGTGGAAATAATGACAACTGAGAGGTGACTTCACCAGCAGATGTAGTTTAATGTTATACAGAGGACAAGATGTTATTTAGGAGTTTTCGCATTGATTTAACTGAACATGTTATGTTAAAAAATGGTGGAATGCATGCGTATTACAAACAACGGATCTGTCATGAGAAAGATATCTGGTTCAGGGTTTGACCACCCAGAATTTTGTTTCTCCACTTGGAAAAGTAATCGCCTTTTGGCTAGAAACAAAGTGTAGTATCTATTCTGATGCTACACTTAGTCTTTTCTGTCCTCAGTCAATGAAGGGGAAGTCTTTCTTGACTGAGGCAATCAGTTTCGCTAATTTAATAATATTCATGATAATTTGGCAAAGTATTTTCTTAGGTAGGTATATTTTTTTGGTCTGACTGCTTACCTGTAACTGACGGCTAAAATACCTTCGTCCATTTGCAACGTTCTTTTATGTTGTAAGGTCAATTGTTTACTGAAACACAAAGAAAAAAAAATAGTGAAAATTAATCCATTGGAATTAGACAGGTCGCAGTCATAACATTGTGTCATATCTTTCTAAAAATAAGAATCCTCTAACATATAAACTAGTTGGACTTTGTAGAAATTTCATGGTTGCTTTCTTTGTTGCCATTAACAATTTTGAAAGGTCCAAATTTTAGTTTCATTTCATAGTAATAGGTAGAATATTCATTTTAGCTTTAATTTGAATATAATCATGCAGCAATCATAAATAAGGAACTATTTCCTAATGCAGAGAACTGTTCTTGCTGAGTGATTCGGTCACAAACTGACCAATCAGCTTGCAAGGCGTATTAATTTCAGCTGTCTCCTGAGGATCTACTTTGGACCCTTTTGGTAATATCAAGAGTCATCAGAGCGACAAGAAAGACACACACCCTTCCTCTCTCTCCTGCTTGAATCACTTGGATTCTCGAGCTCAGCTATCTTCACTCAAAGATAAGCTGCCCATAGACTTTCGGCAGTTAAAGAACTTTCCATTTTACTTTTCTCACTTGGACACTGTCCTAACCTTTGCCGACCTATATCCAACGGTGTAGATAATATAAAATAAACCCCTTTTGTTAAAAAAGAGGTTTTTTTTCTTTGTGCGACAACCGTTTTCATTTACATACTACAATATTAGGAGTTGTTCTTATTGCTCACTAATAAGAACAGCTCCTATATATACATTAATTTCTGCTTTGTATGCATTTTTGTCACTTATCAGTACGTGCTTCAAGAAAAAAAGTATTTTAGTTTCATTCAAACAATTCAAAAGTTTAAGCGTTGGGGCCATGAGTTTCTTGGGTTACTCAACTTTCCCTGGACAACGCCGGAATACATGTCCACTAGTTTTGAATAAAGTTATTTGCATAAATCTGGGGCCCAATATTCACAGAAAGTAAAACTTGCACTTAGTAGTTGGCAAGAACAAACATATTTAACACAACTTTATAAAAGATATTAGTTTCTTTTGTCGTTGTCAGACGAGACTAGAAATATGTGATCTTTACTGTAAATTGATTGGGAAAGATTCTTTTGGCACAATATCAAACAGGGTAGTGAGAGTTGGTATTCATTGTAGTATTTTTTATTATGCATCAGCTTTTGTAAAAAAAAAATGTTACGATAGTCAAATAGGTGAAGACATGTGACAAAAGAAAAAAGAGAGAAAGTCTCGGAAAATGGACGATCTACTGAGTAGATGTGTGCAACAGGTACTAAAATAAGTAACCCTCCAACCGAACGTCTATTTTTCTTTTCTGTTCTTCCTTTTTCTTCTATCTATCCACTTTCTCCACTTGAGCGTGGAACATGAGAAATTAGGTTAGATTGTACCCTATAGGTTGGTTAGTCACATGTTTATTTAAAAACATTATAATTGCATTTTTATCTTGAGTGTCTTGAATTATTCAATTAATAATTTAATTTCCATTGCTACTAACATTATGTCAGGTCTTTAAACAAATAAAAACTCTGCAATTGAATCAAAGAGAATGAAAAGTCTGCAACTGACACAGGAATTTTAAAGAAATAAAATGTCCACTCTACAAAAAAAAAAGAAAGAAAAAAATGGAAGAAAATGGTGGAAGAAAAAAAATGGAAGAAAATGGTGGAAGAAAAAAAAATGGAAGAAAATGGTGGAAGAAAAAAAAATGGAAGAAAATGGTGGAATCGTGATTTATTTACCTTGTTATCTTTTCATTTTCTGTCGTTAACCATTCAAAGCTCCAAAGTTTAAGGCATTTATCTCCACTGCCAGAACAAATACCATTCTGTTAGGAAAATAAAAAAAGAATATCCATGTTTCATGTAAAATTTATTTTCAGTTAATGAATTCTAAGAATGAAAAAAAAAAAAAAATTTAAATGGCCCCCAAATTCTGAGGTTATACTGCAGACATACGAAACCTGTCTAAAAAATATCCGACCCTAGTCCATAAAAAATATTTCAAATACGTGACGGAGTTGAGACCCTAATGTCCTTCAAAGTAGGCCCCTTGTGCTTACACACACTTAGCCCACCGATCCATCCACTGCCAGAAACACCTCTGGAAGTATTCTTTTAGAATGGTGTTCATCTCCGTTGTCATGTTCCGCATTATCTCTTTCTTCGCACCCTTTAAACAACAGCTGCACCCCGAGCAGTTTGGCGCCTGCCAGAACGCTGATCACTCTCCGCTGATGTGCGGCCATTTTTGAATCGGTTGAACCACTCCTTAATTTGTGTTACACCAATCGCATCTTCTCCTAACACCTGCTGAATCTAACGCAGGTGTGATAAGTGTTCTAGCCTAACTTCTTTGCAGCAGACTTGGCAGTATCCTCTATCTACTTATTCCAATCCATGTTGCCGTAGAATGTTAGCCTGAGGAGTTTCAATATTGGACTCTCGGGAAGGGTCATATCGGTTGTTCAAAGGTTTCTTATAATTGTTACAGGAAAGGAGATTTGTCTTGGTAGCATTGAATGCAACCATTCATTCTACTGTGTGAAAATATATTTATATTAGCTAATTCAATATTTTATTATTAGTTTTCAGGTAACTGATTGATTGTTCAAATGGAAAATCTATTCCAAATTGTACAAAAAAAGTTTGATTTTCATAAAATGCTTGTGGAGTCAAGTGAGGTCATCCCACACACACTTCTTCAATATTTTGTGGAAAAACTGAAAAAAGAAGTTTACCTTATCAGGTGACATATGAATTCCCCAAATTGGTCCATCATGGGCATCAAATGTTTCTAGAAGATTGGCTGTTGCAATTTCAAACAACTGAAGTTTGCCTGTCTAAAAAAAAAAAAAAGAAGAAAAAATGAAAAAACGCCTTTTTTTTTTTTTAAATAGGCCAATTTTGGTGGTGGTAGTGGTGGTGATAGTTACTCCTGTGGGCCTATACTATTTTTTTTTTTAACATAGTTCACCCCAAACAAGGCAGGACGCCACTGTAGACGTAAGGGGCTACTTAGAAAAAGAGTGAAAGTTTGTGTGTGTGTGTGGGGGGGGGGGGGGTCAACATAAATTGGGAGCTAGGCAGCGAGATGTGTGTTTACATTAGTTTTAAATTTCTGCGTGTCAGTAACGTCAGGAAAACAGGGAGGGAGTTCCAGATTCCAGCAGCACGAGGAAAGAAGTTTTTGGAGTAGAAAGCTCTTCAGCATTTGGGGACCTCCATAGTGAATGGATGGGATTTGGCAGATTGCCTGTGGAATAGAAAAATAAAAACACTAACTCCCGTAATCATATAAAACGTAACTTGTTGGGTTGAGGGGGGGGGGGGGATAATTTTTACTACTTTTTTGTACAGTGAGTAAGAATATAACGCTGAATAAGTATATAATATTGTTTTTATAAAAAAAAATTTTTTTCATACGGCCGCTGAACAGCATAAGAACCAAATATTTATTGTAAAGGATTCATTAAATGGTTCATGTTTTGTGGCACATAAACCCTTTCTTTTAGAGGGTTATTTAATGTCAAAACAATATCTATGGCAAATGATTTATTATAAACTAATTAAATATAAGATACTATTTTAGCCATAGATGAGGACCGAATGGTATTCATACCATCACCAATGGTGTTCACCTTAGAGTGAATACAATGGATTTGACCGAATTGAAACTCGGATTAACCAATTCCATAGTTCATGTATCTCTGCTGACATCACTTGTGACTCCATGAAAATTTGAAGAAACGGTTTGAAAATTGACAAGTTTGCTCTCCTTGTGCTCTTGCGATAAAAATGAAATTGCTACAGAAGAACATCTTACCTTTGTTCCGATAATGCAAAGCCGATCACCAGGAAGAAAAAGAGAGCAGAGGGCGTAATCGCATTCAAATGTAGAGATGCATTGCACATAAGTCCTGTCGAAAATAGAAAAGAAAAAGATCAATTTTATTTGTTCTTAGCCCTCGTTCACATAACATGAACAAGTAACAAAGGGTTTCGTTTAACTTTCAACAATTCTTACCATTAGATAATAACATTGTGGCATAATGAATAACTAAGTTAGAGGAAATAACAAGAATAATCAAATTATCCCCCAAATATTGTCTCCAAACCGATTAAAAGTTACGCTTAGTCAAAGAGAAACTTCAGCCCTGTTTTGAAATAACTGATGCTGCGTAGTGCAGCAGGGTTATGGTTGAGCCACCAAGAGTTGACAGTTTCCCCCAACGAGCCAGGCTTGCTATGCAGGCTTCTGAAAGGTTAAAAACACTGGTGTGTACGTATTGCAAGGATGTTTTTAAGAGACAGTTTTTTTGTTTTGCAGGCTGACTTGACACAGACAAATGCGTGTGTAAAAGCTACAGGCTTCCTGAAAATCGATTGTAATGGTGTCGCAGTATTTTGTTTGATAAAATGAAATAATAAAAATAAATTATATTTTTCTAAGACAAAAACGTCTCATCCATTCTATATCCAATCATTTTCTTTCAGCTAACAGACTCATCCCTGTTCTCTTGACCCAAAACAACACTTTATGACAAATGTGAAGAAGAAATGCCGATAAGACGCTTATCCAAAAGTTCCAAACCAGCAGGATCAATAGCACAGTTTTACAGATCTTTAAATTCGCAATGTGCGTGCAAAACTATTGACAAAGAAACTGGTCAGAACTGATGCGACACTCATAGACCTCCCCATCCCGAGATTAAACCGGGACTATTTTTAGTACCAAGTCACACAGGATACAACACTGAATGACTCCCCGGGATCACAATAGTATCACATTTTTATCGCCCAATAGACAAAAAAGACGCTCAAATATGACTTTTAGTCAAGCTACTGCAGAAGACTGTTAGAGTTTCATTTGGTGGAATATTGTCCAATAATTTTGGTTCATCATTATTAGTAGTAAAATTGTCTCTCCTATGACACCTGTTATGTCAAGGATACTTGATGCCAAACTTGGTAGAATTTACTCAACGGTTGTTTGTACTCATAAGTATTTATTAGTAGTAGTAGTAGTTTTGGCACTTCTTTAGTTTAGCTGTGAATCAGAAATCAATTTTGAAGAGTTACATTTACTCCTAACCCAATCAACCGGAAGTAATTCAGACTTTGAATTTTTTATCCAAAAATGGATCTTAACGACCTAAATCTGCGAGATATTGGTAATTTAACTAGCGAGCCCCCCAAAACTATTGACTTTTTGCCGGCGCACAGACTGATTTCTTCCAGTGCTGTTGACTATTCGTTTTATAAAACGTTACATTATTAAATAAAAAACACTGTTCGCTGTTATTATTGTTCGCTTTATTGATTGTTTTGGATATCAAAAAAAAACTTCTAATTCTATATTACTTCCGGTTGATTGTCTGACCTTGTTTTCAAAATTGAAAACAAATAAATTCGGATTCACAGCTAAACTAAAGAAGTGCCTATTATTCTATTAAATGATAAATCTTAGTTTTGTTTTTTTTTAAATATTTTTGACAGTGAAATTTTATATCTGTGAAGAGTTACATTCACTCAATCAACCGGAAGTAATTCAGACTTTTAATTTTTCATCCAGAAATGGATTTTAACGACCTCAATCTGCGAGATATTGGTAATTTAACTAGCGAGCGCCAAAAAACTATTGACTTTTGCAGGCGCACAGACTGATTTCTTCCACCGAGACATGCCCGGAAATGAAACTTACATCCATAGATAGAAAAGACGGATTCCAGTGAAGATGTCCGCATAAACCCTGTTACAAAACATTGTACATTAGAAACGACAGTTAAAAAATTAATGTTGACTGTTCGATAAAAAATCAGTTTTAAATTATATCCTCCCCCCCCCCCCAAAAAAAAAACAAAAAACAAATCACTGACAATTCGTTTTATAAAATGTTACATTATTAAATAAAAAACACTGTTCGTTGTCATTATTGTTAGCTTTATTGATTGTTTTGGATATTAAAAAAACTTTTAATTCTATATTACTTCCGGTTAATTGTCTGCCCTGGTTTCCAAAATTGAAAACCAATAAATTCTGATTCACAGCTAAACTAAAGTGCCGTAGTTTTTGTTACAGTATTATACTTTTGATCTCATATGCAAATTAGGTTTAAATCTGGAACCGATAAAGTTTATTATTTTTAGCATTAGCAGTAGTAAGATCCCCCCCCCCTGAATGACACACCAGCATCCTGGAATACTGCATGCATCCAAATTCAGTGCAATTCTATCAAGTAGTTTTGGAGCCTATAAATGACCAACAGACATAATAAAAAATTGCTAAGATAAATACAATTCAGTTGTCATTTCATTTTTGGAAAATTTAACATGGATAAAATAATCTAAAAAATTCCAAACTAAAAAAAAATAAATAAAAATGGAAGTAAAAGAAAAACAAATTGAAGAAACTTTTCTTTCGTCTCTTACCGATTCCAAATTTTCACACAGTCCGCACTGGCAGTGAGGATAGCTGTATTGTCTGAACTGAAACAAATGGTACGAATATCTGTGCGATGTCCAAATGTGTGAAGAAGTTCCCGTTCTATCGTGTCTTGCCATGGGATGCTTGTGTTTATGCAATACCAAGACAATGTATTGTTGGAAGACAGACAAACCACCTTTAAAATAGAGAAAAAAATATTAATAAAACTTTTAAAATATAAAGAGATGGATATTCGCTTTATACTATGGATGGGCAAATGAAAGTAAAAGTAATTGGTTTTTAACAATGAATTTTAACAATTTATTTTTTTATTTTTTGTTTACTCTTTTTTTTAATCTTTTAAAATTTTTTTAAATTTTAACAATGTTTTATTATTATTTTAAATTAAAAAAAAAATTTGTTTAATTTTGAACAATGATTTTTTATTTTTAAAGATTTTTGTTAAATTTTTAAAAAAATTTGTTTCATTTTTTAATTTTTTAAAAGTTTTTTTAATTTAAACAAAATTTTTTTAATTTAAACAATGAATTGAAAAAGAATCTGCCAAAAATCAGAGAATTATCCGATCTTAATGAAATTTTCAGTATTAATTAATAAATGAAAGTTGATATGAAGTATTTATTTAAAAGAAATACATTACTTTAAATTACAACGAATATTAGCTGCCTTAAAAAACAATTACAATGAATATTAGCTGCCTTAAAAAACAATTAAAATGAATATTAGCTGCCTTAAAAAACAATTACAATGAATATTATCTGCCTTAAAAAACAATTAAAATGAATATTAGCGGCCTTAAAAAACAATTACAATGAATATTAGCTGCCTTAAAAAACAATTACAATGAATATTAGCTGCCTTAAAAAACAATTACAATGAATATTAGCTGCCTTAAAAAACAATTACAATGAATATTAGCTGCCTTAAAAAACAATTAAAATGAATATTAGCGGCCTTGAAAAACAATTAAAATGAATATTAGCTGCCTTAAAAAACAAATAAAATGAATATTAGCTGCCTTAAAAAACAATTACAATGAATATTAGCTGCCTTAAAAAACAATTAAAATGAATATTAGCTGCCTTAAAAAACAATTACAATGAATATTAGCTGCCTTAAAAAACAATTACAATGAATATTAGCTGCCTTAAAAAAATCCCAGTATTTTGACAGTTTAAAAAACAATTAAAATGAATATTAGCGGCCTTGAAAAACAATTAAAATGAATATTAGCTGCCTTAAAAAACAATTACAATGAATATTAGCTGCCTTAAAAAACAATTACAATGAATATTAGCTGCCTTAAAAAACAATTACAATAAATATTAGCTGCCTTAAAATAAATTCCAGTATTTTGACAGTTTCTTTTTGAGATTTAACTGATTACTTGAAATCTTCTGCTGTGATGAAAGTCCATGAAAGAATATTCGATTTCTCGAAAGAGGATTTTTCTTTGGAATTTGGATATTACCTTTAAGATATTCTTTTCCACAACACAATCAAAGCTGTGTCCCTTTTTGGCAACTTTCAGGTCTCCAAAGTTTTTGAACGCATCCGTCAGGCTCAGTTTTGCATCATCTTCTGTTTGATCACTTGCGAAAGAAAATGAAAACGAAAAAAATGATTCAAAACTGAAAGAAAACAAAACAAAATAAAAACAAAGCTTTTATTAAGATGCATTCATGCAGTGGAATTATAGCTAGTTTGAGAGATGATGCCCAGTTTGTGTGCAAGAAGTGTAAGACAATGGAGACGAATGAGAACTCAGATGTGGAGAAAGTGTTTGGATGACGAGGTTATTTAGGTTGTTCAGAAGTTTTGTTACATTTGTGCTACCATTGGAGCACAGAGAACGGCTGGTGCTGGTGTGATAGCAAGTGTTAGGATATCATAGATTTGGTTTGGTTGTTTTGTTTTACGGCATATCAACTCTTTTCGGGTTATTTAATGCCGAATCCAGTCATTTTGGTAAAAGTTTTTATGCTTCAAGTTCTTTATATCTTCAAATATTTATCGTGTTTTGTTTGGTTGTTTTGTAGAAGTAAATTGTTGTTTTTGTTTTTAGCTTTGTAGAACATGCTAAGAGAAAGGAAAAAAAAGCAATAATATCAAAGTTTGGTGCATTTTTGGTCAGACAGCCTGATCTGGTAGCATCAAACGGATGTCATGGAGTAAGTTCAGGGAACTTCTGCCATTACTAACCAATATAAAAAGTAACATGAATAATTACTGACTTTCTAAACCTTTAAAAAAATATGGTCCACAGGAGTGGATTCAGATGTTTCTCTGTCAGGAGTATCACAGATTACGATGTCCTTGTCATGCCAGCTCCCATCAATTTGAAAAGAAGGTTTCATATTACTGCAGACCACGCTTGATTATTGGGAGCTTCCTTGGCCACACATGTAGATGCTGGGACTCAACAGGAGTTTAAGATGTACTTTCAATTGACAACCCTGACCCTAACAATCCTGACCTTCCCATTTTCGTTTTTGCAAGTGATTAGAGCTACCAGGTGGCATGACAATACATTCAGATCATGCAAAGAATGTGGTCGAACAAGCAAAACCGTTTTCTATCATCAAAGGAAGATTTGCCCTCTGTGTAAACAACATTGTTGCATTAGATATTACTATGTGATCATCATAGTGGCTAAATTTGGATTTCCACGTGTGGAACATGTTGTCAGCCACATAGTTGGAATCTACATTGGGATGAATTGATGACCACAAACTATATAGGATATTTAAAATATCAATTTATCAATTCTATAATCACCACTGGCCACGTTGTGGGTTACCTCATAAGTTTCGTGATTATTTCCTTATCCACGTGTCCACCTTTGTCACTTTGTGTCATTTGCTGAATACATTAACTGACCATTTCAAAATAACTTATGCGATCGTGTTCAAGCAACCAGATTTATAATCACTCCTCACTTTCTAACAATGTAACCCTAACCTTAATCCTAAGACAATTTCAAAAAAAACAAAAATGAAAAAAAAAACACAAACAAGGACGATACAACATTATTAAACATTTTGCATACAAGTTAGTTCTCATTCTCATTCTATATTTCACAATTTGCCAGCAACGACAACGGATTTATTCATAGTCGAACATGTGATATTATTTTCCTTATTTGTTAACTGGATATAAACAGACAAAAAGAAAACGAGATTATTTTTTACTTACTGTTTCCGACGCATTTTCTTCTGTCGTTTCATTAATTTTTTTTCCAGCTCTTGATTTGTGGATAATGAATACACTTCGATGCTGCTGTCATTGTTCTGAAAAATAAGAATAAAAGATAATAAAGTTGATCAGTTTTTCCTTTCTCAAGATAATTGATGAACAAAATACCTTGCACACCTCAAAATATGGAGGCCAAAACCTTGCCTACTGATGTTTGTGCCTTTTGGTCGCTTTTAACGGCTTTCATTTGCTGCTATCCACTCAGCTGACTGTCGCTTTGACTCTAGAGTAAAGTAGTGGATCCATGTTTCATCGATTGTCACATATTAATGAAAAAAAAAACTTTTTGTTGCATTGAAACAATTCTGAATCATCAACACATTGTTTTTGAGCAACTGTGAGCAAACGCGGCACCCACTTTTAAACACAGCTTTCCTATTGAAAATGTTCATGCAAAATTGTGAATACAATGATTTCTGATATCTTCAATTTCTCTAACTCACTTCGAATTGCTTCCACACCCACCCTATTCTCCAGGTATGGCGATTACTGGCTGTTTACAAACCCCCAAAAGAATGTACCAGAGAAAGGGATTTGGCTCCAATAAAGAAATGACATCCGAGACATATTTCGAGGTCAAAGACAAATCATTCTACAAAAAAGGCATCGAGTTGTTAGAGAAGCATTAGAATCAGGGTATCACCTTAGAAGGAGACCATGTTGATGAATAAAAGTTGTTTTATTGAGTGATGTGTTATACAGAACAATCGTCTACTTACTAAACACACAAGGTTTCTTCCAGTTGAGTCAATTTTCATGGAGAGGAGTCGTTCTTTGCTATGTCGCATAACTGAACCAATCTTCAGAGATTCTATGGGGCACAACTGAAACAAGGAAAACAAACAATATTTCTGTATTACATTAATCACCTTTTTTAATCAGGTAAATAAACACCATTGAATAATTTACTAAAATATTCAATTCAATTCAATATATCGTCAAAGGATTAGCACAGGGCTAGAGCCATATAAAAGCGAGTTATGAAACGGGTTTGGTTGTTTTGTTTTACAGCATATCAACCCTTTTCGGGTTATTTAATACCGAATCCAGTTATTTTGGTAAATGTTTTTATGCTTCAAGTTGTATATATCTTCAAATATTTATCGTGTTTGGTTTGGTTGTTTTGTAGAAGTAAATTGTTGTTTTTTTTTTTTGGCTTTGCAGAACATGATTGAGTTTTGCAAAGGGAAAGGAAAAAAACAATAACATCAATGTATCTTCAGAAAGCCTGATCTGGTAGCACCAGTATAGAACAGGGGTTATGTAAAATCGCAAAATAGGCACAAATTTGTCCTATCCCAAATTCCTAAAAGATCTGATTTAGAAAAAAAAAAAGAATGGAAATGGTAATATCAGAGTTCAGGGCCTGGAGCAGGAGTGCACAGGGGTTCTCATTGATTCTTGAGAAATGTTGGGTTAGAGTTAAAGACTGTAAATTTACCAAAGTTTTATTTCAATTAATCAGATTTTACTTAAACCCTAACCCCCCCCCCCTCTCCCTTTACACACACACACTTAAATATTATAAAATGTAACTATTAAGAATTAAAAACAAAGATGCTACGGGCGGATGTTGTTCAGCGGCCGTATTAAAAAATTATTTTTTTATAAAAACAATATTATATACTTATTCAGCGTTATATTCTTACTCACTGTACAAAAAAGTTTAAAAAATTATCCACTAGAACTTTAATTACAAGTATTTTTCCATTATGCGTATCATAACAGCGATTCGTTCACTAAGCCTCCATCTTCTTTCTTAAGATTTCAAGGGCAGATAACTGAAATCTTCTTAAGAAAGAAGATGGAGGCTTAGTGAACGAATCGCTGTTATGATACGCATAATGGAAAAATACTTGTAATTAAAGTTCTAGTGGATAATTTTTTTCTACTTTTTTGTACAGTGAGTAAGAATATAACGCTCAATAAGTATATAATATTGTTTTTATAAAAACATAATTTTTTAATACGGCCGCTGAACAGCATAAGCACCAAATGTTCTTGAGCAAATATTTCTCTTTTATACTCAGTATTGTTTTGTTTTTTTAATTCATACACTTTTCTTTTAATCCCCTATCCCACAATTAAATATTATAACATTTTTAATACATACAGTTTTTCTTTTTCATTTTGTAGTAAAATAAATGTTGGCTTCTCGTTATTTCTATCCTGAATGTCTGTTTTTATCGCATCATATGCACAGTTTTACATTTGGTTTTTAATTACCTTGGGGGGGGGGGGGGTTGCATCAAAGAAAGGGATGCCTTATTTAAAAAGCCAAAAATGAAAAACAAAAAGAGAAAACTAACCGTATCTTTTTCTTCCTCAGGATCATCTTCATCTGGTGTCGATTGTGACATGTCAAGACGAAGTTTCTTGGCTTTATTTTCATCCACATTCTAAAAAAAAGAAAAATTGTCCAAAAAAAAGCATTAAACTGAAGACGTAGAAATTTAAAAAGATTCGTTTTGATTAATTCTATAAAGGTTTAAAAATTTATAATGCAGAAAAACTGAACAAGGAATGTCTATCATAAAATCGTCTGCGTAATTTTAAATTTACCCTTTTTTTTAAAGTATGTTATAATTTTAAACAATTTTATTCAATTTCTGTAATGAACAAATAATACTGTAATTGATGTGATTAAACTTCAAAGAAATCTGCTTTAAATTTTCTTTTAAAAAAAGGACCAGCATGAAACAACTGCTTAAAAAAAGAGAAAAAAAATTTTTACCAGGTATATTTTGCTTAAAAAAATTTAATCTAGCCTTAGATGAGCTACTCCTCTACTACAAGATTAACCACCTGCATGGAAACCCCACAAAAACTCAAGTCTTCTCGTTTCATCTCAGGAACTGAGAGGTTAACCGACCCCTAAAAATCACGTAGTCTGGAATACAACTTGAGAATTGCACCAACCTTGTCTAACCTCAGCGTAACCCTGGACCGCACACTTTAATTCAGGGAACATGTAAAGACAAAATGAAAGTCAGCTTCCGGAACAACATCCTTTGGAGACTGATCAACTCAAAGTGGGGGAGGCACAGTACACACACTAAGGTGTACTGCCTTAGCCCTGTGCTATTCCTCTACAAAGTATGCTTGTCATGTTTAAGAGAGATCAACGCATGCTAAAAAAACTAGACTCAGCATTGAACAACACCCACCGCTTGATCACTGACTGCCTGAAGCCTACCAACTTAAACATCCCGCATCTACTCACTGTCATTGCCCCTTCAGATGTGAGACAGGAAGTTGCCAGCCGAGTAGAGATCACAAAGGCTATTAGCGATGAACGGCATCTCCTTCATGGACATGAACCAACGGTCCAATGACTGAAGTCAAGAAGCTTCCTCAGCCATGTCGAACCCCTAACAACATATCGGGAAGAGACTAGACTACAGCTGTGGACCAGACGGCTAGAGAATCCCCCCCCCCTCTACTGACATGGGAATCCCTCCTTCTGAGACCCTCCCTCCCGGTTCAGAGGCACCCTGGCTACAGTGGAAAGTTGCTGTGAGTATATGGGGCTACAAAACTGACCCAACCATCTGTGGATGTGGAGAGGAGGACCATACGATGCAGCACTGATTTGTCTGCCCCTTACTGCCCAATCAGTGCAGCTTGAAAGATCTTGCAGAGTTCAACAATAATGCAAACGACGACATAAAAAAATGGGAAACTGTCGTATGACCACATGACACGCAAAGAAGAACATTTTGTGAAACATATTTTAATGACATGTATTTCTTATTTGAATTATATTTCCACAAATGTAAATATTTTCTCACAAAAAAATTAAGCCTCCCCCCCACTCAATGAGTGAAACAAAATATTCAATAAAAAGATTCCCACTTACACTGTATGCTCTGAAGACCACATACACACACTACAGGATTGAATCTCGATATATTTTTTAAAATATTATAAACTTTAAAATAAAGCAGACACCTAAAAACTTTCATAATTTTTTTTACACAGCAACAACGCTAATTTTTAAATTCAATTTTATTTTTTAATTGTGAAAATCCATGTCTCAATATATCTTCATCAAAACAACCCTCATGCTTTTCCATGTCACATAATACATATGTATATTAGTATAAAAATATACTTACGTCAAGTAAGCTATACAGAAATGCTTGACAGGCCTACTGCAAAAATTAACATTCTACTATTCCTTTTATACAGAAATATTTTTACATTCACCTCCTACTACTTAAAGCTATTAGATTTTATTGTCTATACAAAACACTCACACTATTTCCTCTCATCCTCCTTAGTTTAATTGATTTCTGCTAATTCTTTGACATCCCATTCTCAAGTAGGTTACACAAACACAGTTTACATCTGCTACAGTAGTTATATTTAAGATTCAGGTTTGCTTGAAAAAGATATATATCTATCTTATTTAGTAGCTATCACAAAGTAAAGCTTATTCTATGCCTACAATTTATTACAATTTCACTTCTGCAGTTTAGTAATTTTTTACATCTTTAAACTTTAAAATTTCTAGTTTCTTGTATATTATATAATTTCTAGTTTCTTCTACATGAATTGTCTAAAAATCTTCATATCTTAGCCCACCTTGCAATTTTTCTACTTGACCACCACGTGGTTAGAAATTGACTTTTTGTTATTAAATGTACTTTTATGATTATGAAATCTTTTTTAAAAATTTAATGTGGTTACTCAGTTTGTGGAAAAGGAGTCGGGTGCAATCCAATTTTTTGTCGCACCTGTAAACATTGGATACACAAGAAGTGCAGTGGAATTAATAGTGCGAGTGGATAACCAATTTGTATGCAAAAAGTGTAAGACAATGGAGATGGATGAGAACAGATTTGGAGAAAGAATATTTGGATAGCGAAGCTATCAAGGTTGTTGAGAAGTTTTGTTACTTTAGTGATACCATTGGAGCACAGGGTGGAGCAGATGCTAGTGTGCTTGAAAGAATTATGAGTGGATGGAGTAAGTTCAGGGAACTTCTGCCATTACTAACCAACAGAGCGTTACCACTGTCGACCAAAGTAAGAGTTTACTAGGTATGTGGAGGCAGTGTAATGATGTATGAAAGTGAAACCTGGCCAGTGAGGGTTGAGGGCATGCATTGCATGAAGAGAAATGATATGAGAATGATACGACATGTAATGCAAATCTTAAATACAGGCTTAGTTCTGATGACCTTAGAGGAAGATTAAATCTGGAAAGTATCGAAAGAGATGTATGTAGAAGAGTAGACTTCGATGGAATGGCCACATTGAAAGAATGGGTTAGTAGATGTAGAACAGTTGAGGTAGCAGGTTCAGTTCACAGGGGAAGGCCAAGGAAAACATGGGAGGAAGGGATAAAAATGTAACTGAGAAAAAGAGAGATAAATAAAGACCTGTCTAGAGATAGGTTAGTTGGAAGTCAATTTCTTGAAGCTGTCCAACACATGCCAGCATGTAAAATGGAAGTTAAAACCAAATATGATGATGATGATGATTTCCCCTATGTAGTATTTTTTCTTTAAAAAGGCATAATCTACCAAACTACAATATACACTGAAAACTCAAATAATATATTGTGGTTCCAGATTCACATTTAACAGACCTTATTGCTTCAACAAAACCACTTTGAATCGGTTTTAACACACGGAAGTAAAGATTTAGAGAGAAACAATTAGCAAGTGGGATGGAAGGGGGTAAGCAAGATGAAGAAACCATCTAACCCAAACTGTCTATATTTGTTTCTAAGAAAACTTTGCAAAATGGTTCAAAGTCAAAATCTTAACGTATAACTCACCCACTCTTATCGTAAAAGTACATTTTCAAGTTTCAAAGAAAGCAGTCAATAGTTGGTGGCGGAAATCAGCTTTTTACTGTTAGAGAAGAAAAAAAAACAATCTCCGCCGCCAATTTCGGAATAACTCACATGCCTAATTTTCTTACCTTTTATCTGAAACAAATTCACAAAAGCCTCACTTTTTAATTAAAAAGTATTGAATTAAAAATAGTTATGTTTCCTTACGGTATTTGATTTTAATGCCCATACACGAAGTTCACTGTCTCCGCATCCAGTCAGGAGTTCTTGGTTCGGCGTTAAGACAATATCTGAAACCTTAAATAGAAAGCAGATTTTTTAAAAATTTAATGAACTTTTGGATTAAAAAGTATCATGAAGAGGCACAACTTTTTTTTTTTTAATAAATACATTAAAAAACAATATGAGTGGCACAATTAACAATTTTTTTTAAATGGTAATATTTTATAGTATCGAGACATGGAAATTGGAATGTAATATTGAGATTTTAAGGTATACAAAAATGATTGAGAAACCTAATAAAAAAAGAGTAAGATATATTACAGGGAGAGATTTGATTGGTTTGGTTGTTTTACGGCATATCAACCCTTTTCGGGTTATTTAATGCTGAATCCAATCAATTCAGCAAAAGTTCTTATGCCTCAAGTTCTTTAAATGTCCATGATATTTCGTTCTGTTGTTTTGTAGAGGAAAAATGTTTTTGTGTAGCGAGGTTGAAAGGGAGAAATCTCGGACTGATGACGATGAGCCAGCTATGGTTTATAGGTCAAAGAGGCAGCAAGTAGCGAGCTGTGTTTGTGTGGTGATGGCGTTGCAGGGAAACTAGCGTTACGCAAGTACGAAGCCGGGCCCATAATATTATAAAGCGTGTGTCGGATTATTCAAAATAGGTGCTGTTGACAGTCAAAAAGACAAGATAAAAGGAGTGGTTTTTTTGCTCAACAGCGTCAGTTTGGTTGTGAACGTTGCATCATTTACATGCGCGTTTGACTGTTGTTGGTGAAAAGAACAGAAAGAATAATTCAGCGTCCCGTTTGAACTCAGTGGTAGGGCACTCTTTCAACTCTGAGTAGTGAACCAAATACATTTCATTTCAGTTTATTAACTCTCCATTTCATTTTGGGCTTTGCAGAACATGATTGAGTTTTACAAAGGGAAAAAAAATAGGCTCAAATGTGGGATATATTTAGTTTAATTTTGTTTTATGAAAAGGGGGCAAATGAACTTGGAAGGAAATCCTCCACTCTATAATAAAAAGTCAACGGCGTGTTTTGTTTTCTTTAGGTCATCAGAAATGATAATAATAATTTATAAGTTAAAATTTAAATTACTGATGTAATTCTATGATTTTATATGACTATTTTAGTAATATATCTAGATAAATAGCAAGTGTGTGGTGATGGCGTAGCAGGGAAATTAGCGATATGCAAGTATGAACCCGGGCCCATAATATTACGAAGCGTGTGTCGGATTATTCAAAATAGGCGCTGTTGACAGTCAAAAAGACAAGTATTGTTGCCACATTTGGGCTGGTGCATCATCTACTAGTCTCTCCCTCCTTGACAAGGTCCAAAAAAGAGTCGCCAACCTAATAGGTCCCTCACTGTCAACCAAGCTCCAGTCCTTGTCCCATCGCCGCAATGTAGCATCCTTGTGCTTGTTTTACAAATACTTCAATGGATTATGCTCTGATGAATTGGCTACTCTGGTGACCCCTCGATGTAAATTCACTAGACCAACTTGACAATCAACTAAATCCCATTCATTCACTGTGGAGGTCCCCAGATGCCAGGTGAGCCTTCTACTCAAATAGCTTCTTTCCTCGTACTGCTGGCCTCTGGAACTCCCTCCCTGCCCCCTGTTTTCCCGACAGTACTGACATGCAGAAATTTAAAACTAATGTAAACAGACATCTCGCTGCGCAGATCCCAATTTAGGTTGACCCCCCCCCACACCACCCACCTTCTCCCCATTTCTTTTTTCTCAGTAGCCCCTTACGTCTACAGTGGCGGCCTGCCTTGTTTGGGGTGAACTATGTTAAAAAAAAATGCCTTTTGATTGTGTGTATCCTAACCTCGTTGCCACTCTCTGGAGGTAGAGATCCTCCGATGTTTGTTCCCTGCCACCCGTTGGACTGCCCCGAGTCAGTATCCGCCATATCAGACTCCGACTGAGCCATAGTCGTTGTAGTACTATCCCTAGTACGATCCCCGAGAGTATCGACGGCGGTATCGCCTTGAAAATACGAGTCGAGTCTGACAGCTGATTTAAGTCTGAGAGCTGTACGACTGGCTGCTCCGAGTAAACCTGTACCTTCGCTGTCACGGTAGAATTGTTCATCCGCTTCCTTCGTGTTTATCGACTTGTTCGCGTAGTTAAAGTCGTGACGTTTGGCCGCCCAGTCTAGTTTACTTAATGGCGGTGTATATTTTTCTTTCTTCATGTCTGTACCCGGTCCCAGGAATCGGTGATAAGGTACGACGAACGCGATCGGGCGTCTTCTCGCTCTGCGTATCGGAGGCATAATGACGTATTTCCTGTTTGTTTTACATCCGTTTTTATTTCCCGCGCTTTTAGCGTATCCGCTTCCGGTGATGCAATAATTTAAATAAATTGTTTGCAGCAATGGAATGGTACAGTATTAGTATTGGCACTATACCATTTCAGTTATGGTACAATGGTATGGCGTAGATTCCTTACGTTATACTACCATTTTTTTTAAAGTATGAACACTGGCGAAGCATTTCTTTTTCTTATGGCGGGTGTACACTAGCAGATATATATTTATTAAAGAAAGAAATAGTCGATACCTACCTCACTTCGATGCACAACAATTGTGTGGAAGCAATGTTGGGTGTCTAAATCCCAGAATTTTACAAAAGTATCTTTGGAACTGCAAAATACGTAAGAAACAAGTTGAATCAAATAAAATCGGTGCGTAAATGTAACAGTTATTATTGGTTTTGATATGCTGGGTTCAAATGTTGTAGGAGATGTTGTACAAATAGATTTAGGAAAGATATGAATCCATCTTAAAGTTAAATAAGAGGACAGACTTGCGTCTTGATTGTTGAAAGAGACAATTAAAATTAGAAGATGGAGAAATTTTGAAACGACAAGACGATAATGTCAGATGAACGAGCTAGAAAAGATGCAACTAAAACTATGCCGCATTTTTGTCACCAATAACATTTTAATAACATCAACCTGATGCTAATCACGTACCTTGTAATCAAAACATTATGCTCAGTGGCAAACACAGCCTGAGTAATTGGCCCCTTGTGTCCTTTGAGACGATACATGCCTGCTCCTTGGAGGATATCCCACAAAATGACGTTTGTGTCCTGGTTAGAAAAATACAAAATTTTAAAAATAAATTAATATATACATAAAAAAAAATCATATATATAAATTAATTATATAGAAATTAATTATATAGAAATTAATTATATATAAATTAATTATATATAAATTAATTATATATAAATTAATTATATAGAAATTAACATATACATGTATGATTAATTATATATAATTATGATGGATAAGTTTATAATTATGATTATATTAATTATATATAATTATTATAATTATGCATTTATATTGATATATAATTATAAATTGATATATACATAAAAAAAATCATATATATAAATTAATTATATATAAATTAACTATATATAAATTAATATATACATGTATGAGAGATTTTCAAATTAGGCAGCATTTACATGACGATATTTATCTACCTCCCACAGCGGTAAGATGTGACACAAGGTCGGGAAAGTGGGATTTGATAAGTCCCCGGTAGGAGCGCCTCAGGCGATTAGCAATAAACTAATCCCTTCTCAAAGAGAGATGGTAAAACCTGGGAGGGTGGACCTTCTAGAGCTGAACAGAACCATACCTCAGTCCGACACAAAAAGGTCACTTAGATGGCCTAGACTCTGCCGGACTGATCGTCGAGAGCGTATCCTCGACTTGGTATGAAAGATAGCCCGCGGCAGCACGAGGGCTGGATTTACTTGACAATCAAGTTCATACAAATCTTATTATAATAGAGTATCTGTCTGAAACCGAAACTATGTCGCATTCTTCACAGAGAAACGGTCATATTTTCAAATGTTTTTCCTTTTTTAAATTTTCTACAATTAAATGAAAAGAAAGATAATATTTCGTATTTTTACTTACCTTTCCTCCCGAAACAAGGACAAATCCATCTTTACTATAATTTAAAACGGTCACGGGTGATTTATGTCCATTGAATTGAAATACAACTTGACCGTTGTCCAAATCAAACACACTGATCCCACCATCGACATAGCCAACAGCCAAATGATTCTGACATGGCGAAGTTTTCATAACAGTGACCGGCGATTTTCCACCTTTGAGGACCAAAGCCTGAACGAAAAACACAATCATATTTAAATATGCATTATTCATAAGTGCAACACAAGGTCGGGAAACATTACAAAATAACATTATGCAACAACAGAAACATTGTTGAGATTTATCTGCTGAGAAATTTATTTTACGGGCATCATCAGAGAAGAATATGCCCAAACTTACCTCAGTATGTTTGAAAATAAAATCAATCGAACATCTTTAAATCCGTTTATACTTTCGATTTCTTTTAACCAATTTTTTTTTAATAGCATTTTGAAAGTTAAGTTTAACAATTACGATATTGTTTGGTCATTAAATTATTAATTGAAGCAAATTGTTTAAAAAAAGTATGACTAAAATAGTGAGCTGTTGCGTCTGATAGCATTGCGATCTATCCCTCTCTATATGCAACCTTCTGGTTTATAGATAGTTTGATTACCTTTGATTAAATAATAAACAGAGAGAGTAACGGAAGCGAGAGTAATAGACATGGTATAAAATAAGAAAGAGGTCTACTGCATACAGTGGGAGAAGGTAAGAGCAATAGACAGAGTCTTAGTAAGAGGTGGGTGACTTAGTGAGAAAATTGCAAATTAGAAAAATTAAAATAGATTTTGTTTCAAACATAAGGCAGCAGCTGTTGCCTCTGATAGCATTGTGATCTATCCCTCTCTATATCCAAGGTAAGCTGTACAGCAGCCATGTCAAGAACGTTATGTTATTTGGCAGTGAATACCGAGATCTCACCCAGTCTTTCGCCGTAGCGCAATGACAAATCCATGATCAGATGGATCTGCAATGTGAAATCTGCCCAAACCCAACACATCACCGGATTTGCTGAAAGCACATTTGCCCAGCGTAGGGATTATCATCCTTAGGACGAATTGGTTATTCTGGTATGGTCATGCGGAGCGTTCATCCTCCTGGATAAATGAAGTATGGATGCTTTAAATCGCAGGAAGGTTGAAATATGTACACACACTCACATTACATATATTTCATTTTAACGAGGCGCCTATGAACTTAAGTCAAAGTGGAATATAGTTTGAATTTTGATCCTAGGTCATCTTTCCAAGCATTACATCATTCGGTTTAGCGACGGTTGCCTGAGGTTGGGTGAGTTGGATTTCCCACCATAAACTGACCTTGTGTCTAACTTTTCAGCAGTAGGAAGCAGGTAAATATACTTAAATAGACTTGTCACCTCAAAAAAAAGAAAAGAAAACTACTTGTATGTCAAAACGTCAGGGATCAGTTTTATGTTGTATTTATATTGTAAGCATGACCCTCCATCCAAAATTAAAAATTAATATATAAAAAGTAACAAGTACAAAAAAAAAGTAGTTGCCAGTTTTGCTGTAACTGAAGTTAGATTTTATAGGATTTTTTTCATTTTAAACATGATGAGGGTTTCATTTTTTGTTTTATTAAAAGCCTCCTATAATCATAAACTTATACAACAATGGGGATGGCACGACGCAGACTGAAGACCTGGGTTCGAATCCAGTTCATTCCACAGAAACACTTTTATCAAAAGCCACATTTGACCTTGTGTCTAACCTTCTGGAGAGGAGGTAATTAAATACCAACTTCAGTTACTGCAAAAATCTATTCTTCCAACCTAATTTTTTTTCTGTCAGAATTTGAATTCTGTATCATCAGATTGGTTTTTGTTTCGAGTTAAATTCTATTTAAATATTCAATATGTGTTTCAAGTCAAATTTTATTTAAATATTCAATATTTGTTTCAAGTCAAATTCTATTTAAATATTCAATATTTGTTTCAAGTCAAATTTTATTTAAATATTCAATATTTGTTTCAAGTCAAATTCTATTTAAATATTCAATATTTGTTTCAAGTCAAATTCTATTTAAATATTCAATATTTGTTTCAAGTCAAATTCTATTTAAATATTCAATATTTGTTTCAAGTCAAATTCTATTCAATTATTCAATATTTGTTTCGAGTCAAATTTTATTTAAATATTCAATATTTGTTTCGAGTCAAATTCTATTTAAATATTCAATATTTGTTTCAGGTCAAATTCCTTTCTTCTAAAATTATTTGTCAGAAGTTTATTTTCAAATGGTCAATAGTTTTAATTTCTTTTTTTCATCATCACCATTACATTTGAAAACAGCTTCATTTTTTCTTAGTTATCCTTCCTTGCAATGCTACATATACATACATAAGCATATGTGTATGCCAATATTAAGAGTAGAAAGTGGACCTTGAGTTTACTTTAGGCAGCCTCGTAACTCTCGCTTCCCTTATTTTGTCCTATAGTCCTCACATTCCATGAGGAATGTTTCCGACAAAGGGAGAAGAATTGCTGTTTTCTGGTCAAAATCTATCCATACAACACTTATTGTTTGCTAGTTTTTGACCTTGAAGTAGTATTTTTTTAGCTCCTTACATCAAGTGGCTTCATGCCTTGTCTGTAGCGATTTCCATAAAAAATAAAGAGAAAAGGAGTTTCACTGAAAAAACTTGAGATGTTACATTAAAAAAATTGATAATTCCCAAGTCAAAATTAGATTTTTTATTTTCATTAATTCCGATCAATTTCTTTCAATTCAAGTGACGTAAATAAAAGAATCACAAAAGTGTTTTTTGAAAATAGTTACCTTTGCTCTGCTGCGTAAATCCCAAATGATGACATCTTCGCAGGCGCCAACTGCCACATATCGGCCAACTGTTTTACGGAAATTAACAAAGTTGATGTTCGATTGGCGGCTTCCAATAATGCCAAATGTTTCTTGATGAACATAGCGAAGATATTGTTTTGTCAAACCCATTTTATTTACATTAAATAAACCTTAAAAATAAAAAACATTATTTGAAATATAAATAAATTAAGGTACAATCATTTTCAAAACATGACAATAAAAATGTTGTATCCGTTTGAAGCCAAAACTATATTATTAGTATCTTTTATTCATTGAAACTATATTATTAGTATCTTTTATTTATTGAAACTATATTATTAGTATCTTTTATTCATTGAAACTATATTATTAGTATCTTTTATTCATTGAAACTATATTATTAGTATCTTTTATTCATTGAAACTATATTATTAGTATCTTTTATTCATTGAAACTATATTATTAGTATCTTTTATTCATTGAAACTATATCATTAGTATCTTTTATTCATTGAAACTATATTATTAGTATCTTTTATTCATTGAAACTATATTATTAGTATCTTTTATTCATTGAAACTATATTATTAGTACCTTTTATTTATTGAAACTATATTATTAGTATCTTTTATTCATTGAAACTATATTATTAGTATCTTTTATTCATTGAAACTATATTATTAGTATCTTTTATTCATTGAAACTATATTATTAGTATCTTTTATTCATTGAAACTATATTATTAGTATCTTTTATTCATTGAAACTATATTATTAGTATCTTTTATTCATTGAAACTATATTATTAGTATATTTTATTCATTGAAACTATATTATTAGTATCTTTTATTCATTGAAACTATATTATTAGTATCTTTTATTCATTGAAACTATATTATTAGTATCTTTTATTCATTGAAACTATATTATTAGTATCTTTTATTCACTGAAACTATATTATTAGTATCTTTTATTCATTGAAACTATATTATTAGTATCTTTTATTCATTGAAACTATATCATTAGTATCTTTTATTCATTGAAACTATATTATTAGTATCTTTTATTCATTGAAACTATATTATTAGTATCTTTTATTCATTGAAACTATATTATTAGTATCTTTTATTCATTGAAACTATATTATTAGTATCTTTTATTCATTGAAACTATATTATTAGTATCTTTTATTCATTGAAACTATATTATTAGTATCTTTTAATGCTAAATTTAGTTTACTATACGATTTTTTTTTAACGTAAGTTCACCTCAAACAAGGTCACTGAGACGTAAGGAGCGACTGTGAATTAGGGGAATCCTAAGTGGGGAGTTGTGCAGCGAGATGCTTGTTCACATTACATTAAACTTCTGTATGTTGGTCCAGTCAGGGAAACAAAGGCTAGCAGTTTGAGGAAAGAAGATATTAGAGTAAAAAGCCCTCCGGTATCTGGGGACCTCTACAGTGAAAGAGTGGGATCTTGCTGACTGACGGGTTGATCAGGGGTATTTACGTAGAGTGGGCACCAGTGAAGTACACTCGGCGAAGCACATTCCATTAAAGTACTTGTAAAACAAGCACAGAGATGCAACATTGCGATGATGGGACAGAGGCTAGAGCTTGGTAGACAGTGTGAGACCTATTAGATTAGAAACTCTTTTTTGGACTGTCTAGAAGGGAGAGACTATTGGTTGATGCACCAGCCCAGATGTGACAGATGCATTACACTGACATTTTTACCGTTTGAGAATTTTTTAGATGAAGAGTGATAATTTGTATTATTTGGTCTACTATTCTCATCTGATTTGTTTCGGCCGATGTAACCCCCGGCATTCATCAGGTACATCTATTCTGTTGGGAAAAAATATATAAGATCAAAAATATCTTTCCTAGCTATACCCTGAAGGGGGCTGATGCAGCAGTCAGAAGGGGAAAGGTTGCTAAAAAGAAATGCTCTTTAGCGACCCACCCAGCAGGGTCTGGTAACACTGAGCTGAAATGTTAAAATAAAAATTCTCTGGTTGGAGTAAAGTCGCACGGTTTGCCTAACTCGATCTTCTGTAAGTGGATGCCGACTCGTAAGATGCCTGAATATGAATGAATCGAATCAATGAATGCCCTGTAAGAAAATGGTAGAACCTAACATAGGTGTTTTAACTACCTTTCCCACCCGACCATAAATGCGCTCGTCCGACTTTGCTCCTGTTGGGTCACATACCCCCCCCCCCCCGAAGGCCTTGTTATATCTACATATTTTGCCCCAGAAAGCATAAAAAGGGGAGCAGGGGACTTGTCGGCACATATTCCCCTATGCATACAGAAAGGGGGTGTAGACGGCGACGTTTATCAAAAATGGGTCAAGAGGATGCTTGACAGACAGGCTTGCATTAAGTCAGCTCACACATTTACGTGGGCGGAAGACTCAACCAATCAGATGAGAGAGTACTGTTGCTGTGCACAGAGCAGGAAAATCGAAGCGGGAGGAAACACGAGGAGTCGAGCTTCTGTGAGCATCAAGAGAGGACGTCTCTGAGGAGACGGGTCTCGGCCCGGAGAGGGGTCAAGCTTCGAGCAGCGTTAAGAGCGGACGCCTCTGAGAATCGACCGCTAACTCAGCCGTCATATTCAGACAATTTATCCCCGCACAGGAGAACGTCCCGGACCAGCGTTGAGAGGACGCCTTTGAAAATCGACCGCTCGCCCAGCCGTCATATTCAGACAATTTATCACCGCACGCAAAATAAAAAATTAAAAATAGGAATTTGAAAATTAACGCCTAAGAAGTACAGTGACATTTAATACGGCTGTCTACCAGACACCTAAGGAAAACCCTGGTCCAACAAAATTGATTAAGACCGACCAGCCGATCAACTGACCTCTCCAACGTCGAGATTACGTATATCTCAGAACACTAAAACAGCTCGTTAAAAACGGACCACAGAATCCAAAATTCTATAAAATATCCGTCTCTCCGCCGTCAAAACAAAAAAGGTATGTGTTTACACATAAGGACAAAACAAAAAAAGAATTACCATATTAATTCGTCCTAAATCAAGCTTTCATATTGTTTATATTTGGACTTCTCATTTGTTTTCCTCGAATTTCATAAGAAAAAAGAACTTTCCTATTGCCATAAGCCTTCTTAATTGATATATTTGAACTAGTTACGGTCTCTTCACAAAAGAGCAACGTACCCGTGCAGAAACACATGAAAATAAGTTTAACAATTATAACTTTGGTGTCAGAAAAAGAACTTTCCTATTTTCATTTTCAGAAAGGGCTATAAGCCGTCTTAATTGCTACAAATGAACTTTTAATTCTGATTAACTTTCTCAGAATAACAAAAACCAGCCTCTTTTAAATAAATAAATACT
Organism: Sepiola atlantica; assembly: GCA_963556195.1. Taxonomy (NCBI): domain Eukaryota; kingdom Metazoa; phylum Mollusca; class Cephalopoda; order Sepiida; family Sepiolidae; genus Sepiola; species Sepiola atlantica. The sequence goes on along the minus strand of OY744516.1, from coordinate 231,183,519 downwards.
TGTTATGTACTGTTAATTTGGTCTTGGTTGTTTATACATATATGTTTATAAATTGTGATAAGATATGTATTTATTTTACGGAGTACGGGTTGATTTCCTTTCATCAGGTTTTCAACCTGTGCACATTTTACATTCGTGGCTGAACTACGTGTAGGTAACGTTCAGTGTCTTAGTACCACAATTGTAACAGCCTCGTCCCCCATCAGTAAGCACAACCATCCACTCTTTTTTCACAATTCGAACTTGGGAACCTATACAGAATTTCGAACTGAACCCTTAATTTGATCCACGGGGGTTGATTGTTCTCATTCCGTCAGCCAAGATCGGATAGAAGTGTTAATTTTTGTTATTTTTCAACTTTCGCCTGTAGCAAAGAAATTGTCACTTAGTACTGATTGTGAACCAACGCATTTACCTGTTATGCCACATGTCCATCCATGGTAGGTAAAAGTGTTGGTAACAATCAGTACAAAAAAAACAGTTCAGTTCAAAATTCCATATAGATTCCCGATAAAATTGTCGTTTCCCAACCAAAACGGCGGACAATAAATCTCTGCAGTTTTTCGACCTCACAAATGAGTAAGTAAACCCAAATAAATTGTTTAGGACTAATTTAAAATTTATCTTAAATTATTTTAAAGGAAATACAGTTGGGAAATTAGTCCAAAACAATTTATTTGGATTTACCTACTCACTTGTGAGATCGGAAAATAATCAGAAAACTGCAGACGATTTATTACTGACCGCCATTTTGGTTGGGAAACAACAATTTTACCAGATTCCATAGTTCGGCATAAAGATTCACAAGTTTGAAAAGATGCACTTGAAGAAAGTTGGGGGTTACATCGGCCGAAACGTTGTAAGTATAACAACCAAGCTGAGAATAATAATAATCCGAATTATCCAAACATTTATTTTTAAATTTAAATTACATACGCAATAATCAGCAGAGTGCAAACGCTCAAAAAACAATTATTATAAAAGATATCCAACAAAACAAAAACATTCTTGCAAAAATCTATTCTCATGGACCAAAAATCATAACTCAAATGTTAATTAGAATGGTCGAAATATTCCATCGGTCCCTATAAAATTGAACCATAACATCCCTGTTTTTATTTTTCAATTTAAAAATATATATATATTCAAAACATCATTATGGGGTAAATCGTCAAATCAAACATTTGATTATCTAATTAAATCGAAATCATTTATCTGCATATTAATTAATCGATCAAATTAAAACGAATCATAAATAAATAAATAATAACTTACATTTAGTGTTTTAATATAGATGCTTCAACACGTGGTGTTTGAAATTATCAAAAACCATCGTTACTTCCGGTATAACCGGTGTAAAAAGTAAAAAATCCCCTATGCTTATAATGAACTTCCTATTTTACGATACTATACAAAAAAATATATAATAATATATTATTATTAATAATTTGTACGGAAAGAATCGAGAATTAATTCATAGTATTCACTTAATTACAAATAGGAACAAGTTATTAGATAATTTTATGGAAATTATATATATATTAAAAATAAAAAATAAATTAATTAAAAATTCAACTGCGTCGACCATACTCACCGGTGCGCCCGATTCTACTGGTAGGTCATCTCTGCCTTCTTTATATAATGTGCCCGTTTTCTTTTTGTTAAAATGTTTAATGAAAATCTACGTTTGGATATTTTCAACTAACCATCTATTTTAAAAACTACTTCAGTCTAAACTCACACCAATGATCTTAAAAGAAAGACGAAAGATTTAAACTTTTTGACGCTCACTAAAAAAAAAAAGTTAAGACTGACGACATCGGATTGCAATATGGCGTCATTCGGACGTGTTGTAACGAACTTATTTCTAAGGAGGCGTCCAGCACAATTTATACGGATGCTTACCCATCGTCGTCGTTATTTATCGGACATGTGTGAAAGTAGATCTCTGTCACGGGTGATGTTTGATCATCATAATCAGTTTGTACATTCGCATCTCTCCGTATCTCGTATTTCTGCTATGGTCGCGGTCGCCTTGTGTATGGACCGCGGTTCCACTGACAATGACCAACAACTCCTAAAAGCGATCAAAGAGTTCAATCGCAAAGAAGTGGAACGATTGATAAAGAAAGGGGTCGACGTGAATCGAAGGCACGTGCTCGGCTGGACGCCACTGCAACTGGCAACCATGAATCGCAACAGCGATGCAGTTAGCTTGCTCATAAAAGCCGGCGCCGATCTGGAGCTGGGAGACGAGTTTAGCACCGCCATGCAGACGGCGAGGGAAAAACGGATCCACTCGTTACAGGTAGTGATCATGAGGGAAGACGAGTTCAGCGATCGTTTGAGCAACAGGGCTAACTTTAAAGGGTGTACGGCTCTTCATTATGCCGTGCTGGCTGATGATGTGGACCTGGTGAAGCAGTTGTTGTACGCGGGCGCGAACCCTTCAGCGGAAAATGCGCTCGGACACAAGCCCTACGATTATGCTCGGACACCGCAACTGCAGAATATTCTAAAAGAAAACGAACAGAAATTTGAGGAACTAAAGAAGAAACGCGAAATGGAAGAAAGGCGAAAGTTCCCACTTGAACAAAGACTCAAAGAACACATAATCGGCCAAGAAGGCGCCATAAATAACGTTGCTGCTGCTATTCGGCGGAAAGAAAATGGTTGGTGCGACGAAGACCATCCTCTGGTGTTTCTCTTTCTTGGTTCCTCTGGAATTGGCAAGACAGAACTTGCCAAGCAGGTTGCCAAGTATCTCCATAAAGACGTCTCTAAGGGGTTCGTCAGGATTGACATGTCGGAATACCAGGAGAAGCACGAAGTTGCAAAATTCATCGGGTCGCCACCTGGTTATGTTGGTCATGAAGAGGGTGGTCAGTTGACCAAAAAGTTAACCGAGTGTCCAAACGCAGTTGTCCTCTTTGATGAAGTAGACAAAGCCCACACAGATATCTTGACCGTCATGCTCCAGTTATTTGACGAAGGCCGGTTAACAGACGGCAAGGGACAGACCATTGAATGCAAAGATGCAATTTTCATCATGACGTCAAACTTAGCCAATGATGAAATCGCCAGCCATGCTTTGCAGCTGCGGGAAGAAGCGGCAGAAGTGTCCAAACGGAAACACTCTAACAATCTGGAAGATATCAAAATTTCAGAAGTCGTCATCACCAAGAAATTCAAGGAAGAAGAAGTTCGCCCAATTCTCAAGCGACACTTCAGGAGAGACGAGTTCCTCGGACGGATCAACGAAATCGTCTATTTCCTACCGTTTTCGCAAGCTGAGCTTAGTAAGCTCGTTATTAAGGAACTGAATTTTTGGGCCAGCCGTGCCAAAGCAAAACATAATATTGAGTTGCGCTGGGATCATCTTGTGGTTGACGTTTTGACTAGTGGCTATAATGTGCACTACGGCGCTCGCTCTATTAAACATGAAGTGGAGAGACTTGTGGTGTCGCAACTTGCCCTCGCACACGAAAGAGAACTCATCAAGCGAGGCTGCTGCATTAAACTTTGCGTGACTAATGTTTGCGATTTGAGAAAAGATTCTGATGACGCTGAAAAAGATTTGGAGCCGACGATAAAACTACAAATTTTGGAGAATGGCAAGAAAAATGAGTTTGTCGACCTTGCCTGGGATACTTCGAACAATCCCTTCAATTTAATTAATAATGATAAATAACAAAGCTTTATTTTAAAATTGTGTTTTATTTAATTATTTTATTTATTTATAGTTAACCTTTCTGCAACTGTTTGGAGAGTATTTATTTTCTTTGATGTCTTCTGCAAAGCTTATTTTATATAGAAACTAGCAGATTTACCCGACGTTGTCTGGGTATCAAATATGTTGAACGTAATTAACAAAACTTGGGAAAGCTATGAACCTCCCCCCCCCCATTTATGGTTTAAATAGTTCAGTTATTGTTCTAACAATTTATTTACAAAAGTAATGGTTCCTAATATTAAATGACTGTAGTAAAAAAAATAATCCAATCTTTTATTATGCACGTGTTGTATTTACCCGATTTTGCTCGGGTAGAGATAGTCTTCAAAAAGTCATCTATTTAAAAAAAATTTAATAGCATCTAAACTGTATTTCTGATCATAGCAAAATTTATACACTAAAAAAGAAATTAAAAAAAAAAACTTTTGCTGCATTACTGTTTAATTGATTGAACCAATTTTAGGTTTGTGAGTCGGGGTTTAAATCGGGAAGAACATCAGAATGACGAACTTACTTGAAAGAGTAATACGTCTGGCCGAATCTGACTGAAATAGAAATTTAAAAAATTTTTTTTTTTATCATAGTTCACCCCAAACAAGGTAGGCCGCCACTGTAGACGTAAGGGGGCTACTGAGAATTAGAGTGTAGGTTTTGGGTATCATCCTAAGTTGAGAGCTGTGTAGCGAGATGTCTGTTTACATTAGTTTTAAATCTCTGCATGTCGGGGAAACGAGAAGAAGAGAGGAAGTTCCAGAAGCTGGCAGCACGAGGAAAAAAGATCACAATTCTTCCACATAATAAAATAGGGCTCCACAACAAAATAGATTTGCAGTTTTATTTACGGGAACAAAATGAAGTTTGTACAATTGGTTGATTAATGTTGACAAGATGAAATAATGTTATCCTGGAGTTCCTAGATTCGTCTACCGCAGGATACGCATCTTGTCTATTTGAAATTAAGACTGGAACGAAACTGTTCTGTTCATCACGTGGTTTAGTTCTCGTGCTAAGACGATTCACCGCGTATGAATCTCATTGAGCGTAGGTGTGTTGCTTGTGAAGAAGCGATGGTTATATAATCCTAAACCAAGTCACAATCCCACTGCTGGTCACATAGACTGATACAAAATAGGTTGCTCATGCAACTGCTACAATGGCATCATTTTTATTATACCATCTTGTTTTAGCTTTACCGCCATCTTGATGTATACAGCATGGCAGCATTTTATAATAGTTATTCTTATGGCAAAATGGTGCGTCCTGATTTTTTTCTTGTGAGGTTTCATAAAAAAATGAAGTTTTCAGAAGTAAATCACAAACAATTGATCAATTAAAATCATTTATTGAAGAAGAAACTTTGAGAATAACTCTGGAGAGTTTGGAAAATGTGATTCAGTCATTTTTTTTTTTTAACATAGTTCACCCCAGACAAGGCAGGCCGCCACTGTAGACGTAAGGGGCTACTGAGAAGAAAGAAAAGGGAGAAGGTTGGGGGAGTCAACCTAAATTGGAATCAGCGCAGCGAGATGTCTGTTTACATTAGTTTTAAATTTCTGCATGTCAGTACTGTCGGGGAAACAGGGGGCAGGGAGGGAGTTCCAGAGGCCAGCAGCACGAGGAAAGAAGCTATTTGAGTGAATGGATGGGATTTAGTCGATTGTCGAGTTGGTCTAGTGAACTTACGACAAGGGGGCACCAGAGCAGCCAATTCATCGGAGCACAATCCATTGAAGTATTTGTAAAACAAGCACAAGGATGCTACATTGCGGCGATGGGACAAGGACTGGAGCTTGGTTGACAGTGAGGGACCTATTAGGTTGGCGACTCTTTTTTGGACCTTGTCAAGGAGGGAGAGACTAGTAGATGATGCACCAGCCCAGATGTGGCATTTGTGAGCCGTTTGTAGAAATGCGTGTCAAGTACGGGACATTTAGTTGAATGACATTCATGTTGTTCATTGTGTATAAGTTTTATTATAATCAGAAATAAAGTTTTTTTTGTTATTAAAATTTTAAAATAGATGACTTTTTGAAAACCCTGTATATTGCCAGGCTTAGAGAAAAAAATAATTCAATGTGTAAGTTACATATAGATGAGAAAAACACACATACACACATAAAAGAGCTTGTCTGATATTTTTTATTAATCCAGAGATGATGAACCATTTCTTGGAAGTCGCATTCAAAAATGCAGCCAAAACAAATAAAAAGTGGGTGTTCAATTTTATATGATCAAAAGTTAGTCATTTTTACAATTTTTTTAATATAATATTTTTAAAAATTCCATTTAATTTTCCTGTATTTTAATTTTGATTTCAATAAATATTTGATTAATAATAAATAATAATAATTCAATGTGTATTTATCAAATTTACGTATAGGCGAGAAACACAGACATACAAGATCCTGTTTTAAGCTTTATTAATACAGATTGTCGTCAACTTAAACTTATTACTCTTATAACTGAATGACTTTACAACCATAATAACACTATATATATAAATATATACTGTATATATTTACTTATATGCTTGTAAAATATCTGGCTAGGGTTCTAATTTCGATATTAGATTATAGAAGACAGTGGAATACAATGGTTTTAAAGATAATGAAGAGAAATTAGTACTAAAATATGATTTAAATCTGAATTTTAAAAATTATGAGCTAAGAAAATGTTGATGAATTATAACTTTAAGATTATTACATCATGACACAGTTTAACATACTTACGGTAATTGGGCGTAAGTCGGCGATAACTTTTACAAGGATTATTATAACAGAAAAACAAACTTGCTATATATATATATATATATACGAGGCCTGTCTAAAACGTATCCGACCTTAGGCCAGAAAAATATTTCAAATACGTGACGGGGTTGGGACACTAATCCCCTTCAAAGTAGGCCCCTTGTGCTTGCATACACTTAGCCCACTGATCCATCCACTGCCGGAAACACCTCTGGAAGTCTTCTTTCGGAATGGTGTTCATTTCCGCCATCGCGTTCCGCACTTTCTTTGCACACTCTTAAGAACAGCTGCAGACCGAGCAGTTTGGGGCCTGCCAGAACGCTGATCACTCTCCGCTGATGTGCGGCCATTTTTGAATCGGTTGAACCACTCCTTAATTTGTGTTACTCATCTTCTCCAAACACCTGCTGAATCTAACGCAACTCTATAAAAATTGTAAAATTAATGGTAAAAAGAAATGAAAATCGAATACATGTGAGGATGAGAGAGAAAGAAAATATCAACCGAATAAATGGAGAGAAAATGAGAGACCGTTTTCTTTTCCTTCATTCATAATTTTTCTTAGTTTTTAAACACATCTGAAGAAGACATATATTTTACAGAAACGTTATATGAATTGAATAAAATTTATCTCTATAATAAAGAAACGCATTGTCTATCTCTTAAAGTCTACAAACTAGATATTTTATTCTAATTCTTCAGTTTCCTTTGTGGAAAGTTGGCCTATGTTCTTAATAACAACAAAACTATTTTTGTTCAATTTCTGTCAAATAAAATTGTATTTCACTCGGAATTATTTTACAATGGTAACATATTTCACTAATGATAGAAATTCATTTTTGTTATTAAACGTGATTAATTTCTTCCTGAAGTTATCGGCTGCTTGCTATAGTCTGATTGTCTAATGCCTGCTGCAACCTGATTGGTTAATAGTTTCGCCAACTCTCGGGTGTTTCTGAGACCTGCCCGAACATTGACGATGCAAAGTCATGGAAACATGTCATCTATAAGAGTACAAAAAAAAACTATATGAAATGGGGACTAGTGTAATAGTAAAACAAATACTCGTCTTTTATAGAGCTTTATTCAAGATGATATCACATTTTATTATTAATAACTGGCATACCCCTCCCAAGACGAGTTCAAAATACTATGACACTTTTAGAACCATAAATAACTGAAAGGGTATCAGACCCCAAAATACTTCAAAGAAATTTTTCTTTAAATAATTCTGTGGTGAAAATAGTGTGAGAAAAAAAAAGTGCTTACACGAATGAATCCCCATGACAGGATTCAAAAACAAATTTGCAAAAAATTGAAATTTTCTCAAATATTTTTCAATCTGTAGAATTTTATGTGGTTGCTTTGAAGTTTTGGGAGATTGAACCTCTCAAAGGTTTTAACGGGTAAACGGCAGTATTGTGGAGTCCAACTCCCGACCCTGGCTCCTTCATTTTCTTTGTAGAGATGTCTGTCTATTTGCTATAGACTCAGAAAACATTTGATGGATTTTCTAGGAAAGCAAAGGCTTGAATTTATACATTTTTTTAAACATAGTCATAATAAAACTATACAACAAAAAAAATACAAAATAATAGTAAAAAACAAAAAACTATGCCTCATATTTTCAAGTTTACGGTTGTTGTTGTTTCTGGTTTCTAGTTTATAAAATACTTTATTTATAATTTTTTATATCACTATTGGACTTCCATAGGTGAGACTGAAAAACAAAAAAACTTTGTTATTTGAACAGAAAATGTAGAAGGTGTATATGGCGATTAAAATTATTTTTATTTTCAGATGAAAACTTTTTGTTGTTCTTTTTCAGTGTGTTGTTTGTCAAGTGATACTGAAATACATTGAGTAGTCTTGATTCATTAAAGCACGTATAGCCATTAGCCGTAGGAAGTAAGTTGTCAGAAAGTTGAAGAAGTCAAATTTGACATACGAGACCTGTCTAAAAGGTATCCGACCTTAGGCCAGAAAAAATATTTTTAATACTTGATGGGGTTGGGACTCAAATCCCCTTCGCTGTTGCATTCCGCATTATCTCTTTTTTCACACCCTCTCAACAACAGCTGCACTTTGAGCAGTTTGGGACCTGCCAGAAAGCTGGTAACTTTCCGCTGATGTGCGGCCATTTTTGAATCGATTGAACCACTCCTTAATTTGTGTTACACTCGTTGCATCTTCTCCAAACACCTGCTTAATCTAATGCGACGGCAGAGATGAACACCATTCCAAAAGAAGACTTCCAAAGGTGTTTCCAGCAGTGGATGGATCGGTGGGCTAAGTGTGTGCAAGCACAAGGGGCCTACTTTGAAAGGGATTAGGGTCTCAACTCCGTCACGTATTTAAAATATTTTTTCTGGCCTAAGGCTGGATAACTTTTAGACAGGCCTCATATGTGGGAAAAGCAAAACTGAAGTAAGTGGCATGTGAATCATGTGACTTGATGGACAAACTTGAGGTGCATTTTTGAGCAGAACCCGGAAACCCCTCAGAAAGAAGAAAGTTCCCTGCTCAATTTGAGGAAAGGGAGTTTGGAGCAAGTCAATTTTTTGTGGTATTTGTAAGCATTGGGTACATAAGAAGTGGTGGAATTACTTATCAAAACAAGGGGATTACTCAAGCCATCTATTTCAACTGGAGCAGAACAATGATCTGAGCATTGGTGATGAAAGGAGAGAAGCTTTGTTTTAGAGGTGTTAAAAGTAACAAGCCACTTTATTCTCCATTGTGCCACACGCTCCAGATCAGCAAGATCTTGATCATCAGTGCTCGTCGAAGTGCAGCCATAGACAATTGTGTCACTAGCATAGATGTTAACAAATAATACCAGAATATGATTTGGAAAATCAGGAAGAGAGTTGCATCTAGAATAGACCCTTGAGGTATGTCGGCATTGATACTGTATGCTCCTTATTAGAAAGGAAGAATATTATGTTTCCGAAGACATTGCCAGATATTCCATAGCTAGCGAGTTTGTGAAGCAACTTTAAAAAGAACTTTATTTAGTGAAGTTTCAAGTGCGCAGATTGAATCGGCTCATCTTAATATTGATTTGTTTTTTATACCGTGATTAAAATGTCATTGTGGGGTAAGTACTACGTGTTTTATACAATTCACTTTGCATAATCAATGGAACATTCGATATAACAGCTGCAAATAAATAGAATTAAATTAAGAATTATCGGTTTCTAAGTTTTTCTTACATAAACAAAAAAAGAACTAAAAACCTAACTTATAAAAATATTGGGTTGGCCAAAAAGTTTGTTCGTTTTTTTGAATGTCATCTTTCCAAAGTCGTTTTATATTCCTATTCTTCAAATCCTGTATTAAAAAAAACAACAAATTTTTTGGCAAACCCAATATAGGATTTATTTAGTGAGGTCTTGAAAATCGTCCCCAAATCAGAAATTAAACAAAAATACAGCTAATAACCGTCACCAATCGGGCGAAAATTTCATGTTCAACCGAACTGTATATTTTATTACTTGTATTTTTCTCCATGGCCTCAAACCTCACAAAGTTATGTATTCTTTTGGCTTGTCCTTGAATTCCTTCAAATGAAACCATAATACGCACACATGTCAATCTTCCTAATACGTGGATATATGAAAGGACGAACTTACTGAGATGTGTAAAGATATGTGGACAGAAATGATGTATTTGTTGAAGGGACTAACCAAATGTCACAGAACTGGTCAAGACAAAATAAGAACAATGGACAACTGTTTCGGGGATTAAACCAAATTTGCCAGTACCTTTTTTTTTTAATAATTTTATGAAAAATAATAATTGTGAGTTGATTAAACTGCCTTTGTCAAATTTAAATTACCTTTTTTTTTTTAAAGAAGAAGTAAATATGTTTTAGAATTTTTTAGATAAAGATTGATAATTTGGATTATTTGGACTACTGTTCTCATTTTGGCCGATGTGACCTCCGACTCTCATGTGCGTCTTATCGACCCGTGCCACAACAGATAAAGTGCTAAGTAATAGTCACTTCTCTAATTCTGACAGTTTTCTAGAGGTTGAAGTTCGATCCTCAGTACAAGCGATACTAAGGATATAATCAAGAATTACTTAACATTTTTACCCGGTCGTGGCTGATGGAACAAGGACAATCTACCCCTGTGGATTAAATAAAGGATGCAGTTCGAAATTCTATATAGATTTCCGAGTTTGACAAGATGCACCTAAAGACGGTTGAAGATTACATTGGCCGAAACGTTGTGAGAATAACATCCAATATGAGGGCAGTAGTCCGAATAATCTAATAAGAAAAGTAAATATAAATTATTTTGGATTTTCGAAAGGAAAATATTTTATTCTCAGTTTTTTTTGATTTTCGAAAGGAAAATATTTTATTCTCAGTTTTTTTTGATTTTCGAAAGGAAAATATTTTATTCTCAGTTTTTTTTGATTTTCGAAAGGAAAATATTTTATTCTCAGTTTTTTTTGATTTTCGAAAGGAAAATATTTTATTCTCAGTTTTTTTTGATTTTCGAAAGGAAAATATTTTATTCTCAGTTTTTTTTGATTTTCGAAAGGAAAATATTTTATTCTCAGTTTTTTTTGATTTTCGAAAGGAAAATATTTTATTCTCAGTTTTTTTTGATTTTCGAAAGGAAAATATTTTATTCTCAGTTTTTTTTGATTTTCGAAAGGAAAATATTTTATTCTCAGTTTTTTTTGATTTTCGAAAGGAAAATATTTTATTCTCAGTTTTTTTTGATTTTCGAAAGGAAAATATTTTATTCTCAGTTTTTTTTGATTTTCGAAAGGAAAATATTTTATTCTCAGTTTTTTTTGATTTTCAAAAGGAAAATATTTTATTCTGAGTTTTTTTTGATTTTCGAAAGGAAAATATTTTATTTCAGTTTTTTTTGATTTTCAAAAGGAAAATATTTTATTCTCAGTTTTTTTTGATTTTCAAAAGGAAAATATTTTATTCTGAGTTTTTTTGATTTTCGAAAGGAAAATATTTCATTCTGAGTTTTTTTAATTTTCAAAAGGAAAATATTTTATTCTGAGTTTTTTTAATTTTCAAAAGGAAAATATTTTATTCTGAGTTGTTTTGGATTTTCGAAAGGAAAATATTTAATTCTGAGTTTTTTTTTAATTACATTTCGAAAAGCACTTCTTCCTTAATGAAAAACATTACAGTTCTAAAGTGACGACTCATGAAAGAAAATCCCTAGCCAATGGTGAAATAAAGAAATTTAACTGCCATTGTGTGACTGCTGCTGCTGTTGTTGTTGTTGTTGAGGCGGCTGAGATAAGATAAGATTGTAATTAGATGAGATATTCCCGTATAATAATGTAATAGAGTAAAGGCCAGAGAGTTTATTCATTTATTTAAGGGAAAGAATCCAGTCCTCACTCAATAGACAGATTCACTAGTCTTCTCTCTATTTCCTCCTCAAAAATGAAAGATGTAACTACTTAGGTTTTTTTTTTTTTTAACTTAGACTACATTTTAAGGTTATATTTAAGGAGCTCATTCGCTGATGTCTTTTCTGTCTTGTTGCTGAGATTTTCCTTTTTGAGTTTTCTTTTATCACAAATGTGACAAAAACACAGGGAGCAACTCTGGTTCAGTCGACATCTGCTACAAGATCTTCTAAGACGGTGAGTGCATGGTGACAGATATAGATGGTGTCCTGACAAACACATCGAAACCAACTCAAGATGAGATGAAGCCAAGCTGGCTGTATGCAACACATAAATTGTGGCTTAGTAAAATTCAAATGAAATTGAATAAAATCTCTTGAATAAGTTTTTATATTTTCTTTTCTAAAATGAAACAAAAAAATGCAAAATACGTTTTGACTGAAATCCTAGAATGATTTATTCAGGGGAGATAATGAACAAGATGCTAATTCTAAAACAATTTTGTATTTCTTTCAGGACGTTGTGTGTGTTCCTCTGAAAATGAGAATGGAAAATAGAATAAGAATCGTCAGCAAATCTCCATTGAAACATTGGTTCCTGCTTGTGAAAATGTCAGTAGATCTTTAAAATTGAACATTTTTTTTAAATTTTTTTTTTTGTTAATATTTTATCAGTTGTATTAAAGACGAATAAGATAATTGGTTCGATAATGAGAAATTGCGTACGGTATATCATTACCTGCCCCCCCCCCCCGCCCGCCTCTAAAATCAAGATTTTTTTTTTAGATTTAAAAAAAAAAATTTGATTACTTAATTTATAAATAGTCGCACACGTGTTGGCTATATTTTATTCTTGCACGCGTAGAAATAATGTTAGCATATTTTATTGCATTCAACATGCGGTCGGAAAAATAAGGACAAACATCTCCGACACTGGATCCAGCATCGAGCATCTTCAGGAGGAATCACTTCACAGTTTTGACCCTATTTCTCAACTGTCATCTGAAGTGGCGGGGCCGCTCTAATAGTAGGCGCTCATATGATGCTGATTTTCAAACAAACAAGAGTTACCTCTTTTTCACTTTTGTTCTACGTTTAACGAGGGTACCAACCAAAAACTGAATTTACAAGGACATTGATGATATCTGTCCCACAGGGCAAATACCCATGCAGCATTTGTAAGCTTGGAACTGGCTCAAACTCCATCAAACGCAGAACATTCAACAAGTAGTGTCACAAAAGGTGCACCAACATGCAGAAATTTAAATGTAATGCGAACAAGCATCTTGCTGCACAACTCCCCACTTAGGATGTCCCTATGTCGGTACTGCATGTAGCAGATGCAGCTAACTTCATTCTCAGCATCTGTCGATGACTTAAAGCCACTAGTGACATGGAGGGGATCAGTTGATGACAACTTGATGTAAGCAGCAGGCGGCACAAGCGAAATGACAAAAGACATTCAAGAAACGACGTCTAAGGAAGACAAAAGTGAAATTAATAATAATAAAAAAAAATGTGAAGAAATATTTAAGAATTTAATTTGTAGATTCATATTAGATATCTTTTGAGATACTTAAAAAAAAATTAATTTTTATCAAAAGTTGAAATGAAATAATTGATTCAAATAAAAGATGTCCGAAGCGATATAATAAATCATGTCCAAATGGCAATAGAGTTGAATGCATTTAAAAAAAAATTGTTTAAACTTTTATTCATGCCAATCAAGGCATATTGCCACTGACATGTAAGGGGCTACTGTGAATTAGGGACCAGATTTCAATGGGCATTTTAAGTGGGGCCGGGGGGGGGGGGAGTTGTGCTGTGAGATGTTTGTTCATATCACATTTAAATTTCTGCCTCTTGGTACAGTCGGAGAAACAGGGAGCAGGAAAGGAATTCCAAAATAAAGCGGTCAAGGAAAGAACCTATTAGAAGGTTTTCCAGCATTTAGGCACCTCTACAGTGAAGGGGTAGGATTTTGCTGTTTGTTGGGTTAGTGGGGATATTTACGTTGAGGGGATATGAGTGCAGTAAGTTTGTAGATGAACATTCCATTGAAGTACTTGTAAAACAAGCATAGGGATGCAACATTGCAGCAATGGGACAGGGGCTGGAGTTTGGTAGACAGTGTGGGACCTATTAGATTAGAGACTCTTTTTTTGAACCCTGTCCAAACGGAGAGACTTCAATTCTATTTATTCCAATTCATGTTACCTGTGACTGATAGGCCAAGGAGGTTTAATGTTGGACTCTTGTGAAAGATAATTGGTCATTGGAAAATGTTGGTGCAACTTCGGAAAAAATTTTTACTATCACACCCGTCGTAGTTGATAGATTTTTTTGGTGCAACTTCGGAAAAGCCTCAATAAGGAAAAACAAATAATAAAAATAAAGACATATTGGTATTATGTATGTGACCGTGACGAAACAAAGACATCGTTCACCAAAAATTACGTAAATTGAGCAAGTAGTTTTTTTTATCACAGAAAATCAAATTTTATCATTTTTTTTCCATGCTCGCTTGTCACGTCTCCATTTTTGAAAAATAAGGGACGTAAGTCAGTTGAACATTACAAAAGTAAACGTGGAAAAAAAATAACAAATTTTGATTTTCTAAAAAGAAACTACTTGATCAATTTGCGTAATTTTTGGTGTACGATATCTTTGTTCCGTCCCGGTCACATACATAATACAGATATGTATTTTTTATTTGTTTTCCCTTATTGAGGCTTTTCCGAAGTTGCCACAAAAAACTTTCTTATAATTGTTAAAGGAAAGGAGCTTTGTCTTGGTATCACTAACTGTAATCATCCATTTTTGGCCCCATTTAAAAGAATTTCATCTTTATTTGATTAGCTTTTGTGGTTTCAATGAATACTATGTTTTTTTCTATTTATAGAGAATTTCTGAACAGCAAAACCATAGATGTTGCTAGTTTTAAGTCATTGGTCATTCAAAACTTGAAACAGATGTATGGAGAAGTAAGTAATTCATAGTTTCATCTTTTACTGTTCAAGGATTATGCATGGTTGTATGAACTGGAATATTTAATATCTAATTTATAAATAGTTGCACGTGTGTTGGGAATATTTTATTCACACACACGTAGCAATAATGTTAACATGTTTTATTGCATTCAAGATATGACACATGGTCAGAAAAATAAGGACAATTGGAACATGTGATAACAAATAGATTTATGTTTATTAATAGTTGCCAGCATTATATTAGTAATGCTGACAGGATACAAAAGGCAGGTTAAAGACATTAAAATACATGAATGTATAAACAACATAGAAAAACATGAATTCTAAATTAAGGAATATATCTGCCCCACGAGTTGTGGAGAGTCAGACAGAAGGAGGGAGGGAGATGTAGTGAAAATGTTCACAAGTGAACATTTCGGAAAATAGGATAGTGAGGAATGTTGAATGTCTGTCTCTGTGGTGAAACAAGATATTTTATGAAGGTGGCTGGCAGATAACACCTAGCCAGAAGATTAACATCCAGTTATTGACGCAGAAATATCTGCAGAGAAACAGAAGAAATACATCTGTTTGCTAAATAAACAATACACAGCTAGAAGTCACACAGGTGATGTGTTGGAAGGGGCGTGGCTACTTTGAGTGTTTAGGCAACATCCTGAAATGGGTTAGGGTTAGATGCAAAGTTAAATATTTAACAGTTTGATTTTGGATCTCCATCCCTCGCCAACTCTCACTGACTTTACTCATTCACTGCAAATGAACAATAAAGATATACCATTTTAGTTTTATATATATAGATATATATATATATATATATATATATATATATATATATATGTAAGTAAATTTTGTGTACAACAGAATCGTAGGATCAATTTTAGAGGAAGCATTATGTTAATCAATGAAACAGGCGGGTGGAAAAAAAAAGGAAAATTGTTAAAATTACGTTAAGGCCTTATCGTCTGACCCTCTAAGAGGAAACGTCAGAATGGTAAATTAAAAACTAAAAGTCGAATGAGATATGAGCGGAAAAAATTGTTTCAGTTGGAGAAAACGATTGAGAGAGGAAAAAAAAAAAAAGAAAAAAGGTAAATCTCTCAACGTTATGGTTGCTTTGAATCATTAAAGATCTCCAACTGATGCTTCAAAATCTTTTGTCTACACAGGCTAGGTCGAGAATTGTTAATAACTAACGCCTCAATAATATTGAGATGGTAATTCGACCTGGCACTGTGTAAAACAGAAAACCACCCATCGGAATAGTTGTCAGAACAACTATTTGTGCTAACGAGATGATTACCGATGGCTGATTCCTGTGCCTGAAAATACCCGGATGATCTCGAAACCTTGTGTAAGCGAATATCACGTGGTATGTGTTGGGATATTCTAAATTCTAATCTTTGGGATGTCTTGCCAACGTAGTCAGCTCCACACTGACACATGAATTTATAAACAACAGAATTCTTTTGAATGGCTGGCAAAACATCTTTACGAAAAGAAGAGAAAAAGGTTCGAGTCGTGTAAACTACTCTCAACATTGTTGCTGGAAAACAACGTTGAGTAGAAGAAGAAATCCTTTTAGCAATGTCAAGGCCGTCAGAACCTAACCATGGCGGTTTCAAATAAATAGGGCAACGTGACGGATATATATATATATATATATATATATTAGAGATGAGAGCTGGAGGTTTTCGAAATGCTCACTTTGATATATACTGAACTCTAACAGACAAACTTCAATCTGAACGCTGCGAAACGGATAATTCCAGCACCAAACTAATGCACAGACAGGATAAAATGGACGTTACCAATTACCGTCGGACCACCAGCTTCTTACAAAAATATTTGGATTCCTAAACAATTTGAGTATCGTTCTTTTTCAAACATTTATTTCCAAAATAACAGCTGTTTTTATTTTTGTTTTGACGTGTTTTTGGACATCATCCACCCTGACTTTACGCTCTCATCTCAACATAAGACCTTTTGGCCTTTATTTTGTTTTATTTTATGTAAAATTTTCAAAGTTAAATGTTGCCGATAATATTTACAATTACATTGTTGGCTTTTCCCTATCCTCTGATGAGAAGAATTTATCTTTGAAAATCCATGGATTAAGGATATGAGGCTCCTTGCTCTGAACTTTTGATGTTCTAATAAATATTGTATCTTTACAATTTTTTATTCTCATCTTTCATCTCTAAAAATTGATTGCTCTATTCAATATATTGAGCTTTATATTATTACGATAGATTATTATTAATCGATAATTCAATTATCGTTAATTTAATTCAACATTTAAATATACAGGGTGATTCATAAGTCACTTCACTTAGCTATTTAAAATGATTACCATATGAAGCACAAACATACTATGAACTTTTGATAATTGTTATCTTACTGTCTAATTACTGCTATTTGTTATTTTAAATTTGTTCGTTTATATATTTGTTTCTATATATATTTATTTCATAATCAATCAAATATGCTACAAAGAGTCGTAAATTCCTTGCAAAAAAGAATGGAGCTATGCATGCAGAACGAAGGTGGAAATTTTGAAAATTTGCTGTAATTTTAAACTCCCATAAATGAATTTGTTGAATAAACTTTCTGTTTGTATTACCGTATTTTTTAACTTTAGAATTTCAAAAATAAATAGCTAAGTGACTTATGAATCACCCTATATATATATGTGTGTGTTTGTTCATCTTCCTTTTAAGCACAGCTTCAAATAAGCTTTAAATAAGTTAATACTTGATTTTTGCCACCAATCTTGAATCATTTTTCTCTCTTCTAGATTGGGGCAGCTGCAAATATTTGTATCCGGAAATTCTTTGAAAAAGAACAAGAAGCAATATTAATGGTTCCGAACAGGTGAGTCCTGATTTTCGTTCTATTATCTATAATTAAAGAAGGGCCAGTCTGCTTTAGACTTAGAAACTACTGGTGGATTTCTACCGAACTCGGTATGTGAATAAACTATGGCTCAGTGTATTGTTATTGGGCAGGATGCGGGTTTTGAACCTGGACCATCTGCAGACAGGTTTGAGGTCAAAATAAAAAGAACAAAAGTTGAAAGAATTATTTCGAAAAGAAATGAACAAAGTAAAAACATTCCTTGTCCATGACATAAGTAGGTTGAAGAGAACGACGAGTAAAAGAATGGTTTTGCCCAAGAAAGCGGTGAACGGGGAATCGGGTAACAGCTGTTGACCTCAGAGTTGACGTCAGATGGCGTAAACAAAAGTTATTTAACATGTGCACTGTTGATGCCAAGAACAACAGTCTGACAACAAGACCAACTAGTAGAGAGGGGGATGGGGTTGGTGTGTCATCCGCTCAGATCTGAGAATCGTTTATCCATTTATGAATGAATTAAACATAAGAAATAAAAGCATTCTGTTATAACGCAAAAGAGGAAAAATGTTTTGCTTATTTTTTTTGTTATACAAAGGGAAGCACCTTTGCTCCGATGAGAAACGAGAAAGTGAATTATTTCCCTTACATCTGACTCTTAGAATTACCCAGACAAACAGTAAAACCTGGGCCCATCATGTTGCACAAGGGAGTGTCATTGTAAAATTGTATTTATCTCTCTAAAATACAAACGAAGATAAAAACAGAACAAATGCAAGAACACAAAAGACAGAACACGTTGTTATCACTTTCGTCGCCCAACATATCAGCGCTTCGTTTTATCTATATTACAAATCTATGCAAGGGAGACTACTCTCATCGCCAAATGATGGCTGCCATGCAAGGGAGATAATTCTGATCGTTCTCGGCCTTTTGGCCAAGATCAAAGTATAGTATCTGTTATGTCTTGGCCTTCGGGTCTTGATTTACGCCGGTCTATGGGTCTGTCCTGCGCAGTTCTAGGAGGTCCACCTTCCCAGGCTTTGCCTCCCCTCTTTGGGGAGGAGTAAGTTTATAGCTTACTGCCTGCGGCGCCGCTACCGGGGAATGCCGACAGGGCTGCCCAGGCATTTTTTGTAGGCCAGAGTGCTCACCTTCTCGGGCTTAGGGTTTTCAAATCCCACTTTCTCGACCTTGTGTCACATCTTACCTTGTGGGAGGAAGATAAATAAAACTAGTCGTAGGCTGCATAAAGTTAAACATAGGTCAGGCAAGGTCAAAGAAGACATTTCTCATGGAAATGAGCATCATCATCATTATCATCATCATCATATTCAGTTTAATGTCTGTTTTATGTGCTGGTATGTGTTGGATGGGGCATCCAATCAAAAAGTTTCATAAGATAAATTTATAGCAGCCGTATAAACAGGTCACTAGGTGAGGGGGGTAGAAACGCCCTAAATCTGCATTTACGTTACATGCTATGACTCAGTAAAAGTTACATTTTGAAAGGCACATATTTATTCGGTTGTTGTGGTGACGGTGCGGAGAGGCCACGGAGATGAGCGGCCACAACTGGCATGTGCCCCTTGCAGCAGAGAGAGAGTGACAGCACTCAGAGGCAAACCTTGAACTCTAAGATTTCAAAAATGATGGTCGAAGGCGCATGATTATGCAAATTAGTTGGCGATAAAGGAAGCAACATTGAGTTGGCGTCAGGTGTGTTTGGTTATGCCGGTTGACAAGATTCGTGTGTCAAATTTTTATAGGTTTTTTTTTTTTCACTTTTCACTGTTCGGAAAATAATGACCGATTTCAGAAAGAAACATTAGTTTATGCACAACTCATTTGTTTGAGATGGTTAAAAATTGTTGAAATAATGACATTAAGTATTGTAATGATTTCCTTAACACTTTAACATGGTTTTTATTTAACAATTACTTTGTCGAGGAGAAGAGTGTCGAGATCGCCATTTTGTTGTAGGGTCGCTGCGTCTGCATCCATCTTTCTGGCCTTTGAAATGAAGAAAAAAATGGATTTTTGATATGAAAATAATAAACTAAAAAATGTTTACTTTCGATATAATTTTTTTTTACTTTCGATTGAATTTGTTTTACTTTTTCATCTTTTTATAAAAATAAAATAAAATGAAGTTTTTTATTTCAAAGTTTGATTTTTGGTTTTGTATTTGAAATGAAGAAAAGGGGTCACCAACTTTTCAGCTAAAAGGACAACATTCTTTACAATTGAAATCAATTTTATTCTACAGTTTCGTCAACACAAAAATGGTGCGTAAAGAGTTATGAAAACAGGAATATGAAATAGGTTGAGTCCGTAGACATGTATGTACTATAGAAATGGAATTGAGTCCATTAATTTCGTCTTGTCTAGCAGAGCCATTGCTAGAGGCGAAGAGAGAGATATACGTCTTGTCACATTGACATCTCAAACAGGACTTTTATCTCACCTCTTGTCCAAGTCATAGTGAGAGACAAGGAAGGAAATATGACATCTTGTCAGCATGAGGCTCAAGGTCTGACTGTTCATAAAAGACGCAAAAAAGTTGTGGGTGGAAGTGCTATCCCGCACCAATATGTTTTGGCCGAACAACACATCAATCGCTCCGCAAATAAGAACATGCAAGTGCAAAAAGAAATCGATCGTAATCATGTAACTGCTACAACTTTCAAATACTCATTATTCAGAGAGCCTGACCGTCCTCTATCTTCATATTCAAAGTTCTCATTACCACTATAGAATTTCCGAAATCTCGTTTGGTCGACATTTTTCCTCTGTTGCTATTGGCAGCTGTTTTGCAAGTATCAACTGAATTTGAACGAAAGAAAAGTATACGCATGTTTTTTTTCCTTCATCTTCGTTATTAAGGACTTATATCATTTAAAATTGTATTCGGAAAGAAATTGTTGGAAATGTATCAATTAATATTGTTATTGGCACCTGTCCCCGGAGACAATGGAGTTCTGCGCCTCAGATAAGTCTATTACCAAATTTCAGTGTCTGCTCTGACTGTGAAAGCCTATCCTGGATCGGCAAGCTCTTTTGCAGTTGCCACAAATGTAAGTAGTGCCTGCTTGCGAGAGCTCTGTCGCAGCCCTCTGCCGTCTGTGCTCTCTCCTCTCTCCCCACTGCTGGTCTCTCCTCCCCTCACTCCTCTTGGAGCCTGCCTTCACAGCACTTCTCCAGCAGCTGCGGTTTTCAGCCACAAACTCCCAGCCTGCTGGATCGAGGCCACCTGCCCTCATGTCTCGCTAACAGATATCCTTAAAGCGTAGGACAGGTCTTCTTGCTTGTCTCACCAAATAGAATGTCCTGGGAGGATCAATTATATAGCATGTCAAGTTTGCAAAAATCAACTTTTTTAAAAGTGAGTCCATAAATCAGCCAATATTTTTCAAACAACCAAATCTCGATTTATAAAGTTGGGCCGTTTATTGCACTGACAGTGAGATTAAAACACCAAATTCATACACAAAACAGAAGAAATTCAGCTTTTTAATATATTGAGTATGTCCATGTGACCGACATATTTAGGCTAACTAATTTGCATATTGCTTTGCAAAATCACATCTCATTGATTCACTATTTGTTCTTATTGTTTTCTAATTCAATGACTGTTTTCATTTCCGCATATTTTTATATTGTGGATAGAAATTTAGCATTTTGAGTGAAAGGGAGGTGACGGTGGTTAAGTGGATAACGACGCGGACTGACGACCTGGGTGTGCCAAGTTCGAATCCAGTCGGTTCCATAGAATGACTTTCACTTAGGGATTTTGTCAACCATTACGTGGTCCCTTCTGCAAAAATGCCAACAACACAATCAAGCTGGTCAACAAAGTTGATTGACACTCCACTCTTTTCAGGTCAATTTACTTCTAGGGATTGCGATCCACTTTGACGTTTTAAATTATAAATAAAACCCTCTCGCCTAACACTAAACACACCAGTCAAGCGAAAAAGTCAGTGAGTATCCCTTGCCCCCCCTCCTACACACATTAATTTCATTAAGCAATTAAATTCAACCATAATGCATTTCGATTCACTCATACACATTTGGTGGGGGGAGTTGGTTAGCCTACAGTTGACACAAAGTCCCACGCATCATGAAAACCAAGTTCTCTCGAATTGTGATGGTATTTGGGTGTGTTTCCAGCGAAGGACACATCATGTGGTCCAACATCTTCGAAAAAAGAATCTGGCTCAATTCGAATAGTTATATTGTGTTGCTGTCCACTGTTGTCAGACAGTAGATAGAGAGGATAGTTACGGGAAGGCCGTACCTGTAGCAGCGAAAATGGCAGTTTGAGAACTTCCATAACTTCACCAGTTCCAATATCTGGTCCCCCAACTAACCTGTTGGCAACCCCGTGGACTATTATGTATGTGGCACAATTGAGGAAGACACCAACCATACCACCTGCAACATCAAGAACAAACTGGTGTTCAGGTGTCTCTTGAAAGACACACAAACGCTGCATGCTCCATAATATCTATATCTTTTTACAAAAATTATGATAGACGAATCTCACCCATTAAAATTCAAGCATTATTTTAGTTTATCAACTCAAATAGTTCCTAACATATTATATGTGGATGACGATATATATATATATATATATATATATATATTACAATCAATACTAAATGGTAATTATTGTAGTGATGAGATTCAAATGTTTTTTTTAAATCGTTTTATATGTATAAACTTTTATTTTCCAGTCACATTGTTCAGTTGTGGACAAGCCTTACGACTATCTCAGACTTTTGTGGAACTCCTTGTTTAGTCCGTGTCCTTCAGGTAAGATCATCTTCATCTGTACAAAATAATTTTTAAAAAATAGGTTTTACCTTTTCAAATAAACCTACCTTATTGAGATTCTATTTGCGGTGGGATTAGTTTAGGAAAATTAATTTGATTTGATTCACTGTGGATTATCAATTTATTCAGACTGCAAACTGCCTGGTGAATTTGAATTTATCACGTCTATTCTTATTTAAAATGGATATCTTGAAGATGTTTTGTTGGCTTCTTTCAAAAGGAACATTGGTTAAATGTGGCTGTTTCGCGAGGGGAATGCGACAACAGGCACGAAAATGCCAGTCGTGTGTGTTTTGTAATCTGTGTGTAATTTAGCAAAGTAGTCCATGCAAATTAGACTGCCTCGGCTGTTCATGCAAATGTTGACTCGACTCAAACCAATCAGTCGTTCCCCCGTGGTCGATATAAGGCAAATGCCAGAGAGCTGAGCCAATCGGGCTGGAAATTGCTGAGCATGTAACATGTTCAGTGGTGACTACCTGTTCGTTGAAGGTTTCACGTTCAGTGATGGCTACCTGTTCGTTGAAGGTTTTACGTTCAGTGATGGCTACCTGTTCGTTGAAGGTTTTACGTTCAGCGATGGCTACCTGTTCGTTGAAGGTTTCACGTTCAGTGATGGCTACCTGTTGAAGGTTTCACGTTCAGTAAAAGTTACCTGTTCGTTGAAGGTTTCACATTCAGTAAAAGTTATCTGTTCGTTGAAGGTTTCACATTCAGTAAAAGTTACCTGTTCGTTGAAGGTTTCATGTTCAGTGATGGCTACCTGTTCGTTGAAGGTTTCACGTTCAGTGATGGCTACCTGTTCGTTGAAGGTTTTACGTTCAGTGATGGCTACCTGTTCGTTGAAGGTTTCATGTTCAGTGATGGCTACCTGTTCGTTGAAGGTTTCACGTTCAGTGATGGCTACCTGTTCGTTGAAGGTTTTATGTTCAGTGATGGCTACCTGTTCGTTGAAGGTTTCATGTTCAGTGATGGCTACCTGTTCGTTGAAGGTTTCACGTTCAGTGATGGCTACCTGTTGAAGGTTTCACGTTCAGTAAAAGTTACCTGTTCGTTGAAGGTTTCACATTCAGTAAAAGTTACCTGTTCGTTGAAGGTTTCATGTTCAGTGATGGCTACCTGTTCGTTGAAGGTTTCACGTTCAGTGATGGCTACCTGTTGAAGGTTTCACGTTCAGTAAAAGTTACCTGTCGTTGAAGGTTTCACATTCAGTAAAAGTTACCTGTTCGTTGAAGGTTTCATGTTCAGTGATGGCTACCTGTTCGTTGAAGGTTTCACGTTCAGTGATGGCTACCTGTTCGTTGAAGGTTTCACGTTCAGTGATGGCTACCTGTTCTGTTGAAGGTTTTACGTTCAGTGATGGCTACCTGTTCGTTGAAGGTTTTACGTTCAGCGATGGCTACCTGTTCGTTGAAGGTTTTACGTTCAGCGATGGCTACCTGTTCGTTGAAGGTTTCACGTTCAGTGATGGCTACCTGTTCGTTGAAGGTTTCACGTTCAGTGATGGCTACCTGTTGAAGGTTTCACGTTCAGTAAAAGTTACCTGTTCGTTGAAGGTTTCACATTCAGTAAAAGTTACCTGTTCGTTGAAGGTTTCATGTTCAGTGATGGCTACCTGTTCGTTGAAGGTTTCACGTTCAGTGATGGCTACCTGTTGAAGGTTTCACATTCAGTAAAAGTTACCTGTTCGTTGAAGGTTTCATGTTCAGTGATGGCTACCTGTTCGTTGAAGGTTTCACGTTCAGTAAAAGTTACCTGTTCGTTGAAGGTTTCACATTCAGTAAAAGTTATGTTTGTTGAAGGTTTCACATTCAGTAAAAGTTACCTGTTCGTTGAAGGTTTCACGTTCAGTGATGGCTACCTGTTCGTTGAAGGTTTCACGTTCAGTGATGGCTACCTGTTCGTTGAAGGTTTCACGTTCAGTGATGGCTACCTGTTCGTTGAAGGTTTCACGTTCAGTGATGGCTACCTGTTTGTTGAAGGTTTCACATTCAGTAAAAGTTATCTGTTCGTTGAAGGTTTCACATTCAGTAAAAGTTACCTGTTCGTTGAAGGTTTCACGTTCAGTGATGGCTACCTGTTTGTTGAAGGTTTCACATTCAGTAAAAGTTACCTGTTCGTTGAAGGTTTCACATTCAGTAAAAGTTACCTGTTCGTTGAAGATTACCCATTCATTGAAGGCTATCCATGATGGGTTAGGGTTAGTTTACTTCGTAAAGAGCAAAATGTGCTGTTTATCTTAAATAGCATTGGATTGCTAATGTTAGTCTCAGATAATGACAGCGATAAATAAACGAAAGACAAATTCAAGGTAATAGTGATGTTGGTGAAAGATATATATATATATATATATATATATATATATATATATATATATATACAAACATAACTTGAACATTACCTATTTTGTCTAATTGAATTATATTTTGTTAAGAAAATTGTCTATTTTCTCTTTAATTGCTTTGTATTGGTAATGTTAGTTTCTTATCAAATTGCCAAAGCAAGTGATACAATGTATATGACATTAGCTGTTAAACATTTATTCATTAGTGGGCAATTATTTTTTAGTCTACAATTCTTGGCCTTTTGGCTAAGATCAAAGTGTAGTATCTGTTCCGATGGATACTGCACCCCATAGACTGGTAATGTCTTGGCCTTCGGGGCTTGATTTACGCCGGTCTATGGGTCTGTCCTGTGCAGTTCTAGGAGGTCCACCCTCACAGGCTTCGCCTCTCCTCTTTGGGAAGGAGTAAGTTTATTGCTTACTGCCTGAGGCGCCCCTACCGGGGAATGCCGACGAGGCTGCCCAGGCAATTTTTAATGGCCAGAGTGCTCAACTTCTCGGGCGCTGGTTTTTCTAATCCCACTTCCCGACCTTGTGTCACATCTTACCGCTGTGGGAGGTAGATAAATAACTTCTACAATTCTTGGCCTTTTGGCTAAGATCAAAGTGTAGTATCTGTTCCGATGGATACTGCACCCATTGGGAAGGAGTAAGTTTATTACTTACTACCTGAGGCGCCCCTACCGGGGAATGCCGACGGGGCTGCCCAGGCAATTTTTAAACCCCACTTTCCCGACCGACCTTGGGTCACATCTTACTTGTGGGAGTAAGATAAAAACTGGCCTTGTGCCTAACTCCTGGAGAGGAGTAAATCAATACATAAGTTGGTATTATTAACTCTAATAGCATTAGTACTTGTGGTTACAGTGCGGAGAGACCAAGGGATAAGCGACCACAACTAGCATGCGCCCGCTGTAGAGAAGCAGTGGCCGCACACGGGTGCGAACCTAAAACTGCTTGATTATGAGGCGAGAGTCGTAATTATGTAAAATAGGCGTTGTTGGCAGTCCTCCCTTTTATAAGGCAGATTGAACCAACTGTAGCCGCCATGTTGAAAGATGAAATACTGCAAAGAACTATGTTCGTTAATTGCATTCTTTAAAAGCCGGACTGACTATGAATGTATACGTAATAGGTGGAAGTAACATTGAAATATGAATTTTTCTACCAATCATAGTGCTGTCAGATCGTAGATATTAAAAAAAATCCATTTTTACTTCATATTTAATTTTCGTTTTAAAAAAAATTATCAGCAAGTTAGTTTTACATGAAAAAGATTCAGAGTCGAATGTTTTTCTGAAGTGCCAAAATAACTTCATTTACTTTAGTCATAGATGCATACGAGACAATAAAATCAATGAAACTCTTCATTAATTGTTCTGTTTTTCCATTTCCAGACTTCACAACATTTGATTGCTATTGGCAGTTCCAGTCGACAACTTATTTATTCAACATAAAAATACCATCGCTTCATTCATGACATTTTGTAAAATAAAACATTCCTTTAAATCATTGATATTTACGTGTTTGTTTTCTTTAGATCTTTGAGCATTTCATTCTTTTTATTTTAGCAGAATGTTTCCAAAAAGAAAGATCAAAAGGATTCCTTAATATGAAGGAACGATTTTCAGTTTGAAATATTGAAACAAAACTTGTTTTATGTAACCCTTAATCAGCTGATTAAAATGTTTATACAATAACTGTTTCTTGTACAGCAGCATTACTTCAAACAAAGCCTTCATCAGATGATGACTGAGTTCAGGCATGGTTTCGGGGCCGAAGCATCATTACGACTAACCCAGAGCGTCCCAGCAGTACCTCACGATACTACCAGACTTTGTTGGATTGACGTCACTCTGTAGGATTGCCATATCCATGCTGATGCAGATAGAGCCTTGTCTATTATTTTCTTTATGTATTTTTGGAGAAATACCAAGATTATTCAAGAACGCGGAGGTTGAGTTGACAATAAAACCTCGGCATCCGACTTCGATAGGAAATACAATTGTTTTCCAGCCATTTCTGACACATTGTTTGCGTAGATCTTCATATCTTTCTAACTGGTGTGGCCAGTCAAAATTTATCCTCAAACGGAACCGTTAATTCAATGACGAAAACATGTTTCAAATTCACTAACCAAATGACAATATCCGGTCGCTGATCCGTTAATTTGCATTGGAAATACAAGCCGGCATTCTAAGCTGAATGCAACGTGCCAGTCCGTGCAGTCATCAAACAATGACAATCTCTGCCTTTTTTTACACACAGATTTTGAACTATTTCCTTCTTTAACAAAATGAATCGTTCTGCTGGTGACAATTAGAGCGTTATTGAACGTCTCACAACATGAACCCTAACCCGCAGCAATCTCCAATACTTCGTTGTGTCTTCATGTTTAACTTCTCAGGGTGTGCTCACATCCAGTGAGAATATTTTTGAAGCTGGCAGTTTTCTCACCAGCTCTGCATCGATTGGATGTAGTTAAACACGAGGCATGAAGGTTAACTGGTATTGGTAAGATATCGTAGACTGCCTTTATGAGAAAACTTAATTTTTTAGGCTCCATGTATTTGAGGTTGCGCCATGTAATTTCTCTGTTTTTTGCACTCTCCCACTCGGTCCATGCGCCCTGTTTAGTTTCACTTACAACTGTAGCAATGTGCGTGGCTTCCTCGAAATGATAAATTCCTTCAAAACCATTTTCAAATGCTTTACAGGTGATTCTTTGGACCACCAAACCTGCGCTTTCACAGAGCCAATTATTTATTTCATCCTAAGAACCGATTCTGCATCTTCACAGTTTGTTTTGCCTTCCATTTTCGACCAGTTATTACGGATGGTTGGGCAATCTTCACTAGTAGGTCACGAGAGTCATACAGCATCTGAAAAAGTTGCGCTTTACTTAAATTATATTCCTCAACAAGTGACGACATCAGAAGTTTTAGCTCCATTGCTGAACTGTACAATGCTACGTTTGTCAAGGAATTGGACAACCCCAACCATTTTTTCATAAACTTACTGATCAGGCGCCCCATTATCTCAACTTTTGTAAGTGACACCTCATAAACTTGTATTGGCCATGATAACTTGCGAATTAACCCGAACGTCGCATTTTGCATAGGTCCTGCCAACGATGCCGATCAGAGGTAGAGAGCAACAGCGACCCATTACGGAAGTTATTGTCCAGGGAGTTTCGTATAGGTTGCTCAGAAGGGATGCTGTATGCTGATGATTTCGTACTTGTCTGTGAAACAACTGTTGACCTACTTGTCAAGTTAAAAACTTGGAGGAATGCTATGAAAGCAATGGTCTGAGAGTGAATGTTACCAAGACCAAAGTGATGATCAGTGATTGTTGTGTTGGAAAGTTCCTTTGCTCAGTTTGTGGAAAGTGAGTCGAATACAATTCAATCTTTTGTGGTACTTGTAAGCATTGGGTACACAAGAAGTGCAGTGGAATTACTGGTAGGTTGAGAGAGGATAACCAGTTTGTTTGCAAGAAGGGAAAACAATTGGGATGGATAAAAACTCAGATGTGGAGAAAGAATATTTGGATGGCAAACCTATTGAGAAGTTTTGTTACCTTGGTGATACCATTGGAGCACAAAGTGGAGCAGGTGCTAACGTGATTGCAAGAGTTGAGAGTAGATGGAGTAAGTTCAGTAACCAGCAGAGCATTACCATTATCAACGAAGTGAAGAATCTATCATTGTGATGCTGTATGGAAGTGAAACTTGGCCAGTGAGGATTGAAGACATGCGTTGCATGGAAAGAAATGATATGAGAACAATACAACGGATGTGTAATGTGAGTGCTAAAGACAGGCTTAGATCTGATGACCTGAGAGGAAGATTAAATCTGGACAGTATAAGGAGATGTGTGCAGAACAGGAGACTTTATTAGTTTGGTCAAATTGAAAGAATGGATGAGAGTTCCTGGGTTAGTAGATGTAGAACAGTTAAGGTAGCAGGTCCTGTTCACAGAAGGCCAAGGAAAATATGGGAAGAAGTGATAAAAATTGACTTGAGAGAAAGAGGGATAAAGACCTGGCCAGTGATAGGTTCGTTTGATAGTCAATTTCTTAAAGCCATCCAACACATGCCAGCATGTAAAACAGATGTTAAACCGAATTATGATAATGATGAAGTAGATCAGACATAAACTGAATTGACTTCAAATTGGATCTGCATTTGTTATCTGGACTGAAACTTGTTTAAGATTTTCAAGGCTCTGCGTAAAAATGCAGTAGGCTGCATTTTTTTAGTGATGCATATGAACGGCAGACGTTGCAAATGTTAGATGCTTGACTAGAGGAAGGAAGGTTAGGGTTAGGGTTAGGGTTAACATGGCGTATTATTTTTGCTCTGTTCGATTTTTTAATTTTAATTAAAATTTTTCACAAAAAATTTCCGTAGTCACCGTTAGGAATTTCTTTGGCACCGTCGTATAAAAGACAATTTCTTTGGCAATATTCTATATTGGATACGTCATTATTATGATATGCAATTTGTTATATATTTTTATTAATTTATATTTGCAAAATAAAAATGAAAAAATTAAATTCCATTTTATCAACAAAAAGAAAAACATAAAAATTTTTTTTTAATATATTTAAATTTGTTTGATTTTATTAGTTTTTAATTAATTAATATTTGCAAAATAAAAATGAAAAAAAAAAAGTGATACTGATTCGATATTCTCCAAAAACATCTTTCAAGAAGGAATAAATCTGTATTTTAAATTTGCTTAACAGTACTGTAAAAATGCAATAAGCTGCATTTTTTTAGTGATGCATATGAATATGACTTTGCAGGTGTTAGATGCTCGGCTAGAGGAAGGAAAGAAACATACATACACACATATGTACGTGTATGCATGTGTGTGCGTGAGTGAGAGAAATGCTATTTCAAAGCTGGATTAATTTTCTTGCGATGTGCAATTTGTATCTCTTGTACTCAATAATTTCATCCCTTAATCCAAGATAAGAGTTGATTCAAAAGAAAGAGAGGGAGGGGGGGGGGGTTAAGGAGTGTGAGAGAAAGAGAAAATTAAAAACAAAACAACAGAATATTTTCCAGGTAAAAATATTTTATTTCAAGTGAATATTGTTTCCAATCTTTTCTTTTTTTTTTTTTTTCATATAAATTCAAAAAAATTCACGACAGGAAAAAAGTTTTCCATAAAGCTTTTAAACGAACAACCAAAAAGCTAAAAAATAAATAAAAACATACTTAAAATAATTTTTTTTTTTAAATATAAATTTTTAATTTAAAAAAATTCAACTAAAAAATAACTTTGATACTGAATTTAAATTCAAATTTAAAAAAAAAAAAATTTCAAAGAAGGAAAATTTAAGCAGCAAAAATGTTGTTTTTTTTTTAAAGAAAGTAAAACAGACAAAAAAACTTCTAAAAATAGATTTTATATATTATATTCTATGTTTATAGAAAAAGTCTATATTTGTGTTTGCATAAAACGTCTATATATGCACATACAAAAACAAGTACATAGCAATGTGAAAAAAAAAATGAGAAAATATGATCTCTCATAAGATCCAAAAGATTTGCTACACAGTCGAAAAATAGTTTTGCTTATGTTTCGTATCAAATAACTATACTCAATACTAGTGTTTGCAAGATTCCCCTTTTTGACACAGAACACCCTCATATATATATATATATATATATATATATATATAATATATGGGAAATGAAAAAGGAAAAACCAAAAAGATAGCTGTTTATGTATTCATCAACGTTTCGTTTTTATTGTAAGACTTCCTCAGGATGATAATTTGAAGAAAAATGTCATTTCCCATTACATCGGATTACTTTCATCCTTCCTTTCTCATATATATTACTATTTCATGTATCCACATACAATTTTACAAGGAGATTATATATATATATATTATTCATGTATCCACATAAAATGTTATAAAGGAGATATAATCTTTTATGTATCAATTTTCAGTATTTACTTCAACAGTGCTCGATACATAAGTAGAGCTAGGTAGTATTAACTGCCATAAATATATTTTTCATAGCTTACTATATATATATATATATAGATATATATATATATATATATATAAAGTAAAATGACCGGAATAGCTTCATAAACAAAAGTTACATAAAAAAAAGAAAACTGTTTCGTCATTCATTCTTGCTCTAAATTAGTCTATCATGAAAAAAAGAAAAAGCATTTTAATTGAAATTTATCGATTTTATATTTAATCCGATCAGCAGTTTTTGTGCTTCGCTTACTAGTGTCATAGTGAGAGCTGGGAGGAGATAACCCTCTTTCAGTCACAACTACTCTTCCTGAAACCCATTTCACCATAAGAATAAGGAAGAAATCTAATTGGAGTCAATTTTTTTGGATTACACCGTGTGTTCGATCACTTCATTCTCTGTGGCTTTGGGGTAAGCAGGCAGACTTTAGAGAACGATGTTCAAACCATAACCTGGCATGAATATTCTTACTCTGCTTTTTTTTTAATGAACAAACATTTAAAACTTCTATATTAAGTTATATTGTGTATTTGTAATCTTATTTCTTAAAAAATATCATTTATGCATTAAAGAGAAATACATTTCAAGAAGAAATCGAAAGTATTTATGCAATTTGCTTTTCAACATTTCATAAAATGTCAGAGTGATTTTATAATTTACTTCTAAAATATATTAACCCAATCCCTGCTCATTAGCCTCTTCGCTGTAGTTTTATGAAGTTGGGCCATTTATCATGCTAACAGTGAGATTAAAACACTAAAATCCTATTCACAATAAAAGAACAATTTTCTAATATACTGATCATTTTCATGCGATCAACGTTGTAAGGTTAACTAATTTGCATATTGCTTTGCTAAAGAACATCTCATTGATTAACTATTCGTTTTTATTGTTTTCTAATTCAATGATTGCTTTAATTTTAATATAACAGTTATATTTAACAACATTTTTTTTATATCGTGGATAAAGACTGAGCATTTTGGGTGAGTCACTATTTACTTACCTCCCCACAAGGACAAAGTTTGACATAAGGTCAGTTTCTAATATGCGAAAAATCCAGCTCCCAAAAAAGGGTCACTCTGGATTGGGACAAAAAAATTTAAATTGTTTCAGTCTAGAAGGATTTCTCCTTCACTGACCGAGGACAGAAAAGATGTAGTATAGTATCGGAACAGATACTACACTTCTCTCCTAGCCAAAAAGTGTTTCCAGTCAGTTTACTAGTGTGGATTGAGATTCTTGATTTCTTTATTTTTTACGGGCAACGCTAGGACACAGGTTCTGCTAGTATATGATAAATGTGGCTTATCTTTATCATAACTTAAAAGGACACATTTATTACAGCTCTATCTGAAAGGACATTGAGCCCTTCGTCTGTGCAAGGTCTGTTATCTTGATCAGCTCATTTCCAATTTTTATGTAGTTGCTATATTTATAGGCGAGAGTGCTGAATATCGGTGATAGAGGTAATGTGGATCTAAGTTCGGAGACACGGAGTTAACAGCGCCCGTGACTGGCAGGTTCTCACCTTGCGTTCTTCCGACGATGAGTACATATCAATTTCATCACTGAAACAGAAAAATGTGATTTACTCTCATCTGCGTAATATACTTATACACTTTCGGATGGGTTGATGTTATGGGATATGATGTCCATTTTTTACGAATTAGTTGCTTTGTAGAAAAGAAAGACGGAATAATACTGGAATTAGCAGTACTATGAGAAAAAAACTTTGTTGCCGAAGAAAATAATAAAAGAGATCAGATATGAAGAGTTGATAGAGGAGTGCCAAGATAAAGATTGGAAGATCGAATTCCATCATTTGGCCATTGGGGCAAGAGGAACTGTAGAGTGAACAGTTGTAAATATAGAGAATCTATGTAAAATCTTAAAGTATATTCTTATGTAAAATTAACTGGGGAAGACAATGGAAGTGTTCCTGAATCTCTCAGTGCCCTCCTAACCTAAGAGAGCTACGAGGGCCAGAACCTCCTTTAAAACTTCAAATATTTTGATGGATTTTATATCAAAAGTATAAAATCGAAGTGGTACTAAATCTTTACCTTCTATGTGCCGAATATCTACGTGCTCTCACCTCTAAGTGACCGATGGGGGACAGAACCCCCTTAAAACTTAAAATCCGTATATCCGATTTTAATAAAATCTAAACCATATGTATAAGAAACTAATTCAGAGAGTTTTCAAACATTTCAGCTCCTTCCAACTATGTTAGGGGACGAAACAGGAGGAGGTTGGCAGTAAAAACGAAGAAAGTAATATGGTGTTATGAGCAGAGTGAAAAGTACATAGTAGTGATCCTCATTTAATCCTGGGCAACGTCGGGTCTTCCTGCTGGTTTTTGATCAAATAATATATACATATATGTTGTGATTATATAATGTTTTAAAAGTAAAGCAAAAACAGCAAAAAGTAATTGAGTTCAAATAATAAAAAAAATGTTTAAAAAGTAGCTGACTGCTTTAACCTATGTGTGTCAATAGATAAAGAAATGTGAAAGAAAAGCAGACAACATTTCCTGCCAAAACCGTAAAAACTGATCCAATCTCACATCACCTCTCGCTTCTCACTATTAGAATATTGTGCTATAAAACAAAAAAACAGTCATATTGTTGTGTTTTGTGTACAGGTTTAGTGTTCCAAATTATTTTTTCTTTATTAATAAAAAGAATATATTTCTTTATAAATTTCTAAAATAGGCAGAAACAATTGTTTGTGAAAAAAATGTTTTTGAATGAACTAGGATTTTTTATATATATATATATATATATATATATATATATGATTATTTTTATTTACACAGACATGTACAAAATCTGCGACACTGGCATGTCGATGCTATCGATCAACAGCTATTATAAACTGAGATCTCACCAGGCAGAGTTAGAATCCGATCTTAACCTTAGATCATATTTGGAAAGAATGAAATGGAGAAAAAAGAAAAGAAATTCAAAATTTGGAAAGTCACGTGGTTGGGACCGTTAAGAATCAAAATCTCAAAAAATATATATATGGAAATTTAAAAAGGAAGACTAAACAATATTATTTATGTATTTATCAACGATTCGTCTTTATTATAAGACTTCCTCAGGATGATTGTCTGAAGAAAAAACAAATACAAGTACAAAATGTTTGAAACACGAGGTGGTGGCGGGTGTGGGGGGGGATTAAAATTGGGGCCGCTTGTCCCACTGACACCATCTATTTGTATCTCATAATTTATTTTTTTCACAAGCGGACCCAATTTTAATTTCACACTTGCTACCAACTCGTGTTTAAAACATTTCGTACTTGTATTTGTTTTTCCTTCTGACAATTATCCTGAGGAAGTCGTATAATAAAGACGAAACGTTTATGAATACATAAATAATATTTTGGGGTTTTCCCTTTTCAATTTCCATTACATCGGAACACTTTCCATTCTTTATCATATATATATATATATATATACACACACAACATTTAATCTAGATGTAGCTTTCTTTACAGAAAAACAAAGAAATTTTCTTTTCACATTTTGGTAATTTTGAGAAAAATAACAAAAAGATGATTGAAATATATCAAATAACACCATGACAATCTTGAGATTTGATTTTGTATAAACATAAAAATGAATTAAGCGTGGCGATTATCAAGAATAACCAACAGAAAAAGTGTTGAAAAAGAAACAAATAATCAACAAATAACTATTACCAAAGGCAATAAAAGTTACTTTCCTACCTGTCTATTTTGTTGTATGTGTTTAAAGTATTTTAAAGCGTTTTTATTGCATTTTAATAATTCGTCCAAATCCGATCGCGGTACAGCTCCATTTTTAAGATGGCGTAAGTTTGCTTAATGAGTTTTTCATCTTTTGGAGTGAAAAAAGACTCAAATAAATAAATAATCAACAAATAACTGTCCCAAATTCTTTACAATTTACTTTCTACCTAATTGAAAGAAGGAAAGTACAAAAAACGAAAATCATCAGACTTCGTAGCTGGTCAGCAAACAACTGTCAGCCATTTTTGTTTTTCAGTTTGACGTAACATATTTGACCAAACTTTTTAATTGAAATAATAAAAAAACGCTTTAAAATACTTTACAACACAAAAATAATTAAGCAGGTAGGTAAAATATTTTTTATTGCCTATGTTAACTGTTATTTGTTGACTGTTTTTTGGCACCCCTTTTTTTTTGTTAGTTATTCTTGACAATCACCAAAAGCGGAACATCAATTGGTCAAATAAAAAAATTATATATTCGAGTAATTCAAAATAGTTACTTTGCATTTTTCACCTTTATTATTAAAGACAGAAAAATAAAAAAAATTAATGACGATTTAAAAGAAAAATATGAATCTATATTTTTACTTTTTTTTTTTGTAATTTAAAAAGCTGAGAGAGGAAGGGGGCATTCTTTTTTCTGGCAAATGTAATGGTTGTTATGAACAAAAATAAAAACAAATTTAGTTTTAAAAATAAAGTATACATTTAATTATTAAAAGAAAAAGTGTTCCGTTCGATATAGATATATATATATATATATATATATATATAGGGTATTTGAATACAAGTCAAAGGTGTTTTGATATAAATATAGTTCAGATAAATGTAAAAAAAAATAAATAAATAAATAAAAAAAACTTGAATTTATTCATTTTTTATTCTAACAAGGCAAGTCGCCATTGTAGACGCGAGTAGCTACTGAAAATTAGTGCGTAGGTTTTGGGGGTCATCCTAAGTTGGGAACTGTTTACATTAGTTTTAAATTTCTGCATGTTGATACAGTTGGGGAAACAGGGAGCAGGGAGGGAGCACGAAGAAAGAAGCTATTGGAGTAGAAGGCTCTCCAGCATCTGTGGACCCCCACAGTGAATGGATGGTATCTAGCTGATTGCTAGGTTGGTCTTGTGTATTTACGGCGAGGGGGCAATAGAGCAGCAAGCTCATCAGAGCACAATCCATTGAAGTACTTGTAAAACAGGCACAAGGATGCAACATTGTGGCAATGGGATAGGGGCTGGAGCTTGGTGGAGAGTGAGGGACCGATTAAGTTGGCGACTCTTTTTTGGACATTGTCTAAGAGGGAGAAACTAGTTGATGTGCACCAGCCCAGATGTGGCAACAATACTCCATGCATGGGCAGATGGTGGCTTTGTAGAGACACAGAAAACGGAAAGAAAAAATTAAGTTTTTTTAAAAAATATGAATTTATTTATTTATTTTTATTGTAATTTAGGAAGTGGGGGGGGGGGGGCTTTTCTTTATTTTGTAATGGTTATTATATTATCATAATTATATTCATCATCATTGTTAACAAAGTTAGTTTTAAATATAAAGTATATATTTAATTATTGAGAGAAAAACTTTGTTATTGCGTTCGATGTGGAGTTTATTTTAAAAAATAAATTATTCTAAGTTGTTGGTTTGCGTAAAGATACGCATGCGTAAACGTGACCGAAAGTTTTCATTCGAATTTCAAAATAATCATTTTGAATGTTAAACGTTTTTCATTAAATCGTTTTAATTCATATTACTACTAATAATATTAATATGAACAAAACTATTGCATGCATATAAGAAAATTGGAGATCAAATTTAGAAATGAATCGTGCAGAATATTAATTTATTAGAGACTGTTTATAAAATTATTATGCAAATGAGTGTGTTTTGGCAGTGTTTCGTTCGGTATATGTAGGGTATTTGAAAATATTTTAATGTATAATTGAATTAAATAAGCCTACGGTGTTTGGATTAATGGAAAAAGCTTTTGCATTCATTCATTTAGATTGAATATATATATATATATATAAAGTTAATCCAACAAAAGATATAAGAGGAAACTAATATCTTTTAATTAGTGAAACATCATGAGTTAAGGATGTTGAGATACTTTGCCTGAACTTTGAACTCTAATAAAATTTGATTCGCACCTTATTTTATTATTTCATTTAATATTATGCTATATATATATATATATATATATATATATATATATATATATAAAAAGTTAATACAACAAAAGAAATAAGAGGCAACTAATATCTTTAATTAGTGAACATCTGGATAAAACTGAAACTCAATATACTTTCTTGAAGCTGTTTTAAACTTTATGACTTGGATTAACTGTATAAGTTTAGCTAAAAAGTATGTTTTTGGCCGATATATTTTATATACTTTTATGTATTTTTATGTAATTTTTTTTAAAATATATTTTTAAAGTTTAATTTTATTACCTGCAGTAATGTCATTGCGGTAATGATCCTCTGAGGAGAAGATTTTCTTTGAAAACTCATAAGTTAAGGACTTTAAAGTACTTTGCTTGAAATTGAATGCTAATAAAATTTGATTCACACCTTATTTTATTCTTTCACTTTATCTAGTGATATATATATATATATATATATATATATATATATATATATATTCATTCAGATTGTGATCCTATAATTTTTTTTCAAAGAAAAAGCAAAAAGTAACAGAGTTGAAATACTGAAGCAGCTTACTGCGTTCCAAAGAAAAGGTACAATTTTGTATCGAAGGCCATTTATGACATTTTCCTTAGAAGTTGGTTTTCAAAAACAAGTCATTTAATCAAAATGTATGATATTGAAGTAGTTTCTTTTGAACTAAATAGCTTAAGCTTTCTTTTAAACATAATGCTAAAGCTGTGAAAGTTAAGAAAAGTAGAATTTTATTTTATTAAGATGTGTAGGATATGGGTTAGATGTGTAGGATATGGGTTAGATGTGTAGGCGGTTAGGGTTAGATGTGTAAGCGGTTAGGGTTAGATGTGTAAGTGGTTAGGGTTAGATGCGTAGGCGGTTAGGGTTAGATGCGTAGGCGGTTAGGGTTAGATGCGTAGGCGGTTAGCAACAATGGCTCCATGTTAAAGAAAATTCTGAAAACGACTAAGTGTTATTTGAAAGAAAAAAGAAAAATTGTCTAGTCAAAATCAAACAGTGATTTACAAGATTAATAGCTATATATAACAAACTCGGAAAATACGACAAGATAACTTTATATATTAGATTTACTTACTGTTCCTTTATTTATTTTCTTTTTGTTTTATTTCTATTATTTAGTTTTTCACAAAGTAACAAACTGGTTACTTGAAAATATACTTATGGCAAGCAAGCTCCACAGATATTTTTGTTTCACTAATCAGTTCCTGACCTTGTATTTATTTATTTTATTTTAAAACTTGGTCTGAGGAAGCTTAGCCTAATATGGCTGTAGCTGAAACATGTATACACATATGTAGGCAAATATATTTGTATAAATAAAAATTCATACTAAATGAATATACTGCTCTACTTGTTATTGAGCACTATCATATAAACACAGTAATAATTTACAGGATTGGTTATCTAATTCCTATGAACGAAACTTCACCGGAAACACAGAGTTACATCGTACCACTTCTCGAGCTTAAGATTTTATAAGACAAACTACCGACTGAGCACACAAGTACATTTTTATATTTTCTTATTTCAGTTTGAGTAGGAATCCAATTGATAATTTTGAGACAGGCAAAGATACATACTATTTCCTGTACCCCCCATGTCCCGCCAATCACGAGTTGTCGATTTCATAATCCTACTAAGTAACGGTCAACGCACCCAGCGACCTTGGCTCTAAGTACAGCTGATCTTTTCCTCGAGAATTGGCTGTCACACCATACGCCACACAAATCCATCTATGCACTAAGTCCCATGACCGACAGCTATATAAGTTCCCAAAGGTGGGAAGTTCGAGACGGTTTTCAGTTTCTTCCGGTCTGACCATATCTATGAAGAAGAAAAAAATGAAGACGAGGAGAAAGGGAAAAAACCTTTATTGTCTCACGAGAAAGATTGGGCAAAAAGCGTCCTGAAGAAAACGGATTTTCAAGTTAACGAAAATGCTGCTATAAACAATTTGAATATTCTGACTTTTTTCGCTTGTAAATGAGAAAAAGTTGAATTTGAATATTCTCACTTTTTTTCGCTTGTAAATGAGAAAAAATTGAATTTGAATTATCAAAATGATTTCAGAACCGGTCAACTCATCTCCTTGATAAAATGCAATTGTCATTCTAATTCAACAAACTGGAATGAACGCATCATACTCCAACTTGTTTCTTATTGCCTGTGATTACCAACCTGATATCCTGATTTGTGATCTCTTAGAAGATTGTGTA
Source organism: Sepiola atlantica (assembly GCA_963556195.1). NCBI lineage: Eukaryota > Metazoa > Mollusca > Cephalopoda > Sepiida > Sepiolidae > Sepiola > Sepiola atlantica. Next base: position 231,144,420 of record OY744516.1, on the reverse strand, counting down.
GAGATAACCCTGTTATCAAGAACTCAATCCCTATACCGATTGGACTCACATTTACTTTGCTTATTGACTTTTAGTCATTTTATCATACACAGAGAACTTTATTACATTTAGTACTATTTAACGCTTATGTGGAATACCTTCTGAATTGCCCATCGGTATACGATAATTTTAAACCCCACTTTCTCTCATAAACTGATATTGTATAGTTTAATGTGTTCTTTTCTTGTCGGTTAAATATATTCTTCAGACCCCTTTTCCAATATTAGATTTCTTTTCTGTAAATAAATATTTCTATTTGAATGTCTAACTTGGTTGTCTTGTGTTATTTCGCACTTGTTTGTTAATGGCTTTCCTTTTACTTTCACCGGTGTCTTGAATTGGAGGACCCATTCTATGTGTTCTTTTTTTTTTGCTATTTAAATCAGAACCCTGAGACCTTGATTTTTATTTTGTTTAAATTATTGTGTTGCGTAAAAGCCTTCGTAGTACTAATGAAAGTGGAGCGTAACAATAGATATGTAACATATTTGCACACAAAGAAAATAGAGACATATACACATAAGACATCTGTGTATATATACACACAACTGCTTATACACACAACTGCTTATATATATATATATATAGAAGTAAGGATTAAAAACAGTGACAAAATATTTCTCTTTTGTCCAGTAGAAAAGAACCAGAGATTTTTTAATCAAACTTTTTGAAGATCAAACTCCCCCACCCCCTCAATAAAAAAAAAAACGGTTTAAAAAGAAAAGAGGCTAAAATGGATTTAATAAAGATTCAAAAAACATTTTAATTATTTTCTTTCAGATTATTTTCCTTATTAATGTTGATATTTATACGTTTCAGATGATATGCTCTCGGGCCTTCTTCAAGCAAATTGTTCATTTATGTTGTGTGATGCTTTTCACATATTTAGATATGAGTTCTTTAATTCTGTATGGGTGAGGATTAGTTGTTTTTTTTTAAATTGAACTATACACCTGGAAAAGAGCTAGAGAGATTAACCACAACATAGAAATATAATTTTCAACGTTGATGAGCACAACAGTTGGAAAGAAAACAATACAAATTATAACTTGCATCCAAAAGATTCAGACAAAATACTTTATTCTTCTTCTTATTATTATTATTCAACATTTATTACAAATATATATATATATATATATATATATTTCTATCTGGACAAATTCTACATTTTGACAACTTTTTCACACACTTACAGCCACTTTCTATTATCTTCTCAAATTTTGAATTTTGGCTACTTCCATGCCAACTTTATGTTATTCCTCTAATGATAAGATTCCAATCTTTGAAAAGCCTGACTTAAGGAAAGAAAAAAATAAACATACGTTTATTAAACACACCTTGCATTGAACAACTGAAGATGAAATAGATTCGTCATTCTTACATTTTACATTTTTTTCTTTCTCTTTTTTCATTTATCTATGTCTACTTTATATATATATATTTATATAGTTTATTGTTATTGTTTTTCTTAAGCACTGTTGACCAAATGACCACTCATTTAATTATATATCGCTACCTTAGCGGTGATAGGAATAGTTCCCTATTTAAATGCATTTTACTGCATTCTGTCATCACTACTTTTTTTTTTTTTTTTTTCTTTTAATGGGACATATATTATTTGTTTGTTTATTAAAATTTTTATTACTTATTTTTTTATTTATACCCACACAAAAGATATACATATATATATATATTACATATACATATATATATATATTACATATACATATATATATATATTACATATACATATATATATATATTACATATACATATATATATATATTACATATACATATATATATATATTACATATACATATATATATATATTACATATACATATATATATATATTACATATACATATATATATATATATTACATATACATATATATATATATTACATATACATATATATATATATTACATATACATATATATATATATTACATATACATATATATATATATATATATTACATATACATATATATATATATTACATATACATATATATATATATTACATATACATATATATATATATTACATATACATATATATATATATTACATATACATATATATATATATTACATATACATATATATATATATTACATATACATATATATATATATTACATATACATATATATATATATTACATATACATATATATATATATTACATATACATATATATATATATTATATCTATATGCCTTAACAGTTTAAAAACTATCAGTGAGTATGAAAGTTTAGGAATTACTGAGTCGGTCACACACACACACACACTATTTCAAACGAGATATCAGCATATTTTTTCGCCAAGATAATTTACACCCTCTCAATTGAGAAGGACAACAATCAATTGAAAATTTAACAAAAAAAAAAAAAAAAAAAAAAAAAAAAAAAAAAAGGCGAGGGGGTCATTTAATCACGTTTTCAATTTTATGTAACTATTTTACAATTATAAAAATAACTTTCATATATTTTATTAATAAAACTGAAGACTCAGCAAAAGTCTAGGGACCCCTGATTTAGAACATTCTTTGGATACGTATGCACATATATCTGTAAATTATATAAAGTTTCCTATTCACACACCTTATTATACCTACAGAAATATATACGCAAGTATATGAATAAAGCATATAACACACGCGTCTTAATATACATTATCTATATATACACACATCCATATTGAGATTCACATATATAACATTGGTAAAGTATGTTATACATTTATATATATATAAAAGTATATATATTTATAATATCTATATTCTGAAACTTTCTCTTTTTCCATCAATATGTCGTAGTCGTAAGTAAACGTCTGTTCCAATTCCTTGTAGAGATTCTAAAGTCAAGTTACCTCCAAGGTACTGGGCAAAGGCACGTGAACAAGGTAGGCCAAATCCATAGCTGGAAAAGAAAAAAAAAAAAAAAAAAAAAAAAAAAAAAAATGGTGCTAAAAGAATTTGTGTAAGAGAAATAACTGAACAGATAAGCGATACATATAATGTAAAAATGGGTGCGCGTGTGAATTGGTCAGTGGTAAGATCGCAGATGATATATTTAAATTCGGGTCTAGCTGATGTTTCAATTTCATTAATACTCCTGAGAAAGGTATGAATCCAGATTTTCTGAGTTAAATAGTAAGATACACTAGACTCTCAAGTCTTGGGAGTGTGACACTGAAACTGAGGGTTGAGAAAGCGAAAATAATAAGCAGAAGTAATAACAAATTATGTGCAAGAAGAATGACAAAAAAAAATAATAATAACTAAACGAAATATCCAGATCATTTTTCTTCCATCTAGCGTGTATAGCTATGACAACCAGATTTAAAATGCCAGAATGACATTCACACCTTTTTTGTTTGGGCTGGTCGAAAGATTAAGAAAATAGAAAGAACACAGTCGTTATTTTTCTTCTTTGAATCCTGAAAGAAAGTGTCAGAATAAGCGACTTACACAGGTGGCGAGGTAATTATAATTGAAACAAAAGAATAATAAAGATAAAATCGAATCATTTTTTTTATTAGAGAGTGAACGATAGGTCATGTTTAAATGCCGGATCACTTTGATAGAGTGAGAGAGGATAGGGTTAGGATTGTGTTGATAGAGTTATTAAGTCTGCACCATTTACTGCCGTGTCAAGACTGAACCAAGTGCCGATCTGTTAAAGTCCTTCTTTTTATATTCAACACAACAACAACAACAACAATTACAACAAAGGCGCCCTCTGGGCCAATCCAAAACTTCACCCAATGGCTGTAACTTGATACATTACATTCCTCCATTCTTAGATGGATCACTAAACAGTCTCTTAACTTAAAATTGACATTACCCAACTGCCTCGTAATGATGCCCTCCAGCCACCATTGACCAGTGCCAAAATTCCTCACAAGGACTGGATCATTCACCCCATGATTTTGGCACGGTGTCATGATTTTAGTACCCTTCTCCATTTTGTAGTTATACACCCTGCTCTTAAACTTGTTTGGCTGTAACAGATGAAAGGCTGTTCTTAATTGTCGCTTGAACAGCAATTCAGCTGGAGGAGCCAAACAAGTTTAAGAGCAGGGTGTATAACTACAGAATGGAGAAGGGTACTAAAATCATGACACCGTGCCGAAATCATGGGGTGAATGATCCAGTCCTTGTGGGGAATTTTGGTAGCTGACACATGGAGCTGCTGCATTGATGGTTTGCTTATAGTCCCCACATATTCGGATCCCCCCATTGTTACTTTTAACAACGGGCACTATGGGGGGTGCAGCCCATCTAGAATATTCTACTTTTTTGTAAATGACTTGGTTCAGTCTAGGCGGTCTAACTCCTTCTCCACCACTCACGCGGTGGCCGAGTGGTTAAGGCAATGGATTGCTAATACATTGGGGTTTCCCGCGTGAGTTCGAATCTCATCCTCGTCGCCAATTATTAAGTCTGCACCATTTACTGCCGTGTCAAGACTAAACCAAGTGCCGATCTGTTCAAGTCCTTTTTATATTCAACACAACAACAACAATTACAACAAAGGCGTCCTCTGGGCCAATCCAAAACTTCACATAATGGCTGTAACTTGATACATTACAAGAGTGAGAGGGAATAGCCGATGAGCAAAGAAAAGAACATAACGCCATTTTTATTAATAATGTTGAACAAGTAGTTGATGTAATTTTTGTTCTATTCATTAGGAAAACTTAGTAAAGCATCTGAATTGTAACCAGATATTAAATGTGTTACACCAACTTAGTAAAGCATCTGAATTGTAACCAGATATTAAATGTGTTACACCAACTTAGTAAAGCATCTGAATTGTAACCAGATATTAAATGTGTTACACCAACATAGTAAAGCATCTGAATTGTAACCAGATATAAAACGTGTCACACCAACTTAGTAAAGCATCTGAATTGTAACCAGATATTAAATGTGTCACACCAACATAGTAAAGCATCTGAATTGTTACCAGATATTAAATGTGTTAAACCAACTTAGTAAAGCATCTGAATTGTAACCAGATCTTAAATGTGTTACATCAACTTAGTAAAGCATCTGAATTGTAACCAGATATTAAATGTGTTACACCAACTTAGTAAAGCATCTGAATTGTAACCAGATATTAAATGTGTCGCACCAACTTAGTAAAGCATCTGAATTGTAACCAGATATTAAATGTGTTACACCAACTTAGTAAAGCATCTGAATTGTAACCAGATATTAAATGTGTTACACCAACGTAGTAAAGCATCTGAATTGTAACCAGATATTAAATGTGTTACACCAACTTAGTAAAGCATCTGAATTGTAACCAGATATTAAATGTGTTACACCAACTTAGTAAAGCATCTGAATTGTAACCAGATATTAAATGTGTTACACCAACTTAGTAAAGCATCTGAATTGTAACCAGATATTAAATGTGTTACACCAACTTAGTAAAGCATCTGAATTGTAACCAGATATTAAATGTGTTACACCAACTTAGTAAAGCATCTGAATTGTAACCAGATATTAAATGTGTTACACTTAGTAAAGCATCTGAATTGTAACCAGATATTAAAAAAACAAATAAAAATGAACTTTTAGAATAAAAGGGATAATGTTATTTCCTTTCCACAATTCTTTAAACCTAAAAATATTGTTTAACTAGAAGTGGTCCTTCAGACAGGAGTCTAGAGGGAGAGGGGAGAGAGGGGAGAGAGCTCTGATGGACAGCTGGAGTAAGATCAGAAAAGGACAGTGTTGAAACCCAGCGAATAGAGACAACTGAGAATCACCGATCATGAAGGGAATGGAACAAATTATAGTTGGAGAATTACGAAAGCCAATGAACATGAGTTCGATGTTGGATGCTGGTTTTGAATTTATAACATGGAGGCAATAAATAAAATACATTTAAAATTGTAGATAATTGACTTCACAAAGTTACCATGAATGAACATATTTCAATTCTTTTTGACAAAGGAGGAGGGAGGGGGGGGAGGATAAAAATAAAACATGCTGACCTAAAGAAAAAGAAAAAAAGTAAATAAAAGATGAGGGGGGGGGGGGAATAACATTTTTTTCTTTTTTTTAAAACAAATCCGTTACTATAGATGATTTATTTTCCCCTTTTTGTAGTGTCTCTCTCACTCTTTTGTCGTGCTAAAATACATTTAATTTTGTGACTAATCAACTTCACAAAGCTAAAACGTGCAAGAGTATTTAGACTCTTTCCGACAAATGAGGGGTGTGGGCGAAAAAAAGAGGGTTAATTTATTATTTAATTATGTCAATATATAAATTAACTAAATTTCTTGATTTTGTTCCAGGAAAGTTTTATGCAGGTAGATTTTAAAATCAAACTCTTCTTACCCTGCCATGGACCCTGGGGCGGGTCCAGTAAAATCAGATAGAGTTATTGTGCCAAAAAGGCCTCCACTCACACGGTCATCAGTCAAAGTTCCACTAGTTGTAAAACTGTAGTCAAACACTTTCTGGACAAGATCGACTGGGACACCGCCTCCTCGGTCACTCACTCTGAAGAAAAAAAGAGAAAAAAAAGAAATTAAGCAATAATAAACATTGTATATATTTTCTTTCTACCAAATAAAAACCTTACATAGAAATAATAAAAACAAAGATTAAAAATATCACAGGCTTTTTTCTACATAAAAACAAAGCTGCCTAAGATTTTGAAAATTTATTCCTTTTCAAATAAATTTGACATTCAGACGTAATCAGCAAAATAAAAGTTAGGGTTAGAGTAAGAAATTTGAGAGTTTGAATTACCTACTAGACACCATCCTCGATTGTCTTCGGTCTCTCTGTAAAAGGGTTTGTCAGGAAAACCTGACATGAGGATATTTTATCCTGACCAAATATTCAAAATAACATAGTATTCGAAGCCCAAATAAGTTTCCCTTGACCCGACTAGACACTGGCTCACACGAGGAATAGTGCACCTTTTCCTAGTGATGTTACCTCAAGTAACAGCACTTAGCTGGATACTCCACCAGACTAGATGAATCCGGTAAGACCAAAAGATAGATATACTATAACATAGTTAGCTGGTCAATTGGGGAAAGGAATTAATGTTCTTAGCTTCTTTACAAACTCACCGTTTGAATAATAAAGGAGAACTTTAATAGAATATTCGAATATCTATGTAACTTATATAGAGATCAAGTGTTAGCCCCAGGAAGGGCCCCTTGATTTCTGAGAAAAAAAAAAAGGTGGGCTCTCTCTACCGTGCTAGTAAACTTCTCACACCTGACATTATCCTATATCTCTACAAAGCCACCATCTGCCCATACATGGAGTATTGTTGCTACATCTTGGTTGGGGCATCATCCACTAGCCTCTCCCTCTTAGACAAGGTCCAAAAAAGAGTTGACAACTTAATATGTACCTCACTGTCAACCAAGCTCCAGCCCCTGTCCCATCGCTGCAATGTTGCTTCCTTGTGCCTGTTTTACAAGTACTTCAATGGATTGTGTTCTGATGAACTTGCTGCTCTGGTACCCCCACAACGTAAATTCACTCGACCAACCAGACAATCTGCCAAATCCCATCCATTCACTGTGGAGGTCCCCAGATGCCGAAGAGCTTTCTACTCTAAAAGCTTCTTTCCTTGTGCTGCTGGACTCTGGAACTCCCTCCCTGCTCCCTGATGGTACTGACATGCAGGAATTTAAAACTAATGTAAACAGACATCTCGCTGCATAGCTCCCAATTTAGGTTAACACCCCAAAAAAAACTTTCACCCTTTTTCTCAGTAGCCCCTTATGTCTACAGTGGCAGCCTGCCTTGTTTGGGGTGAACTAAAAAAAAAAAAATTTAAAAAAAATTAGAGAGAGAGAAGTTATTTTAGCCATATATGTTATACACACTTATTTTGAACTCCTATTTTTTCTTATTCATACCCCCGGCAACGCCGAGTTGCCCTGCTAGTCAGAAATAAATAACTAATAGCAAGTTAAAAGACTAAAAAATTATTTAAAGCCATTGCTAAAACTTACCGAATCACAAAATCTGTATCATTGTTCGCAATTGTAATAACAATGTCTGGCAGATGATTCAAATTGTCCAAATGACTTTCCACTGTTGCCCTATGAAAGAGAAATAATAGCATCGAAGTTTTGTACCACTTTGTTTAAAATTTTTTAAAAACACTGTAGAAAATTGGGTACTCTTCTAGAGGACACACCATGTTTCCGTGACTTCGCGTCGTCAACGTTCAAGCAAGTTACAGAAGCGTCCGAGAGTTGACGAGGTGAAAATGAGGCAAAAATTGACAAACGCTAAATTGAAGACTGGCAGACGATAAATTACGACATAGAAAACCAAACTAAAATACATATATAAAAATAAAGAACAAACAAACCATAGCTAAACAACTGTTATTAATTAGATGTTTTTTTTTCTTAGTTTTTTGTCAAAGGAACCATTGTTAATCAAATGTTTTTAAATAAAATGTTTTTTGTTTGTGCACCAGAAAGTTTCAAAAGATGATTTTGTTTGATTTGTTAAGCATTTTTTTTTTTTTTATATATAAAAATAAACAAACTCAATTAGTCATTCGGGAGCTGACAGATTATAGAAATTCATTTTTTTTTTTATTGAACGCGATTAATTTCTTCCAAAAGTTATCGGCTGCTTGGTTAATAGTTTTGTCAACTCTCGGGCAATTCCGAGATCTGCCCAAACGTTGACGACGCAAAGTCACTGAAACATGATGCGTCCGCTATAAGAGTACCGAAAATTGGATGTTTCTGCTGTTTCACAATGACATGTTAGGCCTCTCTTAAAAAGAAAATAGCTAAAAAATGTATAAACTTTGTTATGTACTTAGGTTGTAGCTGAAAAGAAGACTGTACACCAAAAATTACGCAAATTCGTCCAGTATTTATTAAATTAAAAATAAAAAACGATTTTATCTATATGTCGCCATTTTTCTCATATTTTGACTTTTTCCGAAAGTTATCTCCCTTTTTTCTTCTTTTTCTTATAATTTAATAAATACCGGATGAATTTGCCTAATTTTTTTTTTTTTCAGCTAACATGTAAGTACATAAAGTTTATACATTTCTTTCAGTGAAAGAGCAGAAGCACCGAAAATTGTATAAATGACTACAAACTTGCAACCAAAGAAATTAATTTTCTCATAAAAAAAACAAACTATTTCGTGAGTTGATCTCTGAAATCAATTTTTTTAAAAATATTTATGAAGAATGTCGAACATTCTTTTGATGTTAGTTTCTTATAAATTGTTCTTGATTTCAAGTCAGTTGACTTTTTAGATATTTATTTTCGATTATATCACTTATTTATAATACAATCTGTTTATTATAGTAAAAAAACAAATTTTTATTTTATTTTTTTTATTTTAACATTCGATCATCATTTAACCACACAAAAAAAAAAATCTCTTGATTTTATGCGAATGGTACTTATGTAAATGTTATTCAGTATTAAACATATTTGGACATCGTGTCAGATCACTATCTTGAATTGGGCTCACTTCTTTTTTTTTTTCATGGAAATCGTTCCAGACAAGGCATGAAGCCACTTGATGTAAGGAGCTAACAAGAACAAATATGATTATCGCAAAGACAGGAGATGCCTATTGATCATCATCTTGAAAAGACCAAGATTATAGGTAGGAGGAAAACAGTCAGCAGGAAGAGAGTTCCACATGCCTGCGGTTCTTGGAAAGAAGCTACTGGAATAGGAAGCTGTATTACAATGAGGTATCAAAACAGCGAATTGATGGAGACCACTAGTTCGAGTCGAACGAACTGGAACAAAAGAAGCCGGCAATAGATCACATAATTCTGAAGAACGCATGCCATTTATAGAAAAGACTGAGACTAGCAACATCACGTTTGTGAGAAAGAGGGTGCAGAAATAAAGAAAGGGTAGGGACAATCAAATTACAGATACGTTTCTGCACCTTATCAAGAACCCTCAAATGGGACGGAAATTAACCAGCCCAAATATGACAACAGTACTCCATACATGGTCTGATTGTGGATTTGTAGAGATAGAGAATAGCCTCAGGTGTGAGAAAGTGTTTGGAGTGATAGAGAGAACCGACTTTACGAGAAGAAGAAAGAGCAATAGATCTAATGTATGAACTCCAAGAAAGATTTGATAAGAGAGAAAGACCAAGAAGTTTCAGAGTCGATTTCTCCTCAAGAGCAGAGCCATCCATGAGAATCTCAGGAAGAAAAGAGACACGCCTATGATTGAAAGACACAAGCCAAGTCTTAGCTGGATTAAATGAAACAAGCCATTTCGTACCCAATCCACAACTGAAGCCACGTCAACTTCTAGATCAGCTGCATACACGCTTACAGCAAAAGTTCTATACAGAGTCCCACCAAGAAACTTTTGTAAATGTGATGACACAAGACAGACAAATTATTTGGGACAATTAAAAAAAATACAAAAAATATTTTTTTTTTTTTAGAAAATGGAGGTTAAAGTTTAAGGTCAATGTCAACTTGCCTTATTTAACCTCTAGGATAAAAAATACATAAGTAAATTTTAGATCCATCCAAGTATGGTCAAATGATATATAAATAAGCTTTTCAGATGCAAACAAAAAAAATGGAGATATAACATTTTAAACTTAGTATCATTGGAAATTCAAATTTTTAGGAAGGTCAAAACTTAAAACCATTTAACCTTGAAATGTAAGACTTGCCTTTCAATTTGTATCATTAAGATCTACAAGTATAGCAAATTTGAAAGAAAATCCGTGTTGGTCATGGTCTGATCCCTTTGAAATGGCTCAATATACTTATCTAAATACCCTGAGTAATGTAGTTTGAAAATATATATGACTATGGGGTTCCATCTCCAAAACCCTAGGAGGTTGTGAACAGACAGGAACTACAACTTTATTATATAGACTAGGCAGAAGACCCCCCCCCCCCCCCGAGTCGTTTGGGATTGATTTCCTCCTGCCCCCAGCCCATAACACCATATTACCAATTTTATAATGTTCCCTTTTTTTGAGTGGAGCCCAATGATTGGCTTGGAGGATTATAAGTACAGAAACATTTGTTGAAATAATTTTCGGTAAATTAACATCTTTCAATATTCAGTAATGAATCAGAGTTGGATTAAAAAGTCTGAGTCAGACTTCTGGCATCCTTATGAGTCATACTCGGACTCCTTTTAAAACTTGACTCAGACTCTGCAAACCTGATAAATACATATTGATAAAAGTAGAAATTAATGAAAAATAATAAAAATCAGTAAATAATAAACCAGAAGAATTTTATATTGGTCATACGATGACACGCCTAGAAGGCTCATATAATTAACATCTCAAAAGTTCAATTTGATAACATTTAGACAGTACACATAATAGTTAATGAATAAAAATGGGGATAAAATGATCTAACGTCATGGAAAATGAAAAAGGAAAGCCAAAAACTATATTATTTATGTATTCATCAACGTTTCGTCTTTATTGTGAGACTTCCTCAGCATAAGGAAAAATGCAGAAAAATCATACAGTTATTAATTTTGATTTGCCTGAAAATGTTTGAGTTTCAGCATGGCTGTGGATGAAAAAGGCAAAAATGAAAAACAGCGATTTAGGTTAAACCATTATCAGCAGCAGTTTACACAGTTCAAGGGAAAAGAGGAAATGGTGTGACAGCTGAGAGTTTTTAATTTTTATTTTTATTTTTAGCTTAGGGAAAATGTCAAATGTGTCAAAACCGAGCGTGGCCATAGTGGATATGGGGGAAGGGTCGGAAGTTTGTAACTTATTGTCATGTTTCGAATTAAAAAGCAAAGAAAGAAAAATAAATAGCCTAATAAAAACGAAACGTTGATGAATACATTTTTATTTTCCTTTTTCCTTTTTCATGATAGTTAATCTGGTCTTAATAATGTTAAAATATTATAAAGCTCCAATGAATGTATTCTGTTAAGAATGTTTGCCTTCTGGAAGAGAGATAAAAATGAATTTTACAAAATATTTTTATGTCATGTATAAACTTGAAATTTTAAAGAAATAAGTTGAGAAAGAAAAAAACTACAATAAGCATTTTCCGGTATACTTACCTCATGGAATTTTTTAGAATTTCACCCATGATATATTCCAATGGAGGAGCAATATAAGGAAAGATCACATTCAAATGGCCGTTCATTCGGACATTTGGAGCAGCACCATATTTGGCCAGGCACACATTCCTAAACAAATTAAAAAAATATATATATATATAAAAAATAAATAAATAAAAAAAATAAAATAACATTTCATGTATATAGCATGTCTAACATTTTGGCAACTATTTCATTTAAGAGTCCCAATTCCAACATGGTCACCGGACAAAATTTAAGAAAAAAGAAAATACTTTAAATGATTCAGTTAGATTTTATTTAACATAAATAAACATAATAAAATTATTTTATTTTTCTTCTTTCTACTGTTTAGCAGTGTTAGTATCAATGAAGGGAAAGTTTTTTTGTTTTTTTTTTATCTCAATCGCCAATCCAAACTTAGGGTTATGGTCAATGTTTTCATCTGTGTTTGGTTCCTTTGGGTTGTAAACTTAATCCAAGAAATAACATTTATTCTTTGTTCCTATTTACTTGCCTCCCTCCCCTCCTATGAGGGCAGAGTTAGGCACAAGGTCGGTGTTTAAAATCTAGGGAAAATCCAGCTTCCAAAAAGGGGAACTGTGGATTGTAACAAAAATTGCCTCAGTCTAGAAGGACTTCTTCACTGATCGAGGACAGAATAGACTAAGCGTAGCATCCGAACAGATACTACACTCATACTTTGTATTTGCTAAAATAACTATCATATAATCAGTTGTTCTTTTTGTACTGAATGCAGTAATGATTTCTTGGTACTACTCCAGATGAAGCGCCTAATTTCCGTGACTGCTCGGCGGCAACGATTGGGCAGGTCGCGGAAGCTATTTTACCTAGAACAGGAAACTTAAAATTTCATTTTGATATAGGTAGTCACAAAAACAAAAGAAAAACAAAAAAGCAAAAAAGCAAAAAACATGATATATATAACATGATAGACTCTTCTTTTGATCGACAGTGTGTATCAGGCATGTGCGTGCAGTGTGATCATGTATGGAAGTGAAACACGGTCAGTGAGGATTGAGGATATGCGTTGCATCGAGAAATGACATAAGAATCATACGGAGGATGTGTAATGTGAGTTTTAAAGATAAGTTCTGATGACCTGAGAGGAAGATTAAATCTGGACAGTATAGGGAGAAGCGTGGAGATGAGTAGATTTCGATGACATGGTCATGTTGAATAAATGGAGAGTTTTTTGGTTCGTAGATGTAGAACAGTTGAGGTAGCAGGTTCAGTTCACAGGGAAAGGCCAAGGAAAACATGGGAGAAAGTGATAAAAATGGATCTACGGGAAAGCTGAGGAAAAGAGAGATAAATGAAGACCTGGCCAGAGATAAGTTATTTTGGAAGTCAATTTCTTAAAGCCGTCCAATGTAAAATGTACGTTAAACCAAATATAATGATACTTAATCGTGAAAAAATGTGAACCTGCGTGTTAACATGATTATGGCGTATAAATAAACTTGCACAGAAAACTGAAACTTCCACTTAAAAATTGAAGTTGATTAAAATATACAATTAGAAAAGTTTTTAAAAATTAATCTAAATTTAAAAATTGTGATGTGACCCACAGAATTTTTTATTAACAATTAAAAAATGTTAATTCACTTCTGACATCAACCAGCCGAAAATCAGTTGCCGTCATCTGCTAGATGGAGAAAGCAAAGACAAAAAACGGAAAATACTTTTCTATCTTTCAGAGTTGCAACCATCACAAAAGCCGGAGTTGAATTTCTGTAATCCTTGAAATTTGATAGCGACATCCGGCCATTATGAGAATCAGCTTCACCAACACAAAAACGAAGATGGAGAGACAAGATTCTGATTCTCTTTGAAAACTTTATGCTTATAACAATCACTGAAATGTTCCTACACTTTCTTCAATCAAACCTTTTCTCATTTCTACTAAGACGCAGAACACTAAATAAAAATCCTTCATATTTGTAAGAGAATTATGCATGAACTATTTATTCATCTCTGAACATTTTTGCGTGAGAACTGAGTTCCACAACAATCATCCCTTTTCCGCTTGCAAATCCAATTCAATCAAGGAGAGTAGAAAGTGAACCTTGAGTTTACTTTCGGCAGCTTCGTAAATCTTGTTTCCCTTAATTTGTCCTTTCGTCCTCACATTTCATGAGCGATGTTTCTGACAAAGGGGGAAGAATTGCTGTTTTCTGGGTCAGAATCTATCCATAACAGTTATCATTGGCTACTTTTTGACCTTGAAGTAGTATTTTCTTTTTTAGCTCCCTACATCAAGTGGCTTCATGCCTTGTCTGGAGCGATTTACATAAAATAAAAAAAAATTTTTTTTAAATTGTCATTAGTAAAGTAAAATAAATTCGTATGAATCAGAATAGTACACTTTTGTTGACCAGTTTGATTCTGTTGTCGGCATTCTTGCAGGAGGGACCACATAATGGTTGCAACTCTCCCTAAGTAAAAGTGGTATTATGGAATCGACTGGATTCGAACTTGGCACACCAAGGTCGTCAGTCCGGGTTGTTATCCACGTAACCACTGTCATTGTGTAGATGTCTTTATTCGGTATTATTTTTAGGCTCTTGTGTGTGTTACAGCTGTATATTTTTCAATATAAATATTGTATTTTTGAAATCTAATTTGTGTTGGCTATTGCGATTTCTTCATAGTTCTTATTGGTTGGGAAAGCAGGACATCAGTTGTCAGATTGTCATAAGGAAGAATCAAGTAAAAAAATCTTGCAAGACACTGGGGCGACTCGGTCTCTGATTATTGAAAAGGTAATACTGTGTGGACTGAAGATGGCCATCGGTGAATTTGTTGTGATGTAAGAGGTTACTCGTAGCTTTGTCAGCGTCCCCCTTCACCAAATGTGGTGTCCACTTCAGTCAGAATAGTTGTGTGTTTACAACAATCATTACAATTGAATTTTTTCCCATTTCTACAAAAATGCAGAACACTAAATCAAAACCCTTCATAAGAGGTTTATGTAGTTTGCTTGAAGCATTGTTTATTAGTATAAAGAAATGTGATACTTAGAAGGCAATACAATGCAGAGGTGTGACGGATAGACACAAGTTGGAGCAAATAAGACATATAATGGTGGAACAAATTAAGTAGTTTCACCCTTAATACAATGTATACATACACACACACATATATATATGATAATTTTATTTACACAGACATGTACAAAATCTGCGACACTGGCATGTCGATGTTATCGATCAACAGTTACTATAAACTGAGATCTCATCAGGCAGAGTTAGAATCCGATCTTAACCTCAGATCATATTTGGAGAGAATGAAGTGGAGGGATAGAGAAAGAGAAGAAGAAGGAAAGAAATTTAACATTTCAAAAATTAAGGCCGTTAAAAATATATATATTTTTATTTATTTATTATTATTTTTTTCCCCACAAACACACATATCTGTTTATCTACACAATGTTACAATGTTATGTAATACCTGTATCAAAATGGTCTGGTGGAAACTCCGTATGATATAATTTTTTTTTTTTTTTTAATATTTCGGGAACTCTTCCTTCTTCAGTGAACTTGAATTGAGCACGGTTCTGAAGAAGGGAAGAGTTCCCGAAATAAAAAAATAAAAATATTATATCATACAGAGTTTCCACCAGACCATCTTGCTACAGGTATTACATAACATTGTAACATTGTGTAGATAAACAGATATATTTGTATTTGTTGAAAAAATAAAATAAATAAATAATAGTAAATAAATAAAAATATATATATGAGTATGTATACATTGTATTTAGGGTGAAACTACTTAATTTGTTCCACCATTATATGTCTTATTTGCTCCAACTTGTGTCTATCCGTCACACCTCTGCATTGTATTGCCTTCTAAGTATCACATTTCTAAAACCCTTCATATTTGTAAAAGAATTATACATGAGAACTTTGAGTTCCACAACAATCATCCCTTTTTCCGCTTGCAGACAGATAAGTACCCTTTGTCACAATCCAATTGTCATTGTATAGATGTCTTAACTCAGTAATATTTTTAGGCCGTTTTCCTTTTTCATTAAAATTCTCTTTTTGCTTTATACTTTGTATTTTTCCCACGTAAATAAATATTGTATTTTTGAAATATAACTTGCATTGGCTATTGTGATTCCTCTGCTGCTCTTATCGGTAATTCCCCCACCCCTCAAAAAAGCATCTTGAAAAAAATCCGTTCCTTTTAATTTATTTTATGAATCCGGTGATTTGCGTTTTTGTATTTTGCTGTGGTATGCCATCCTGTGTTCGTAGCAAAATTAAGAATTTTTTTTTGTTGTTTTTAATGCATCTTTTATTCCTATATAATTTCATATGCTAACTACCATATCGTAGAATGGTTCTTGAGTGTAGTGTTTTAATAGTATTAGTATTATTATTATCATTTTTATTTTTGTTGTTATAGTAAAGTATTTATATATTTTGTTTTATATGCAAATTACGATATAACATTGTAGTCTTAAAGGTTATCTTTTATTATTATTACTATTATTATACTTATATATATATATATATATATATATATATATTAGTGAAATAAAAACTGAATTGTTTCTACATTTGGTTATTGGGGAAGTGGTCATTTGATCATTACCACTTGAGAGCCATGAATTTTATAACTGTCCTTTTTTTTTAAATCTCCGAAACGGTTACATGGTAAACAGCTGATGATCCCCGTTTAATATTTCACAATTCAATGTAAAGGTCCCCTGTTTTTTTGTTGTTTTTTTTTCACTTTTATATACTTTTTGTATTTGTAAATTTTCCACCGCTCAGTCGGCTTATGCAAATGCTAAGTCTGCGATATTTTGGATTTAATTAGTATTCCTGGGAATTCAAACTGCATTTTTTCTTTGTTTAAAATGACTCAAAGCTTCTTTAGATTATATGTGTGTGTGTGTGTTTGTGTGTGTATTTTAAAGCCGATATTGCTATACACCACAGAATTTTTCTTTTTAATTATATCTTTTTTGATATTTTCATTCTTTCATTAAGACTAATAAAGGTTCTAAATGTAAATTATCTTCAGGTGACATTAAAGACGATAAATGAAAAGCTGGAGAAAAAAAATCATATATAAATAACTAATATAAGTTAGCAAAACATTTATACAGAACAAAACTTAGGTTTAGTATATGGAACGTTTATGTTTTTGTCTTTTAAGGGAAGTGGGGTCTGATCAACTCTGCTGGGAAGCCATGAAATTAAATACTGTCTTGTTTTTAAATTCCCGAAACAGTTTTTCATGGTAAACAACTGATGATCTCTTAAAAAATGTTAGAAACAAACTAATATAATAACTGTAAAAAATAAATTGACTTACATGAGTGATTTTCCACTGAACGACTTGGGACTAAAAAGTTTGTTGTTTTTTTTACAATTTTTTTAAATTGTTTTTTTAATGGTTGAGAAACTTCCGAGACTATATATATATATAAATAAAAAATACGAAATAAAAAATATAAAAAAAAGCACAAAAGTAAACTTACCTCACAAATTCGGTTTTTTTCTCAATATGTTTCCGTGGGGAGTAATTTACATTTATAATTCCAACATGATTGGCCTGTAAAAAAAATATCTTTATCTATATATAAATCTAATAGAATATGCATTGTGTCTTCATTTTAATATGTATTCCTTTATAACTCCAAGGAAGGTAATTCAGTAAGCAAACATTAGCATCAATCAACAACAGCTGACTGAAGTATTAGCATTGTTTGTAAACAAACTATTTTTCAAATTAACTTAAAGTATAAAGGGTATAGATAAGTTCAGAAGCAATAAATAAAAAATATTCTGTCATTTATGGCACAAGCATGATAGCATGCATGTAATTTTTATTTTAATTTACAAATCAGAATAGAAAAATTATGTTTTAAAAACCAAAGAAAATTGCAAAATTCGTATTAAAATATGTAAATTTCTTACCTTTTCTTCATGCATAGCCAAATGCTGTTCAGCCAATAATCGAATTCCCAGTCGAGATGTCAGCGTTTTGTCCAGAAATATTTTGATTAAAGAGTGATCCTACAAGAACACAAAATACAAATGCATTACTTAATATAATATTAAGAGACAAACATAAATAATTGAACTAAAAAATCTAGTAAAAATTGGTTAGTCAGAATCAAATAGTGATTAATCAGATTAATTGCTACTGATTACAAACTCTGAACATTTGACAAAATAACTTTATATCTTAGATAGTTATATACTATATTAGCTGAAATACACGTCAGCATCATTATACTGAACAACACCAAAGATCGTATTGCCACAAAATATTTTACAGCGACTAATAACATAGTACTACGATGAAAACTGCGTGGAAATATTTTATATTGTGAAGTTAGGCTTCTATTACATTGTCTTAAATTCTTGTACAAAAAATAAAACTGTCATATGAACCCAACGAGGAAGGTGTTTTATTATAGGGTAGGTGTTCAGTCTACCTACTTGCATCATGCCGCAAACTTGCAAAATAATAAATGCACACTTCTTAGAATGTTTACACATCCATGTGTAATCAAATTGATCACTATTATTTTTTGTACTGGCGCAGTTTACGGCCCATATTGAAACCAATGTTTCTTCCGGCAGTTTATGTAAACAGCCGGAAAAAGACGAATGAAAAATAAAAACGAGGCGACGCTATCAAACAGAAAAAATTAAGTAAACATTTAAAGCAAAAAAAAAAAAAAAAAAAAAAAAAATCATCGTATGATAATTCTAATGAAATTTTTTTTTTAATGAACTAACTTTTTGTTTCGATGAATTGTTTTTTTTTTTTTTTTCAACTGGTATAGTTTTTGAACCTGACCGACTAGGTTAGGGTTGGGTTAGGAGGGTTAGGTTGTTTTTTTTGTAAGGTTTTTGTGAGGTTTTTCACCCTAACCCTACAAAAAATACAAAAAACCCTAATCTAGTCGGTCAGGTTCCAAATTTGTACCATTAGAAAAAATAAAAATTTTTTTACTAATAGTTGTTTCATTATATTTGCTTGTCTGCTACAATCTGATTGGCTAAGCGTTTCGGTATCTTCTGGCAGTTTACATACACTGAAGGAAGATGCCAACGAAATATTGGTTTCAGCACGGGTCGTAAACTGCACAAGTACCGTATTCTTTAAATAATAACTAGATAAGCTGTTGGGGTCAGTATTTGTTGTATATATTACTGGTACTTATGTACGTGTTTTCATTGGAACATTCCGTCAGGTTATGTACACCGGCTGAAGATGCTGAAACGCTTAGCCGACGAAAATTGCAGCAGCCAACAATTGTAAAAGTTTAGCCTTAGCCAATGAATTGAGAAGATAGTTAAAGGGGAGATGCCCAAGGAGGCATAACAAACAAATAATAATAATAATGATAATAATGAAATTTGCAGCAGTCGACAATTGGAAAACGCGATGAAAATATTGCAGAGATCTAATCGACAGCTACCTGCGTGAATTTCTGTCTCTAAATTCAGAAACAATCCCTTCGTCTTCATATTCGAGAACATTGCAGAAGTGTACCCTGTCGAGCATCTTCCTTTTATGTCCTCTCACCCTTCCTCTACTTTTTCATCGTTTGTGCTTAAGTCCACAACAAATTTGCTAAAAGAAACAGTACCTAACCATAACCTAGTCGGTAGGGTAGAAAAAGAATTGTCAAAAACAAATTATTTGCTAAAATAAAATTATAAAAAAAAACTGTTTGCTATCAGTTGTTGCACCATATTTTCTTCAAACAAAAATAAATATTTATTCATGAAACTTATCAAATACGATTTTGTTCCTTGATTTGAATTATTTTCCTACATTTTGAAAGTTTCTTACAAATTTACATTTTTTTCCCCCCAAATTTTTCATTGAATTTTTTTGTTGAAATTTACATATGATGCCTGTTTCTAGTTTAAATACATTATCCAACGTTTTTGACACAAAAAAAAAAAAAAAGTTTTCGTTCGGCACGTTCTGGCAGTTTCTATAACCTGCCAGAATGTGCCGATGAAAACACAGTTTGTAAACTGCATAAGTACCATATTATTAAATACTAGCAGGAAAACCTGATGTTTCTCGGGATTGAATGAGGAACACAACTATGACCTTTTTTTACTAGGATCATAACACCATATCACTTCTTTTTAAAAAAAATTTTTTTACTATGTTTTGCCCTCTAATATAGTTCTGCCCCCAGAGCTCCTTTACGGGAGCACAGAGAGTTTTGGCACAGAGAGATTCGGTGTAGCCCGATGATCGTCTCAGTGGTTGTGTTACGGTAAAAACAACACAAGACAAGTTGTAGGTATAACTCAGTTGTGCACGTGTGATACCGTTGTGGCTAAGGACCCCAAATGCTGTCTGTTGATCATTGTCTAGTTGCGTTGGTCCCAGTGATAATCTTCTTTGGCCAACGCCGAGTCATCGACTCTTTGAAACTCTCAGAGATTTCCCTGAACCGAACTCACCTCAACAGCCAGTCCCCCAAATATAATTACTCTTTGCCGAAAATATCTTAAATGTCCGATTTTCCCCTCAGCCCCCCCACCCCCTTGTTTTTTTTTTTAAATCTTTCTTATTATCCGGCCACCCAGAAACTAACAACCAACTGTCAAGGCACCATCCCATCTGGGAAGTTCAATAGATTTGCCGGTCTCTTAATCATGTTCACTTATTTCACTTCCTCATCATTTTTTGGCAATCCTGGCTGTGTGTGTGGTGGTGGGGATGCAGTCCATAGTATTACATCGGGACCACTTCCGTTGTCTTTCCCCGAAATATGAATACACTTAGTTTTTATGTAGATTCTCTATAGGGATATATATATATATATATATATAATTTCTTAACTTTAACATTAGTTGATAATTATGTTTTTACAAGAAAGTATTTACTTGAAAAGGTGTTGAATACTGCAATTAAGGGGAGAGTGAGGTGTCTGTTCTGCCCTTCGCGTAAACTGTGGAGTGGATTGACATCAGAGCCGGAAGAGTGATGAGGTGACTCCCACTTTCTGTTGAAAGTGGAGATGGAAGAGTTTTCTGATGATCGGTGTCTAAGCTGTTAGGAGATGGCCCCCACCTCCCAGGGATACTTAAAGCAACCATGGTTCGCTACTTTTGTTTATGGAGAGGCAATAAACAATATGAAAAGGTCTCATTGTTTCTTTGAAAGTGTTTATTTTCAGATTGACAACTGCATGCGGATCTAATCCAAGATGACAGACTGGAAGAATCAACTTATACCGAGATGATCATCATCACATTCTTCAGCAGACAAGAGCCAAGTCAAATCATGGTGTCAATTCTACTTGGCCATCCTTCATGATGTCAAATGGATGACGTCATAAAGAATGAATGGTAGCTTTTGGCAACTTGAAAAAAATAAAGCTCATAAAACTTCCTGATATTTGCATATTCGTTTTGAAAAAGAACATTTTATTAATTAACTATTTTTTGTTATTTATTGAATAAATTTTTATTTTTGTTGCATCATTTGTTTTCAAGTAAATATATATTTCTTTCTTGATAAGAGTTTTCCCTCTTCCTCTCTTAATCATTTAAGTTATTCGCCCTTCCTCCCACCATCTAAAATATTCATGCATACATGAAAAGAGTGCATGGTTAGGGTTAGAGCAAGATCGGGATTCCAGTAGCATTTTAAATTACTCGATATTGAACGGAAATATCTCTTAAATAGTCTTCTTAAAACACCTATACAGATTTGAAGCTACATCAACATATTTTAAAAGACAGTTTTAATGAATAACTGTGCTATGATATCCATTTTTAATTTTATTGTATCATGTTAATTTGTATAATAAATAATTTTACACGTATAAGAATGTATGGTCAAGTGTAGAAATTATTTTTATTTTTTTTAGCTGAAAAATAAAAATCAGTAACATTTTTCTTAATTCTTTGGAAAACTTGATTAAGTACATTTTAAAATCATCATCATCATAGTCGGTTTAACATTTATCTCTAGCCATGTTTTTTTTTATATGCCCCTTTTTCTCTCAAATCCATCCTTATCACTTCCTTCTCTGTAAACTGACCCTGCTACCTCAACTGTTCTACATCTAACTAAAGTCGTCTCATACATTCTAGACACGACCCACCTCCTTACCTTAATGTGTTTTCGAGATTCACCGAGTCCTTCAGCCAAAAGTGAAACAACATCTTTATGATCATCTAAAAGTTTTCGTAGTGTCACGCAGTAATTTTGTTCATCTTTAAAATTATTGATCTAAAACGAGAGGGAAAAAAAGACAAAGAAAATAGACATCACTTTTTATTTATATTTGATATCTTTCCAAAATATGAAAACATTTTTTTATTCCAAGTGACCAACAGATTAGTAGAACTTTCAAATAATGAAATATGGGGTTACAAAACATGATTGCATGTGTAACGGCATTCACCATATTTCGTATATGTGACAACAACAACTCAGTACATGTTTAGAAGAAAAAAGTAAGTCGCATACAGAGTAAAAAGAAATGGTGCTTATGCTGTTCAGCGGCCATATGAAAAAATTATTTTTTTATAAAAACAATATTATATACTTATTCAGCGTTATATTCTTACTCACTGTACAAAAAAGTAGAAAAGATTATCCACTAGAACTTTAATTACAAGTATTTTTCCATTCTGCATATCATAACAGCGATTCGTTCACTAAGCCTCCATCGTCTTTCTTAAGATTTCAAGGGCAGATAATTCGAAATTTTCTTAAGAAGATGGAGGCTTAGTTATTCATACGGCCGCTGAACAGCATAAGCACCAAAGAAATTTATTAAAAAGACCAGAATTAATATCTAAATGCAGACATGAAAATAAATTCCTACCGATTCAAAAGACTAAAATAAATAAAAATAAAACAAAATGAGACAATTTCCTGGCAAATAAAAATTTTGTTTGGTTAATAATCCTAAGGAGTCGTTTTTATTAATAAACATTAAAATAAAAAATAAGTCAACAGGATTGCTATCAGGTGACATAAATACACAGATACTATTTAATTTACAGCATCATCATTTGTGTTGCGATGTCAAGTGTGTACAATCTCATTATAGATGCATGTCTTTGCATGATCATCTCTGCTCGATCAAATTACAGGACACAAGTCTTCTTTAAATGAAGACCAAAAATAAACTAGAAGCATATGGAAATGAAAAAATATCAACCAGCTGAATTAAAGGAAAGAACTTTTATTTGTGAATTGGATTTTAAAAATTATTTTTGGTCTTCTTTTCCCATCAGGAGGTCTATTGAAGTACTTGATTAACAATTCTCTCTGGAGCCAATCTTTTTCATTGCTGGTACTAATGATAAATATTTATTACTTTTAAACTACCAGTAAAACCAAAACCTATAGATCATAACATCAAAATATTATGTAAATTTATTTTATTTGCGTAAAAAAAAAAAAAGTTAAACTTTTCATAAATTCGCTTATAAACCTTTAAAAGAACGCAGTTGATTTACAAGGTTCCCAAAAATGTTTAAAAATTAAATAAAACATTTCTGTCAAGAAAAATACTGACTAACATCATTGATAATTAAATTAAAAGTAAAATGTAAAAAATCTTTTTCAATTTTTTTTTTTTTTTTTTTTATATGGTGGGTTTTTTTTGTCCGGTTCCTCAGCATTGGCAAACGGCCTTAGAAGAGGTGGCCAAAAAGTGTGAAAAAAACCTTTGAAATTTGAACATGTGGAGTTGAATTACGTATAAAGGAATTAGCTAATTTAAAGATTTTCATGACTGTGCAAGAACATCACTTTGGCATCAGTTCTTCTTTGATTTTGAGTTTCCATGTCTGTGTTCTTGTAAAAACAAAATTTCTAAAGATATAAAAGGTGAATTGGACTAATAATAAAATGATTCTTGGTTATTAATATTATTGAAACCGTTTGGAAGTTCAGTTGTTACATTTTCTTGATGTTTTCTCCCTTTACCTTGTTGGAACACCTTATTATAGCTAATCCATCATCTCTCTTCAGGCCGATATCTGTATTATCAAATATTTGTGAGCGTATATAAAATATCTAAAATAAATAACCCCACAAGATTTGATGCCTCTGCAAAGTCAAGGGCACCATGGCCAAATCAAAGGAGTTTGTCATATTTGTTTTAATCCATTGATCATCATTATTGATTAAAACTGATCTTCTACATTTTTTAATGATGTGCATTTCATCCTTGGATATGTCAGTATACATCTCGGCAAACTCTAGGACGACGTCAAAGAGTTCTTCAGGTATGGATGGATAGTAATCCACAATGTCAAATTGTAGAAAAGTACATTTATTTTTATTTTCCATATTATTAAACCAAGTGATAGTACTAATTAATCCGACCAAACCAGAAATAGGAAGAATTAGTAAAACAATTCTATCTAGAATTAACGAGGTTGATATTCCGGAGAAACAAATCGCTTCAACAATAAGGGGAAAAAGGAGAGAGAGATTATGTTAAACATGCTGCCCACTCAAAAAAGGCAGAAAGAAGGAAGTGGACTTGTGAGTCACGCTTTTTATATTAATAACCATGTGGCTAAATTAACCAATGGTTGACCGCCTCGTGGCCAGAGATTCCACACACTACGAAAAAGAGAGCTGAACACGATTATTGGGTGTTCCTTGAGGAAAATATTAGATATAAACGTTTTGCTGTAACAATCTAATGTCGTCAGCCTTCCAGCATGTGACATTCTCCATTACAAAACAGATGCAGATTTTTCAACTTACGATGGGAAATTCAGAGAGGATATTAAAGGCCCGGATGTACATCTCGTGCTGTAAAAAAGAAAACAAGAAATTTATAACATGCATAATTAATCAAGACTATTATACAAAAGAAATGATAAATTTATAATCAAGACTATTATAAGACTATTTATTTAATCAAGACTATTATACAAAAGAAATGATAAATTTATAATCAAGACTATTTATTTAATCAAGACTATTATAAGACTATTTATTTAATCAAGACTATTATAAGCTATTTATTTAATCTAGACTATTATACAAAAGAAATGATAAATTTATAATCAAGACTATTTATTTGATCAAGACTATTATAAGCTATTTATTTAATCAAGACTATTATACAAAAGAAATGATAAATTTATAATCAAGACTATTTATTTAATCAAGACTATTATAAGACTATTTATTTAATCAAGACTATTATAAGCTATTTATTTAATCAAGACTATTATACAAAAGAAATGATAAATTTATAATCAAGACTATTTATTTAATCAAGACTATTATAAGACTATTTATTTAATCAAGACTATTATAAGACTATTTATTTAATCAAGACTATTATAAGACTATTTATTTAATCAAGACTATTATAAGCTATTTATTTAATCAAGACTATTATAAGCTATTTATTTAATCTAGACTATTATACAAAAGAAATGATAAATTTATAATCAAGACTATTTATTTAATCAAGACTATTATAAGACTATTTATTTAATCTAGACTATTATACAAAAGAAATGATAAATTTATAATCAAGACTATTTATTTAATCAAGACTATTATAAGACTATTTATTTAATCAAGACTATTATAAGCTATTTATTTAATCAAGACTATTATACAAAAGAAATGATAAATTTATAATCAAGACTATTTATTTAATCAAGACTATTATAAGACTATTTATTTAATCAAGACTATTATAAGCTATTTATGTAATCAAGACTATTATAAGCTATTTATTTAATCAAGACTATTATAAGCTATTTATTTAATCAAGACTATTATACAAAAGAAATGATAAATTTATAATCAAGACTATAATAAGCTATTTATTTGTCTCTTAACCGTCCTTATACCGAAATAAAAGAGAAAAACTAAAAAAATAACTAATAACCGTGCTTATAACAATAGAAGTGGATTTATTTTTGTTCACAAGTAATACATACAAAATGTTTAACAAATACTTTAATGGGTCGTGCTCCGATGAACTAGCTGCTCTAGTGCCCTCTTGACGCAAATACACTAGAACAACCTGACAATCAGTTAGGTCCCATTTGTTCACTGTGGAGGTCCCCAGATGCCGGAGAGCCTTCTACTCCAGCAGCTTCTTTCCTCGTGCTGCCGGCCTCCGGAACTCCCTCCCTGCTCCATGTTTCCCTGACTGTACCTAAATGCAGCGGTTTAAGACTAATGTAAACAGCTATCTCGCTGCACAGCTCCCAACTTACGATGACACCCTAAACCTACTCCCTAATTCTCAGTAGCCCCTTACATCTACAGTGGTGACCTGCCTTGTTTGGGGTGAAATATCATTAAAAAAAAAAAAATGTCACAAATTACTAATGTGTGAGGACGTGAAAAAAGGTGACATGTGTAGGGGCAACGTTGGACATAACTGGTATGGGCATGTGGTAACGAATGACCAGATGGGAGTCTCAGAAACACCGTCGACAGAACTAGCCTGATGGTGAGGAGACAATTAACCTTAACCGAGACAAAATTAGTTGTCGCTTCAGTGACAAAACAACAAAAGGAGAGAGAGATTATGTCAAACATGCTGCCCTCTCAGCGATCAACCCCAAAAAAGCAGAGGTGGACTAGAGAGTCACGCTTCTGATATCGATGACTAAGTGGCTAAATCAACCAGTATGGTTGACTGCCCCATGGTCAGAGATCCAATGCACTAAGAAAAAGAGACCTCAACACTATCATTGGCTGTTCATGGAGGAAAATCTCAGATACATATAGATATATAACCCCCGGAGCCTCTGTGTAGCTTAATTGCCATAAATATATTTTCATAGCTTATTACCTAGCTCTACTTACGTATCGAGCACTGTTGAAGTAAATACTGAAAATTGATACATAAAAAATTATATCTCCTTATAAAATTTTATGTGGCTACATGAAATAGTAATATATATATATACATATATATATATATATATATATATATATATATACACACAGAGTTACAAACAGACATGCACAAAATTATAAACAAATGGTTTATATACTACGAGTCAGTGATGACTTTGAGACCAAGTTCGTGCCCTCCGACTGGCAAGAACTGACATCTCTCCTACACTGAAGATTGCATAAGCATGAAACAACGATATCTGTAGGTAATAATAAATATTTATTTACAATATTGTTATAACACCCTTATTACAAGGACTGGTGTGTCTTAGAAAATTGAATAATAAGCAGTCATACTATGGCATAAATGTGATGTTCCGGCCGTTTGTTGTTGTTGATCACTGTTCGACTGCTTACTATGTGCGTTTGCTGATTTGAGACCAGGTTCGTGCCTCCGACTGGCAAGAATTCACATCTCTCCTATACTGAAGATTGCATAAGCATGAAACATCGATGTCTGTAGGTAATAATAAATATTTATTTACAATATTGGTAATGATTGATTTTAAATCGTTGGAACAATGTTCAAATTATATTGATCTCAATATATATATCATTCAAACTTCTGCATACTAATTTTATTTGCTCCGGGACCGAAACGGAACTGAACTCTCCATCCCTTCGTGAGTGTTGCCGCATAGTGGGCTAACCACGAAACTTTAATGTCGCATGTTGGATTTTCCATCAGGTGTACAGTCGATAATTTGATTAAATTTCACGTCATATGTTGGAAAAAATCGTATGTAGACGTTTGACTGTCTATAAATACTAGCTATACCAATCCGGGGGTTGCCTGGGAGTGTTTAATTCAATTCAATAATTTTTTTACTCATTGAGTCCCCACTTCATTTTTAGTAAAATATTTGCAGTTTTGGAAATATAATAAAATGAAGGATTCTCCGTAAAAAAAAACAAACAATCTGTTTTAAAACACAAGATCGTCTAATAATTAAAAATAAACAAACACAGTTAGACATTCCGACTTTGTTTATATGAAATATAGCTGATACACCATGTTTCCGTGACTTCGCGTCGTTAACGATCAGGCAGGTCTTGGAATTACCCAAAAGTCGATGAAACTATTAACCAAGCAGCCAATAACTTTTAGAATAAATTAATCAAGTTCAATAAAAAATTAAAAAAATGAATTTCTATAATCTCTGTCACTTTGTTGAATCTCCCGAAAGACTAATTAAGTTTTTGGGAAAAAAACATTGAAATAAAAAGTAAAAAAAAACAAAAAAAAACAAAAAAACATTTGTTTAACAAATCAAACAAAATTATCTTTTGAAACTTTCCGGTGCACAAACAAAATAACATTTTATTTAAAAACATTTGATTAACAATGGTTCCTTTGACAAAAAAAAACAAAAAAACATCTAATTAATAACAGTTGTTTAGCTATGGTTTATTCGTTCTTTATTTTTATGTATCTATTTTAGTTTGGTTTTCTTCGTCGTAATTTATCGGCTGTCAGTCTTCAATTTAGCGTTTGGCAGTTTTCGCCTCGTCAACTCTCGGGCACTTCCGTCACGAAAACATGGTGCGTCATCTATAAGAGTACCATGTTATATTTCCGCCCTGGCTTCCGTTTTCGTTCATGTTAAATACCCAATGTTTTTTAATAAGTGATTAATCACTTTCATTGTTTTCTCTCCAGTATATTGTTTAAAAACAAGTTGTTCCAGTACTATATGTTGGTTGTTAAATGTTTGTAAGTTGCCCTAGTATTTTAATGTAATAAAAACATTGTTTCAAATTGTTAAAAAAAAAAGCTTGGTGCAATTTTAGTATAAGCTCCATGCAGATAATTATTTTCATGTAAAAGCATTATTTTGTACTTAGTCATAGTTTCTCTCTCACGGCACGAAAAAGAATTTAAAAATATCAAGCAGAACTTTAATTAGAACGATTTTTCCATTTCTATGTACAACCTGTATTCGCTGACATTTTGGGTGTGAGCCGACATTTTGGGTGTCAGCGACACTTATCTGCCCTTAGTTAGCTATTCCATCAACCGGCCACTC
The DNA here is from genome assembly GCA_963556195.1 of Sepiola atlantica. Lineage (NCBI taxonomy): Eukaryota > Metazoa > Mollusca > Cephalopoda > Sepiida > Sepiolidae > Sepiola > Sepiola atlantica. The sequence goes on along the minus strand of OY744516.1, from coordinate 231,115,317 downwards.
CCAAAATGTCAGCTAGTCGACGTTTTATATCGCCCTTATGGAAATGGAAAAATCGTTCTAATTAAAGTTCTGCTTGATATTTTTAAATTCTTTTTCGTGCCGTGAGAGAGAAACTATGACTGAGTAAGTACAAAATAATGCTTTTACATGAAAATAATTATCTGCATGGAGCTTATACTAAAATTGCACCAAAAGCTTTTCTTAATATTTCAAAACTTGTATTTGGATGTGATTGAAAATCAATTTTTTTTTTTTGTTTTTCAAGTATTATAAGTTTAAAATTAAACACTGTTAAGTTTTTTAATTTCTCAACGTGTATTCATTTATGACATGAAAAGCATTTTTTGGGGGGTTTCGCATCAGACGCCATTGATTTGCAGAAATTTTATGGCTGAAAAAATAGGACATCAATCACACCAGTTGCATATGTGAAAACTTAGCTTTCCCAAATTTTTGTTTTCTGTTTGTCTGTCGCCAACAAGAAATCTGTTAGTTGACTTATTGCTTCAAGTTTTATCTTTCTCTATACTTATTCAAATAAACATTTATACATCTATCTATAATGCATCTCTTCGGTGAATAAATATTTCTAAATAGATGTTGTTGGCTGATGATATTGAAACTAAAAAATGTCTGGGGGGGGGGGGTACAAGTAATTTGTTGTTTCACCTATGAATAAAATACACCAGATTAAAAAAAGAAAAGAAATTTATATACTTGAAACTCGGTTACCGCCTCAAAATTTGGAAATTTGAAATTATTTTCAATCTCAGATTTTTTATTTTTCATTTCCTACCGATTTTCTACCAAAATTTATTCTTTAATTTTTGTTTGAGGAAAAGAAATCCCAAGTTTTTTTGTTTTTTTTTTTAAATCACAAATTATTTATAAATGAATTTCACCATTCTTGCGTCTGAGTTTACCACCGTTACGTAATTTTGATAAAGACACATTAAATCATTAGTCATTTTCTTTTAAATAAATAAAGGATAACATAGACGAGAAAAATAGATGAGGTCAATAAACAAAACAAAATAAAAAGTAAACAGACTCCCGGGCAACGCCAGATAGATACACCAACTACATTATATTTGTATAAAAATGTTGTTTGTTTTTTCAAAGAAATGCAGATATAAATCTCCAAATCCCTTACCACTTTTAAGATGGTGGGGTTGCACCCCACAATGAAAGGCAAGCCTCGAAATCCTCGAATTCGATGTGCAATTCGGACGGGAAGTTCTTTGTGCAAATATTGAGCGGATCTCTGCAAAATAAATGAGTGAAGCTGATTGAAAAAATTGGGGAGAAAAAAAAGGGAAGAATATTCAGAAAAGGGAGTCAAGCGAGTCGAACATTGACTGACATTGAGTTAACTGATGCTCCACATGATCACCTCGTTCATGGGAAACCAAATTGTTGAAAGGATATCGTGCTGTGTTTCTAACTAAACATGTTTAGAACTCATCAAAAATAAATAGAGAGCAGGAAACTTAAAATTTTGTCACTTTTTAATAGGGGTGATGGTATCAAAGAATTAGAGGTTTTGGAGAGAGATTTTTTTTAATCTCCAAAGAATCAACAGACAATCTGAACATTGGAAAACTTTAAGTCGCAGTCTGGAGCTTTCGGAATCCTAGGAGCCGCAGTCGAGATCTTATATTTATATATAAATTTCCCAACTGGTTTTAATGTTTTTGCTTTTGGTGTAAAATAAATGAGGGAGGCGAACAACATTTTCTTGGTGTCCTCCACACCAAGAAAATGTCATTATCATTATTCCTATCAGCATCAAAAACCTTATCAATATAACCAACTAAATAATATTAAAAAAATATTTAAACAAAAAAACTTGCAATAAATTGTAAATAAAATAAAAACAAATATGTAACTTTTTTGTTAAAGATATTTACAATTTCTTTAGTTGTAATAAAACTTGCAAATTTTTTCTTTAATTATAACATACTTTATTGCAATTTATTCATGAACTACCATAAAATAAAAAATGAAATTTATAAAAAGTGGAAATGAAATTAAAGAAATTTTAACCTTCTCTTTTGGACATACAAGTGGTAATTTGAATGGGATCTCAACTTAAACTATAGTCTGAGCATCACAAAGTTTTAAAAAATACGTAGTTTGCCAGGAAGTAAATTTTTTTTTGATGTTGGTAAAAGAAGTTAACGTCAGGAAAAAAAAAGCGTTTCTTTCATTTTTCTATTCCCACCAGTTTTTTGGTTTTCTGTTTCTCATTCTTCTTTGGTTAGAAACACTTGAATTGAAATTGATAACTGCACACAACCAGACTGTAACCAGAATAGTTGGTTCAAAGGGAAAATCAAAGCGTCTTCCTGAGACGCAACATTAGAGAGCTAACTTTTAGATTTTCATGCATCAGTGATGCAGGCTGCACCCCTAGCAACATCTCCATAAATATATTACAACATACACTATATTATTTTTGTGTTTTAGACTGGTTCCACTTTTTTTTTTTTTATTGTTATCTTGACAGTGTTTCGGCCATTGTAATCTTCGGCCTTCTTCTGGTAGCTTTTGCTGTAGGCGGTAACCCTGCGGGAATTTCAACCTGAACACTTGAATCCACTTTGATAGACTGTTCTCATTTCACATTTGATATCTTTTCAGATGATCGTATCAGTTCATTTTAACCTTCAGTTTCTACGGTCGGGATTGAACTTAAAACCTTTAAAACAGAATTCACTAAATGGACATATAACTAACATCTTTATCTACTAAGCGAAGAGATATTCCACACATTGATACGATTTATATTTTAATCTCACAAAATACATCTAAAATATTTATTTATACTAACGAGTCACCATTTACCAAATGAATTTGTCAATTGGATTAATGAACAATACTATGGGAGGATTCAAAATGATGTATGGAAAGGGCAGGATTTGATTACTTAAGAGAACAGCTTAGCAAGTATTTATTGACGTTGGTTTTGAAGACGACCATGTTGTAGTCGGCAGCGAAGCAGTCCTGTAGTATCGAGTTCCACAGATGAGATGTTCTTGGAAAGAAACTGTTCATGGAAGCTCCATTTGGTTTTAGGTAAAGGAGAGAGAAAGGAAAATTCTTTGCAGTGGTGGTAGCTAGATGAGTTCTTGCTGTGAATGTTTTAGGGGGGGGGGGGGGGGAGATTGTAGCTTAGTGGATCACCTACCATGAAAATAACGATAAAGTAAAGAAAGACTAGCAACGTCTCTTCTGTGAGAAGAGAATTGTAGGGAAGAGAAGAGATCATACCCGATTAAATTGCAAAGTCGATTGTGTACTGTCAAGGCAAGAAAGAGTGCTCCGTGCGGCGCCTCCCCAGATGTGGTAGTAGTACTCCATTTAAGGGTATATCTGATCCTTATACAGGTAGAGGATAGTGTTAAGAATCTGGTACTTTCTGGGGCAGTGGAATGATCCAATCACCTTTCCAGTCACCTTTGAAGTAAGTCATGTGTTCTTCAGAATTATGTATGGAGTACTGTTGTCATATTTGGGCTGGTAAATCTCTGTCCCATTTGAGGGTTCTTGATAAGGTGCAGAGACGTCTGTAATTTGATTGGTCCTACCATTTCTTCTCTGTACTCTATCTCTCTCTCTCACAGACGTGATGTTGCTAGTCTCAGTCTTTTCTATAAATACTATTATGTGATTCATATTCAGAATTATATGATCTATTCCCTGCTTCTTTTGTTCCAGCTCGTTTGACTCGTTGGTCTAGTGGTCTCCATCAATTCGCTGTTTTGATACCTCATTGTAATACAACTTCTTATTCCAAGAACCACAGGCTTGTGGAACTCTCCTCCATGCTGACTGTTTTCCTCCTACCTATTACCTTGGTCTTTTCAAAGCTAAGGTCAATAGGCATCTCCTGTTTTTGCGATAATAATATTTGTTCTTGTTAGCTCCTTACATCAAGTGCCTATACAGTAACACAGAATGTAAACAATTTCGTTTAGCACTCCCACTTGTAATAGATGATATTCTTCCATGGTGATAGAAGGGATAAGACACAGTCATGTTGTTTATTGTTTCTGTTTTGCTAAGTGTTGTGTGTGTGTGTGTGTGTGTGTGCAAAGAGACTTTGAGACATTCAATAGGGGGAGAGTTGCAATTTTTTTTTTTTTAATTGTTGAAATACATAATTAACAGGTCGCCATTGAATCACAGTGAGGATCAGGTGCTAGTGTGATTGCAAGAGTTACGAGTGGATGGAGTAAGTTCAGGAAACTTCTGCCATTACTAACCAGCAGAGCATTACCATTGTTGACCAAGGAAAGAGTCAATCAGGCATGTGTACGCAGTGTGATGATGTATGGAAGTGAAACCTGGCTAGTGAGGGTTGAGGACATGCGTTGCATGGAGAGATATGAAAATGATACAATGAATGTGTAATGTGAGTCTTAAAGACAGGCTTAGATCTGATGAGCTCAGAGGAAGATTAAATCTGGGCAGTACAGAAAGATGTGTGCAGAACAGGAGACTTTGTTGGTTTGGTCACGTTGAAAGAATGGATGAAAGTTCTTGGATGTAGAACAATTGAGGTGACGGGGGTCAGTTTAAAGAGGAAGGCCAAGGAAAATATGGGAGAAAGTGATAAGAACGGACTTATGAGAAAGAGAAATAAAGATGACCTGATAAGAGATAGGTTAGTTTAGAAGTCCATTTCTAAATGACATCTAACAGCGCCAGCATGTAAACCGAACATTAAATCAAATATGATGATGAATATTATAAGTGTTTGATTTTTTTTTTGTTTTGTTTTCAAAAGATAAATTACTCTGGGATTTTGTTCATAAAAATTTTAATAAACAAACTAACAAAGTTTGTTTTCTTAAAGTTCTTTTTATAAATATTTATTCTTATGTTTCCTTTTAAGATACGAGGTAAAGAATTGAAGAACAAGATTTTACAGTTAAAAAAAAGAAGAAAAAAAAGTGTTGATTTTCTTAGAAAAATGTTGGCTAGTTTTTCTAAGAAACTAGAACAAACAATATTACATCTTCCCTGGAGGACTATGGCTAAAGTAAAAATGGGAGGAAAGAAAAATAACGTTGACATAGAAATTGGAAGTGGGGAGATCAGAAAATTTAAGCAATAAGTTTTTTTTGTTGAAGATTTTCTATTTCTTTCTTTACTTTAATACTTATAAGATATTGCATTGCAATTTTATTATAAAATATGATAAAATGGAAATAACAGATTTCACCAAATGAAAAAGGGGAGGGGGCAAAATTTACCAAAAGTTGGAAAGGAATTAAGGAAAATTTGAAAGAGAAAATTTGAGTCTCTACTATTGATTCTACAGAAAAAGGTATAAGTGCCATGGTTGGAGAGATGTCGAGGTTGACACTGTTAACAAAATATACAAGATCACAGGTGAACACAAGAGAACCGACCGATCTTCAGATTCTGTCTTCAGCATTTAACCATCAGACGACCTTGGATCAACTTGTCTAAGATTGCAACGAAAATAGACATTTACTTACGAGAATGTGTGTTCCGTCACGGTTCTTCCCTGCGTATAAAATTGCACCGGGTGTCAAACGCACTGAAGGCTGTAGAAAGAAAAAGTTAAAATCAAAATATCAATTCGGCTCATGAGGTTCAATTGCTACAAAGCACTTGAACTTGATAACCTCCCCCCCCCCCCTCCGCCAAATTCAAACACGTAAAACATAAAACTAATTGTCAAAGATAATTGACTGCAGATGATGTCGGTTAATAACTTATAAACCGTAGGTGATTTATACTCATTTGTATAATGAAGGAAGCTTGTGTGTAGCTGTCGGCATTGGGAAGGTAAACATGAGTATCATCAATCCTGGTTGGATCACTAAGATGTGGAGGTTTGATATTGTAAAGATCGAAACCCTTGATGAGCCGGAGATACTTACGTCACTGATAACGCTCCCCAATGCAGTCAATCAGAATTCAGATCTGCTCTTTCCACCAGTAAAAAGTAAATTCGTATGAATCAGAATCGTACAACTTTGTTGAACAGTTTGATTCTGTTGTCGGCATTCTTGCGGGAGGGACCGCGTAATGGTTGCCAACATCCCTAATTAAGAGTGGTGTTATGGAGCCGACTGGATCCCAACTCCACACCCCCAGGTGCTATACACTTAACCCCCGTCACCTCATCAGTAGTAATAACAAAAGTGAAAAGGGTCTGGTTCTTAATAGAGAATGTTGCTGGCCGAAAAGCTGACTACAACTAATTTCATTAGGTGAAAAGCGTCGTTCCCCCAAAGTATCAGCCAGCCATACTTAAAAAAAATGATAACATGAATCAGAATTTTTTGTAATTCTGTATAATTTTAGAATTAAACTGATGATTAATTTACCAGTGTAACATCCGTTTTACATGCTTACAAGTGTTGGATGGCTTTTAGAAATTGACTTCAAATGTAATCTATCTTTGACCAGGTATTTATTTATCCCTCTTTCTTTCAAGTTCATCTTTATCACTTCCTTCCATGTTTTCCTTGGTTTGTCCCTGTCTGTGAACTGACCCTGCTACTTCAAACGTTCTACATCAAGAACTCATCCATTCTTTCAACGTGACCATACCATTAAAGTCTCTCGTTCTATGCACATCTTCCTAATTGTTATAAATAATTTGTCCTGAAATGAAATTCTAATTTACTTTTGAACATTTCTAAAATAGAATTTTTATGCCAAATGTTCACCTTTTGTGGCTATTTCATTCTTGATAATTTGTTATTTTTAAATTATCCCCTCGTAGGTTTTAACCTCTTTATTATTGCTTTTAAATTCGTTAAATTCCCTTAAAACTTATTTTTTGCATAAAAAGAATGTTTAAAGTTTAATTTTTATGTGCAATACAATTTGGAAATAATAGAAATATTTTTGGTTTAAGACAAAAAGCAACGGCCGCCAGCAATTAAAATATTGAATTAAAGAGAGATTCTTAACACTTTAAAAAATAAATTAGAATTTAATTTTCGGACAAACAATTTAAGATCAAGAATAGATTTTTTGTTACTGTGTGTGATGAGAGTCACAATACAGTGTTCAGAAAATAAATGTCATAACTTACTGATTATGTTCTATAGCTGTAAATAGGTCCAGAAAGGTTTGGGTTTTGAGTTACAGACTATTGAAACAAATATTGACCAACATTTTTATTGTAAACATCTAAACTGGTACAATGTGTGTGATAATGGCGTGTTAATTCCACATATGGGATAGATAAACACTATTCTTGTGACAGAATCACAAGTAAAATAAGCCTGGGCCTGGTGTTACCATATCCAACAAAACCATGAAGTAAGATGAGAAACAAATATAAAAGCTGTGGGGCTCAGGAAGAAAAATCTGAAAGTCATGAACGACAGGAACCTCTTTGATAGCCAACATTGAGAACCAGGTCGGCATCCTGCGTGTCCTCTTATTTCAGGTGACAGAATCCAACAGATCAAATACAGGTAAATAAATATGATCAGCACAAACCAAGGATCACGCAGAGAAAGAAATGGACGACAAAGGAAATAAGACTAATAATGGGGAGAGTGTTATTAAAAAAGTAAGCCCTATACAAAGAGACTCTTTTACACACAAAGAACATAATCCCAAAGTTATGCCATCAATTTCCCAAACACCAAACTGTATAGACAACTTAGAAAGAATGATTGTCTGGAATTATTTAAATGCATTGTTGAATGATGCTTGTGTTAGGTTTGGTTGTTTTACGGCATATCAACCCTTTTTGGGTTATTTAATGCCGAATCCGGTGATTGTGGTAAAAGTTTTATGCTTCAAGTTCTTTATATGTTCAAGTATTTATTCATGGTGTTTGGTTGAGTGAAAGAAGGAAAGGGGAAGGGAAATTGTTTTTGTTTCTGATTTTGCAGAACATGATTGAGTTTTGCAAAGAGAAATAAAAAATAAAACATCAATGTTTGGTGCATTTTGGGTCAGGAAGCCGATATCTTCAGACAGTCTGATCTGGTAGCACCATGCTTGTGTTGGGGGAAAAGAGGTAACAAAGACAAAATATTCAAAACGATAAAGAGGATAGAAAAGATAGAGAGAGGGAATAGAAGGGGGGGGGATAGAGAGGGAGGAAATGTTTTGTTTGATGTTTGTGTAAGGGAAAAGAATTAAAAAAAAAAATCTTCAAGAGGGGGGGAGAGAGAGAAAGATAAACACACAAACACGCACATTGTAAGTGAAAATATAAAAGGTTTTTATTTATAAAATCCAAATTTATTAACAAGCCACGAGAAAGAAACTAATTACAAACCATTCATCTCAAATATCTACCTCGTGGTATCGTATTAAAAATATAATAAAGATGCTATGAGAATTATAACAAGGGAAAGGGGTAAAAAAAAAAAAAAAAAAAAAAAACGAAAAAGAAAAAGAAAAAAAAAAGTTCAATCAAATAGAAACATTAAGACATTTTACATAATACTTATGGTTTGTCAATAGCCGAACATCTCATAAATAACCGCACCTGTGCCTCTAATTTCAGTGTCGACTTATTCTCCATTCTTAGTAAGTCGCACTCTCCTTATCATCTCAAGATCCTAGAAACAATTTATATTAAGTCCTTGAGACCTTCTCTTTGCAAGCAAAGAGAAAATCTCCTCGGGCTTAATGCTGTTTCTATTTGATTGAACTTATTTTTTTTTTATTGTCTCTTTCATGCCAATATATACATATATATATATATATATATATATATATAAAACTGTCCTGTCACACCAAAGTTAACGAGTACAAAACTGTTCGACGAATAAGGGAAGAGAAGTCAGACACCAACCCCCACTTGCCGCCTTCACTATTTCCAGGAGACGCCCCCCCCCCTTTTATGCCTTCTATACCAATTTATACACCATGGAAATTGTGAAAGACGAGGAGCGTTCCCCCTTCTCTTATTCGGCGGGCAGTTTTGTACTCACTAGCTTTTGTGTGAAGAGACGCATACATATATATACAACTAAATACACATTGTTCTTTATTATCGAGTTGAGGATGAATATTAGCGTAAACACGGGCAAAGCATAATATTTTTTAAGAGACTATTTTTATTTCTTTACATTTTGCCTTTTCCTAAATCAATTTATAAAAATATAAAAATAAAAAAATTACCTTGTCGACAGTCTGATCAATTGCACTCTGATTATAAAAATGGGCAATACATTTCATTCTCTGGCGAATTTCTTTCTGATCATAATAAGCGTCATCTGAATAGGATCTTGACCCATGAAAGGCACAACCTTTAAGTCTCCGACCAGTAGCTACCCGCATCCGGGTCGTTCCACAGCCGAGCATTCTGGAAGAGAAATTAAAATTCAATGTAATAGATAACAGATTATAAAAATTAAAAATAAAATCTCTCCCACTTTTCTCAGTCGTACAAATGTATCTCCGCTTATTTCCATCTATATTTCCATTTATAAAATGTTCCTGCAAGTTAGCATCAGAAATTAAATACAGCATATATGGGTTTTACTATTTATCTATGACCAATTAAGACACAACCACTAGCGGCGGCTGCTGCTTCTCTGGAAATCTAGGGACGTCAGCGTTTCGATTACTGCATGTATTGTTTTTTTGGCGAATTTAATACTTCGATGATAAAGTTCATTTACTATTTAAAAAATTAAACTGGCGTACCAAAAAGTAAACAAACTTTTTTTTTTTTTCAAATTTTGACTGATATTTTTGTTTTTCATTACTATTGACCTCTTACGCCTGAAAAAATTGTTTACTTTTTACGAATATTCTCTAATTATGGTTCTACTTATGTAGATTTGTCGTGTTAAAAAATTCAAATTTTAAATAAAACTGTCATTTGTTTTTATTTTAAATTTAGTCCAAACATTTTTGTAAGTAGTAAATAAACGATCGTTTTTTTTAAGCTTAAGAGGGAATGTTATATTATGAGGGGGCCCTGTATGCCTAAAAGCGAGTAGGTCCACTAGTTTTTATTGTGAGATGGGTGAACTTAGTTCGAGTTCGGTGCAGATCGAAAGGACATCCATTTTAGGACAAATACATTTGTCATCAGAATGAGTAGGTCCGAAAAGTCATAACTGGTTAAACCTGGCCAACTTCAAAGGTTGGGGATTCAATAAAGGTCACGCCAGTTCTGGTAATGATCTGCATGACAGGACAAAGGACTATGACGTCACTCCTTCTTTCGTGAGAAACTAAGGTTTGAAGAGGAGTTACTAGTTTGGCAGCGAGCTGGACAGTGGACCTTCTCTGTGGGTCCTGAAATGAAACGGAGAAGCTCGGGAAGTGAGAGCGAGGAATCGAAAATGTAATCGCTCGTCGTAATGGCTGGATCTCTTGGAAATCTAGCAGAAATCTCCGTCGCATTTTCCCAGCAGGAAGAATGAATGAGGATCGAAAGAGTGAATGGAAACAAAACCCTCCGACTGAGGTGTGAAATAAAAGTATGGAATCTCTCTCAAAAAGTCTTGTCTTCGAGCGTTTTTGTCTCTCGTGCATGAGGACAGAATTTTCCCACACAAAACAGGTACACCACTACGATCACAAGTCAGCAACGGAGATGAGTGTGCGAGCAAACCCACGACCAACAGTGAGGCAGAAATCTGTAAGGTAACTTTTTTTGTGCATAACATTTTGGGTCCTAATCTGTAAAAGGAAAAGAACTAAAAATTGAAAGAAAAAGTGAACAATGCTGAATTTGATATGCCTAACGAACAATGTTTAAAATGTTTTAAGTTTTTAAATGAGATACAATGCTTAATGTAAAATGGTTAATGAACTGTGTTTAATGAGAAGAGTTTAAAAAGAACCATGTTTAAAAAGAAAAAGGTTTTGATAACAAGAAGTACTTAAAGAGTAATTTGAAAATGGACCGACAGTTTAAAGGCCCAAAAGTGCCATAAAAGTGTTTAAATGAGATACAATGTTTAATGAACTGTGTTTAATGAGAAAAGAATTTAAGAAAATGTGTTTAACGAGAAGTATTGAAAATGGACAACAGTTTGAGGGCCCAAAAGTGTCCCTTATGGAAATATATTAAAAGTACCTTAAAATTGAGTGTTACAAGAGTTTGAAAGCGCTTCTAAACTTTCGCGTTGCTTTCGTGTTTTGAGAGGCACTTAATAGACCTTCGTGGCTTTAGTTTTCATGGGTTCTGCAACAGGAATATTAAAAGAAACAAAAACAATCAACAGTTTGCCAAAAATAAACTTTCGATCTCATATAATCGTTATGGCTGAAAGTTGTGACGGGCAAAGATTGCTTTGAATATGATGAAAAGGTTGCTCCACTGACGTTCTTAGATTTCCAGAGAAGCAGCAGCAGCAAGTGGTCGTGCCTGAAAATAGTAAAACCGGAGCATATACACAAAAAAATTTAATTTATATTATTTTTATATATCTAAATGAATAAACACGGAAGTTTTTTTCACCTATCCTGACGATATTAATATCAAAACGGTTTATGCTTATTTAATTCTATTTTATTTAACAAAATAAAAAAAATGACAAGTTTTTCACCATATCTTTTCATTTGGTTTAGGCATAAGGCCATTTTGTTTTTTGAGGGAAAGAAGAGGGGGCGAAAATCATTACTTTTTGACTACTAATACTTTGTTCCTATTCTTAATTAGACAATAACCAAAATACCACATTCACTCTACGGCTTATATCCTACTTGAAAAAATATTCCACAAATGGTTTCAAATAAAATTTTATATACAGAAAAGAAAAGTTCATGAACAATGATGGGGAGTGGGATAACTAATAAACATCGAAAAATAAAGAAACTAAACAAAATGCTAAACGGGGGTTCGGGTTAGTAAGGCCCTCCCAACCCTTTTTGTAAATGTAAACCACCCACTGTTTTCCGGATTGTCAAAAAACAAGCAGGTTCGTCTCTAAATGGGAGTGGGAGCTAAGTGGGACATCAAAAATAAAAAGCTCAATACGGAATGTGGGAATGGATGGTGTCCTCCAAGATTATAAACAACAATTCCGGGTAAGCCAGAGACAAAAAATATAAGGAGGAGTGGGCATCTTTGGAGGAACTCTAATACCAAAAAATAAAACAGGGTCAGGACTCATTCACTCCATTAACTAAGAGTCTAAGTTTAAGGGATCGGCCCGCCAAACTCAAGACCACGTGTGCAATGCCTAGGCAGGGAACACAAACTCATACCCAGCTCCTCGTCGGATGCACAAAATAGTGTCATGCGATTGGAAAAAATTACATCACATGGATTTCAATAGGAGGTGGTCCTATTGAAATCCATGCGATGTAATCTTTTCCAATCGCATCTGATCTTCACTTTTAGCTGATGTTTAAAGTAAACAACCAGATCCCGATTGTAACTCGCGTCACTAGTCTCGTTACAGCTCGGATAGCTAGAAAAAAAAAAATTCTTTTCTCTCTAGACCACGTTAACGGATGATATAGCAAGGACCAACGGCTGCTCAGCATCGATGCAAGCCGCTACCTCTCTGACATACTCCCAGCGTCACCAAAGGGACTGTTCCTTAAGCCATCTCTGTGCAGTTTGATATAGAGAGATGGTGTATTCCGAACCAATCGCAAGGTCAAGAAATACTCAGAATTGTTATAACCCCAACCTGGCGCCCAACTCCGCTGAGAGTGGATCTCCTCTCCTCCTGTGACTATCTCAGCCTCTCCACAACAGGGCCTGAAGTGGAACCCACTACTAAATCCCTATATAGTTCTTTTCTAGGCCGTGTAAGGTCCTTGGTGATGCTTTAAGTGTGGCTCTGCATTCAGTGAAGAACTATGATTCCTCCCTCAGTCTATGACGACATGCGATAGAGGGGTCAGGTGTGAGGTTGGGAAAGGTGATCTAAACTGCAGGAACCCATGGAGTATCTTCTATCAAGGAGCGACCCAGAAAAGCCAATCTTTCAGCATGTCTATAACTTTCAAAATGTGGCATTCCCAAGCCTCCCTTAGACGTTGAGTACAAATTTTTTTAAAGAAGCAAGAAAAGCAAGCGCGTAAAAGCCTTAAAGTTATCCACACGCAGAAGTAATACAGCCAGTAGATAAAGGATGAAAGGAAAGACATAAGTGGCGCACATCTCAGCTCTACCCTTTAAGGAAAGCCTTCTTCGAATCCAAGTCCCAACAGATGATTTCACCTTTGACTGTATTTCCGACCAATTCTTATCCAGTTGGAGACCCGGTCGGAACCAAATACCAAAGATCCGAATCAGACCATTAGACCAGCTGAAGACACCTGAAAGTGCAGACTCTCCACTCCAGCCACCCAACCGCAGGCCATTGAACTTGTTATGGTTGATGACGCCCCTGTAACTTCTTCATACCGAGCGGGCATTCAAATGTCAATACAGATCGACACGAAAACGGTGATGTCATCGACGAACGTGGAAACCCTGACTCGCACTCCGTCAGGAAAAGCAATTCCGTGAAGGACTGGTTTCGACGCCCCGTACCTTAATTTGCAAAGGAAGGGGTGACAGTGGACAAGTGCAAAAATGCAGTAGGCTGCATGTTTTAGTGGTGCATGCAAATGGCAGACGGTGCAGATAATAGATGCGTGGCCAAAGGGGGGGGGGGACAGAGAAATAAGAACATATCTCCGATTTTTTATTTTGGACCACAACGAATCTTATTTCTCTTTGAAATGAAATAAATGCCTCATAAAAACAGAATCATGCTGAGACCAAAAAGTAACGTTCGCAGATTGTCTCCATGATAATCCCCTTTGAGTGGACTATCTAGCAGTTATCTCTAGTGGATATCTCAAGTAGCCAGTGCTTGGGTGGTCGAATGGTGACCACCGAGAAAGACGGATCCAAGGAAAAAAGGATTCCAGGAGATGGAGGAGGGTGAGGCCTGGACATGACAGGAAGTTTGTTTTCAGTAGAGCTAGCAGGCAGTTGCTGGGTGCTGATTAGACTTCTAAAGAAGTTGGTTAGGCTTCTCGTGTGACATTAGACACAGTCAAACCTACTGACAGATTAATGGAAGTTCTTATTCCTCGTAAAGAGGAACCTGAAAAATAAGTAAAAGAGAAATGCTGTTTCAAATTCTTAACATTAAGTCTGACAAACTTGTCCGAGAGATTTCCAACAGATTTCTTACGAGCGAAATGACAGAACTTATCGGTCTTCCTTATAACCAAGCCATTATTTTATTGAAATTGTTATAGCCTTTCATTGAATCAAAATGGAAGATGATCTGTTTCAAAGGTGGAGATATGGTGCTTGTCTCATTATCTTCATCAACCCCCCCCCCCCCACTTAGGACCCGATTCTATGACCCCGATTCAATTTTTTATTTTGGTGGGGAGATGTGACGTAACCCCCAAATTAATTTTTTTTTTATTTTAAATATATAGCAGTAGACAATCTAAAATATTATTCAGTGGGATTACGTCACAATATTTATTTTTTTAAACAGTTTCTAATAAATTAATATTCTGTAATATACATTTGTATTGTCATATTTTCTTATATATACGCAATAGTTTCATCACTATTAAAATGTCTTATGTTGTTGGGATGCAGAGAACAGATACTACACTTTGCAGAAAATATAGAAGATTTACATTTAAAACAAATTAGGCACAAGGGCATCAAAAGTGTGGGGAAAATGGGTGTCGTTGGTCATCCTTGGTAAAGTAATAAAAATGTCTATCCTACTCTTAACTAGAATCATCTCAGTCTCCACAATACCACATTTGCTCTAGGGGCCGTCCTACTTAGGTTATTTTCAAATTAGTTTGCAATTTTAATTTTTTTTATAGTTCTTTCATAAATAAATAAATACTACACTTTGAGCTTAGCCAAAAGGTCAAGGAACTATAAAATAAAATAATGTTTGTATGACTAGGCATTTTTAAATGAGTTGTAAGAGCATTTCATGTGCTTCTACATGTAAGCTTTCCACTAAAGATGTTCTGAAGGCTCCTAGTCATGGCCACCGAGAGTTAACTCTCGGTGGCCATGTCCTAGTACCAGCTGTAGTCCTTTATGATGTATTGGATAGAGTTTTTAGAGATAGGATTTGCGGGCTGATCTATATAAGAAACAACTATAATCCAGTTTTTATCGTATTAATGACGTGTATAGTTTTAATAGAGTTCTTCTGTCAGCTCCCCATTCTGTGTAAGCAACCACACGTAGAAGTTGGAGAGCTTTGTTACATTTCGTCTTTAAGTATTTTATATGTGGAATGAATGTCAGTTCCTTGTCAAATAGGATTCCACGGAAGTTGTATCCATTAACAACTGGAATTTCTGTTCCATCAAGTTTTTTTGTTTTTTTGTTGTTTTTCAAAATAAGAATTGATGGATTCCCTCCACATTACTAACTCTGCTCTCGATTTAAATATGTTTTACCGGCAGCACTTTTTTCTTTTTTTTTTTAAATCGCCGCCAGACTCAAAGATTTGTCTCACGTGACTCAAATGAACCAATCAATCGCAACCATTTAAAAATAGAGAATCGTCTGCCTTTAATGTCAAAAATAAGAACCGAATTGTTATACCCCCGGGTATAACAATTCGGTGCTTATTTTTAACATAACGAATAGAATATTTTTTTCTTTTCGATTTAGTCTTCATTTGTTACTATTTTAAAAAAAAATTAAGGGAATTATTTTACCCAAAAGAAAAGGCTACAACAAAAAGAAAAAAAAAGAAGGGATCCTTGAATTTAAACACCTTAAAACGATTTTTAAAAATGACAAATTCTTCATTTTTAGTGTAATAATTAAATAAATAAATAAAAAGATCATTTATAAAGAAATACAATAAATAAAAATAAACTTATACAGGTAGGTAGAAGAGTAATTTATCTTGCCTTTGGTAACATTTACTTGTTGCCTATTTGTTTTTTTCACCCATTTTTTGTTTTGTTGGTTTTGTTAAAAATGCCCGAAATTTGTAGTTGTGACGCAACAGTTCCAACTGCTTCTACACAATATGAACCGAACTATTTTTAAAAGTAACAAAATAAAAATGAACCGAAAAATATTGTATTCAGAGAGGGGGCACATAAAAATAACCACCGAAATGTATTTCTTAAAACATTAAATGCAGACGATTCTTTATTTTTAAATGGTGGCGATTGATTGGTTAATTTGAGTCACGTGAGACAAATCCTTGATTGTGCTTGGTGGCGGAGTCTGGCGGCGATAAAAAGTATCGCCCGTCAACTCTCGGTGGCCATGCACCCGTTCACTGCCCTTAAAAATGAAGAATGGCCCGTTAATTTTATATGCGAAACCAATCCTCAACTTTAAATTCTAAAATAATTGTTTTTTCGGGGTGTTCACACGTAATCGCCTAAAAAAAAAAAAAAAGAAAAAAAAAAAAGTAGAATCTCATTTGAGAAGGGATTTAGCTGAGGGGTTTCATTTACTTTTAAATATAGATATAATTTGTTTATAATTTGACATCCAATATTTTGATAAACTCGTTCTGAGATTGTTATCTAGGTTTTTCACTTTTGCCATTTTTTACACAAATTCGGATTTTACACGTGTGTGAGAAAGTTAAAAAGTTGGCAAAAAAAATTACAACTTTAAGCAATTTGTTATGAATGACTTGCGACTACACTTAAAACTAATAAAAATTAAAAAGGTGCTTCTGCAGTTTCACAATGACATGTTAGGCCTCTCATACAAAAAAACAAAATAGCTAAAGAAATATATAAACTTTGTTATGTACTTACGTGGTAGCCGAAAAGAAGACTGTACACCAAAAATTACGCAAATTCATCCAGTTTTATTAAATTAAAAATAAAAAAACGATTTTATTTATATGTCGCCATTTTTCATATATTTTGACTTTTTTCCAAAAGTTATCTCCCTTGCCAAACTAAGCTGAAATGTCTACAAATACGTAAGATCGTTTTTTTCTCTTTTTTTCTTGTATTTATTGAAATACTGGATGATTTTGCGTAATTTTTCTGTACAATCTTATTTTCAGCTAACGCGTAAGTACATAACAAAGTTTATCCATTTGTTTAAATATTTTAATGTCATTGTTAAAATGTAGAAGCACCAAATCAAACTTTCGCTTCCCACCCTTCAAATCTAGATTTTATTAAAAATTTGGCGGCAGCACTTTCTATGCCCGCCACCAATCACAATGAAGGATTTGTCTCACGTGAGTCGAATTAACCAATCAACAATTATAAATGAAAGAAAATTCGTCTGCTTTCAGTAATAAAAAATAAAACCGATACTTATTTTTACGTCCGCTCTGAATATTTGCCGACTTTACAATTTTTTTCTTCTTTTCAATTATTTATTTATTTTTACTGTTCAAAATACAATTAACGTTAAAGTGTAATATTTGTTCTGATACTATACTTAATCTTTTCACTTTCCGGTCAGTGAAGGAGAAAAGTAAAAATAATAAAAATAGACCGAAAAGAAAAAATATATAGGTGCTTGTACAGAGAAGCGGCCGTATTAAATTATCAATACCATAAAAAAAAAACAGTATTATATACTTACCTAACAGATTTTAAAAAGCAGGAAAAATGATCGAGTAGAATTTTAATTTAAAATAAAAATCAGTTTCATCGTATTTTGGTGAATGCCATTAATTTATTACTTGTTAATATAACAGACTGGGTTATCTCCCCCTGAATTTCGTGTTTTTCGCTCGAATCAATGGCCGAGCCTGGTTAAACGATATAACGGATTTTTAAAATTTTTTTATTATAATTCTACGCGATAGTTTTTGCTAATTTTTGGCGTACAAACCTATTTTTGTTTGATACATAAGTATTTCAAAGAGTTTTCCGGTTAATTTAATTGGAACTGCGATTTTCAGCGTTTTTCATATGTACGCTTCTCTGTACAAGCACCAAAAATATTGCAAAGTCGGCAAATATTTAAATTTAGGGCAGAGGTTGACACAAGGTCGTTTTTTTTTTAATGTGGGGAAAATCCACTAACCTTAATTCTATTTTGAAAAGTAACAAAAACGTGAAGAAATCCTTCTCGACTGCGGCAATCTTTTTTTCTTTCTTTTTTTGTTACTTTTCAAAATAGAATTAATGCCACTGCCTCCCCGTGAAATAAATATATTTTTAATAATCTTGTAGTAATCAAATTTTTCAGAAATCCAAACTTTAGAGGGGGGTGAGGTGGAGCGGGTGCCGTGGAATACCTCGGACAAACTTTTATGCGTGAATCAGACATTTTCATGGGATCTTCAAACGACCTTTTTTTTAACATTAACATAACATATTATTGACTTACCTTAATTGTATTCTTGTTTGCAGATCAAAGGGCTGCCGCCACCAAAATCAACAGTCTGGAATTCATTCCAATAAAAGACGAATTGTTTTTCACCGAAGAAGAGGTTTCTCGCGTTTTTTTTAAGTCTGTGATTTAGATTGAAATCTCAATGACCCGTGGTGAAATGTCACTCAATCAAGTCCGACTAAAGTATTTAGGAGTTGCGACCCTTTCTGCGGTGAAACGTCTGATTTTTATGTTGTTTAAAAGTTTGGGACGATGGAGAGTTAAACTATATATATATAATATATATTTAAAAAAAAAAAAGGAAAATACTTTTTCGCAGCCGCTGTTTCGAATTCTAAGTTCGGCAAAATTTAAACTTTTTTTTTTAACATGCATTTGTGAAATAAAAATAAAAACGAATTTGTATACATATATACGAATTTGTATATATATAATTGATAGATGCTGAAGTAAAAATGTTTAGGATTTAGGCATTATCGATTATTACGCATATTATAACTTCTGTCTTTCACGCAATCTGACAACGTTCGATTTTTCTTTTCTTTATTTCGTTATTTTTTTAATTTTTTTATTTTTATGGAAATCGCCCCAGACAAGGCATGAAGCCACTTGATGTAAGGAGTTTTAAAAAAATACTACTTCAAGGTCAGAAACTAGTCAACGATAAGTGTTAGATGGATAGATTCCGACCCAGAAAGCATCAATTCTTCCCCCTTTGTCAGAAATATCGCTCATAGAATATGAGGACTAAAGGACAAAATAAGGGAAGCGAGAGTTACAAAGCTACCGAAAATAAACCCAAAGTTAGTCACTTTCTACTTTCCTTAGTTTAGTCCAATCCAATTAAGGTTACACATAGAATTAAATAAAAACCATGGTATCGTTAAAAGCGGAATTTTACGTAGAATAATATCCTCACGCCTGAGTCCTTGGTCACAATTTTTATTACGGGCGTAATTCAAGAGTGGGCAGGTATACTTGTTTTTACGGTGGATCTATAATGAATCAAAATCCTCTAAAATAAAGTATTGATTATTTTTTCAATATATTCTTGTAAGTATCGATTGTTATTGATTAAGGACCATATTTTTCGTTTGTCAAAAGATATTTTAATTACATTTTTTTTCAATACATAAAGTGGTATGTAACTTTGTTGCTGAGAGCCCACATCGGGGTCACCAATGTTGAAGATAGGGCACCAGCAAAAGAAAGAATAACAAAGTGTATCCGTACAAAAGTAATTAATTTTCATTGACAACTGGTTAAGAAAATGCAAAATGAAGTGTTGGCAATGAATGAGAATTCAAAGAGTCCAAGAATGTTCTCTGTGGAAGAAGGTATTTTAAGAAGAAATTGAGCAGCGTGTGTGTTCTTTGCTGGATGTACAGAAGTCTGTGTGTGTCTCTCGTTGCATTTATCGAGGGGCCAAGGTTAGCTTTTAAGTACGTACTCACATGTGTTGTTTGTGGTAGAAAAATAGGAAAGAGAAAGAAAAAAACACTGTGTTTGGGTTTTTATAGTATGTACAAGATTTTGGGACTGAATATTTCTTGTGCTGTGATTGGTTGAATTGGAGAATCGATATGTAAAAATAACATTTGCTGCTTCTAACAAGTTCTGTAGCAGTGAAAGTTTACCCTTTGAGACACAAAATTAAAGTGCCTAAAATCGTTTATGTGTACAGACTTCAGGTTGGATTAACAAATGTAGATGCGTATTTTTGAGCCAATCAGAAGCTACTGTGTGAAATTATCAAGTTATTATTTGAGCCAATCAGAAGCTACTGTGTGAAATTATCAAGTTATTATTTGAGCCAATCAGAAGCTACTGTGTGAAATTATCAAGTTATTATTTGGGATCCACTTCAGAGACTCGAGCATATATAAAGGCGAAAATTTAATTGATCTTCAGTAGGGAAGAGCTTAGTTACGGCTGTTCTGTCCTGTGAATATTTCATAGCACTTAATTGTCGACTAAACCTAGCTCAGCTAATAAATCTCTTTTGTTTTGCAATGACACTTACCCTTAGAACAAGTATTGTTTTATTTTCAACCCTTGTAAGCCACCTTTTTTGATATATATAAAATACTGTTTTGTGCTTTTCTTACCTCTTATTTTTGTGTATTTTTTGTATAACATTCCTCCCACACTCTATCACACACACATCCTCCAAAGTTCATCCACAAAATGATCACCTACTTTAGAGTCAGTGCTAACATTAGGAGGTTCAGCTTTCGAATTTAATGTTTAATATTCGAAAAGCTGGATCTTTAAGCAATTTTTTACCCATGTATATCTCGAAAGGGTGTCTCATTGTTAAAAGGTTCCACCTCATGTAGTGGAGCTGATACAAAAAATGAATTGCTCACAACCCCTGTGATGAGGCTGCCTATGCCAGTTGAAGTACCAACGACTTGTGCGCTGTGTCTGTGGTGGAAAAAGGACAGCGGCTATCCCAAACAAGCCGTTGTAGACAGACATCTAGGACAACAAAGTTAGCTGCGTCCAGTTATGCATATGATTTGTTCTGCTAACCAATCAATGACATTTGGGGTTCGATATAAGTCACTCAGTTTTAGTCAGTTCCCGTTGTAAGCTTGCTCCCTTGTTAAAAGCAGTGTCCATCAAAGGTTCTGTTCGTTGAAGACTTGTAGTCCTTCATCCATCGAAGTTTAAGTCACTTAAAGCCTGGTTAATCTTTCACATTCGGTAGGTCATGTTCACTGTCTCGTGGGAATCAGGATACAAGCAGTTTTATTTACTACTAGCAGGACCCGTATCCCGGTGTTGCCCGGGGGGGAATATAAAACACTGATTTAACTATGACAA
Source organism: Sepiola atlantica (assembly GCA_963556195.1). Classification (NCBI taxonomy): domain Eukaryota; kingdom Metazoa; phylum Mollusca; class Cephalopoda; order Sepiida; family Sepiolidae; genus Sepiola; species Sepiola atlantica. The sequence goes on along the minus strand of OY744516.1, from coordinate 231,094,223 downwards.
AATATCCACAAAAAAGGAAGTAACATTTTTTTTTAATATTTTAGTTTTTAAAGTGGGGGATCACTTTCATATATAAATTTAACATTAAGTGAGTTTGAGGTATGTGTGTGCTAACTAAGCTTATCTTTTTATTTTATTTACTTGTGGAGGGGGGATTTTTTTTCTTACAGAAAATGAAGTGCAGAAACAATATTTAATGTTTTGGGATACATTTTTTTCTGGATCTCACAATTTTTTTGTGTGTGTGTGTGGATGGGGTAGGGATTAATTTGGGGGAGGGGTGCCTTTTAGTAATAGGTATCCAGAAATCTTCAATTGTGACGTAAGCAGTTGAGACATTCTGGAGAAAGCCGAATCAAGTTCCAATGCTTCTACACAATATGAACCGAACAAAACCGATTTTTTGCAAACTAAAACTAAAACTTAGTTTATAGTTAGGTTAGGGTTTGTTTAGGGTTATTTTAGTATTAGGTTAGAGTTATTTTAGTATTAGGTTAGGGTTAGTTTAGTATTAGGTTAGAGTTATTTTAGTATTAGGTTAGAGTTATTTTAGTATTAGGTTAGAGTTATTTTAGTATTAGGTTAGAGCTATTTTAGGGTTAAGTTAGAGTTATTTTTAGTATTAGGTTAGGGTTAGTTTAGGATTAAGTTAGAGTAATTTTAGTATTAGGTTAGGGTTAGTTTAGGGTTAGGTTAGAGTTATTTTAGTATTAGGTTTGTTTAGGGTTAAGTTAGAGTTATTTTAGTATTAGGTTAGGTTTAGTTTAGGGTTAGGTTAGTGTAAAAATAAAAAAAAATCAGATTGGTTCGTATTGTATAGAAAAGCCCTCGCTGTTTACAATTCACTTCTAATGCTACTCTCGTAGCCATGGACTTTGCGTCCACCCAGACTTTCATTTCGTTGCCATTCACGCACCAGTCTCCCCCGACAGGATCTAATTCCCATACTCTTGTAGTTGTTTCCACCAACATTTACCAAAGAGAGGCATCCCTGGTCTCATCGCCCCACTCCTTGCTTAGCGCACTTGCTTGGCACTTGATGAATGCAGTAGCAATCCTAAGCAAGTCGCACACGGGAAAATAGCCCACCAATTTCCTGCACAAAAAAAATATATTAACAGATTATTACACAGGGAATTTCCAGAATCAGCTGGATGTCAAAAGCCTTGACATCCATACTGAAGTATATATGCCGAAATAGCTTGAAAGAAGGGATTTGGAAGTCTATCAGGGAAGAGTTTTACTTCTGACTCTAAAGAGGCCCTTAAAAGTAAATGTCACGCAATTAAATAAAATTAATTCCACTTGTTGCCTCAGTCAAAAAAAAAACCCTGGCTCACCGTTCACTCGACGTTTTCTCTCCTTTGTCCTCTTTTCTTTACTTTCTCTCCGTTCTGCTCTTCACAACCTCAAGTTGGGATATGAATTGCCGTCCACAAATGCGATTTCGCTTCTTTTATTGAGTTAAACTAGACACATAAAAACCAACTCGATCTGCATAACTAACATGGATTTGCTGTTCCGGATGTTAAAATAAAAATAACTAAAATTAAGCCATTCGTTATCCATCGGACAGTGTTCGAATCCTTACCTGACCTACAATTTTAATTGCACACCAGACAAAGACAGGCTCTTTTACGGCAGGGATGAGGCAAGGTGGGGCCACTTCTACCGCTCGATCCTGGTTCAAGATCATCACGTTCATCACATTTTATGTTGTGTTGCAAGTTTACTTTACTTTTGTCAATATGAAATAAAAAATATATTGTATTTAGGCGTATTTCCTCCTTATTGTGTGTTCCCCATAACATTGAGTTTAATATATATGTTTACCCTTACAGAGTGGTGTAGGTAATTGAAGTGACCGTGTTGGGTTATTGAATGATGCTTGAGTAGGTGTAACTTTGAATATGTGAATGTGAGTTAACAAACAAAAATATGAGAAAGAATTTGACACCAAGGAAACTTGTATGGTCATGAAATGTTTTTAGCTAACAACATCCATTTTTCGATAATCGACCTAGACATGTGTAATCGACAATAATCTGAGTTAAAAATGTACCAAATACCCGACAGGATTATTAATTTCATTAAGAAAGCAATGGAACATGGAGACTAGAATTGACAGAAAAAGGACAACTGATGTGACCGTGATTATTGAATGATGTTTGAGTGGGTGTAACTTTAAAAATGTGAATGTGAGTTTGTGGTGAACACCACAATTAGGTACTCTCTTTCTTTCTTTCTTTCTTTCTTTCTTTCTTTCTTTGACCCTTCTTCGCCTCTGAAGTGGAGAAACTTGTGAAATCTTGCAGAATCACGTTGGCCAATGGCAAACCAGCGGATCGGCTTGACCACGCGTGATTTGAAATCTATAAGAAGGTACGCTTCCCTTCCTCATCCTCTCTTTTTCCCTCAGCGTTCTGAGACGAACGAACACCAGAATTCTCGTCGACTTTCCCCCCCACCTCCACCAGTCGAACGAGCTGCGTGAGGAAGGGGGGAAGAAAGGTAATCCATTTATTCAAGAAGCTATCTTCAATCCAAACGAACTCTTGTTTCTTCAAACACATATACATACACACGCATAAAAAGAAAGGTAATCCCTTTTATTCAAGAATCTATCTTTCAATTTAACGAACTTTTTCTCCAAACATACATGTTAAGATCGTCACACAAAAAGACATTCATCTCGCTCGTATATATCGCTTACAAAAATGTTAAGTAAATAAATTGTTGTTTCTGTTAATATAAATGTTTTACGTTTTATTCACTTTATAAAAATGCCATATTCATATATGTTGTTTAGCTTCCTCATTCCTTCGCTTTCTTTAAAGTAAGTTTAAATAATATTTTCTTCCTTTCTTCTTTGTTTGTCTTAACTGTTTTATTTAATCTCCACGTGGTCCGATGGTGGAATCCTAACAGTGAGATTACGTGCCGTTACAAAGGCATCTATCACACTACCTATGGCCGGGAGATTCATTATCGCAAAACCATTTGTCGGCATCCATCGCCACTGTGGTTAATATCCATAATCCTTTGTTCTTCCTTTTGAGTCTCCCGCCATTAACAACACTTCCACCCCGGCCATGGGTTAACAAACAAAAATATGAGAAAGAATTTGACTGAGGAAACTTAGTATGGTCAAAAATTAATTATTTATTTACTTTTTACAATTGGAAGAAGAGGATTTACTAATTAATTGATATTTATAATGGAAGCTGATAACGATAACGTCATTACAGAATGTCTGTCTCTCTATCTATGCAGCAACCCTTTCCTTCATGCAACAGGACTCTTCTTCATTCCTTCCTAAAATAGGAAATTTCTACAAACGGTTCGACCATTATGAAATCAACTAATAAAAAATCTCCATTTGCATTTTCTTTCTATATCAAGCTATGAAGAGACTATTTCTGGTTTCTTCATTAATTATTGAAATATTGTGGAACATTGAAAACTATTTTTAGTGGATATTTTGAAAAAATCGCCTGCAAAGAACATAATTGCAATTAATTCAAAGATTCCCCCTTCATCCTTTTACCTTCTAAGTAGCAAAAATGAAACAAATTAAATATAAATTTGGATTTAGTGTCAACGTGTCACCGTTTTTTCTCATATATGTTTTCCAAATATTGCGTCTTGTACTTGGCTATGATGACATTTTTGACTGTCAGCGTGCTGCGTTATGCGTGCCACTTTTCGTCATTTGAATAATACAGTATTTTTTCTCATACTACTTCGACTCACTCCTTCACTACTTCTTTTCTGGTCTCAACACATGATATTTTCCATTCACGTTAATTTTGCCGCCTATTAGAAGTTAGGGCACTATATTTTCATATATATTACGAGATTTCTTTACTTATATCGTACAAGTTCTAATCTGGTGGTTAAACAGTATATTCACCACTCATTTTCACTGTTTCATTCTTTATTAGGAAATCACATTCCTTTCTTTTCTGTTTTACAATGAGCTCCAGTTCGATCCCACCCTATTTTGGCGATGTGCGAGTTTGGTTTGCACAAATCGAAGCACATTTTGTTGCCCACGGAATAGAGTCAGAATCGAAACAGCTAAACTAACTACACAGTGCATCTCCACTTCTTACTCGTAACAGTGCATATTCACATGCACTTCTCTTCATGTGCAACAGTACAGACTAACTTGTGCTGCACACTTGCAACAGTGTATAAGCATATGCACTACTGATTTCAACCTCAGTCTGCAAAACGTTCTCCAATACTCACGTTTGATCAGGTTGCACGATTCTTGGACTTGCAACTACGCAGAGATTTCACATGGATCTTTATCATTGTTGATGTCCCCACCCCTATCTTATTTGTTGATTTCTTGCACCACTTTGACGTGATGACATACACTGACAGATTTTAGCACTAACCTATCATTATTATCTGGTAGAAAAGCTTCTAAACAGCTTACTAATTCTGTATTTTTTGGAGTTTCTGCTGATAAACCTGATGATTTATTGTTAATTTTTTTTCCTGGTCAACGAACTTGAATTTTAACCCTAACCCTAACCTGCTCATTCTACTATGCATTTTATTGAAACAACCGCGGTTTCTATCTTTGCTCGTCCTTGCCGCCTCTCTCCGGAGAAGTTAAAGGCAGCCAGGCATGAATGTAATCACATGCTCCAGCTAGGTATTACACATGGTTCCAAAGCATTCCGGGGACTGGTGTCCTACAGGAGATTTCCATCGGCTGAACTCTGCTACTATTTCCGATAATTAACCTAACCTCCATATTCAAGATTTTTCTTAATCTTTGCACAGTTGTAAAGTATTTTCAAAATTGGATTTTGTTAAGGCTTACCACCAAATACCGGTTAATCATACAGATATTCCTAAGACCTCTGTTACTACTTCTTTCGGTGCTTTTGAATATTTGACTATGCCATTCACCTTATGTAATGCAGCTAACACCTTTCAATGTTTTATGGATGAGATAGTCCGTGACTTAGACTTCATATATAACTATATAGACAACATCTGGAGGAATATTTAAAACTTCTGTGTTCTTTTTGAGCGCTTTGAGCATTATCATGTATGGAAAAGCCTGTTAAATGTACTTTTGGTGCCACAAGTCTTGTATTTCACCCCTTTCTGAAAAAGTCAAACCTCCACTCGATCTAGATCCTCTAACTTCACTCACTCCTCTGATGGATCTGTTAAAAAATAGAAAGAAAAAAGATGAACTCATTCCACTTGATGACTGCCAGCTTGAAGCTTTTCACGAGGCAACAAAAAAAAGCTTGCAGATACATCTTTCCCATCACATCCCATAGCTGATGTTGAATTTTCTATTGTTGTGGATGCTTCCAGTTCAGCTGTTGGCACAGTCTTACAGCAACATCATCACATTTAACTTTTGTTATACTTTTCTCAGAGATTGACTCCTACTGAAAGCCATTACAGTATTTTCTGGCTAGGGTTAGCTATTAAACATGTTCACCAAACGTTGGAAGATCAGCAATTTGCCATTTACACTGATAACTTACGTTCGCGCTACGTGCTAAGCCAGACAAATATTCCCCTCGTGAATCAAGATATTTGAACATCATTACCCAGTTCTCCAATGACATACAGCATATATCCGATTCACATCTCATTTATCCCTCAACAGAAGATTTTGACCTCTGTCAAATGGCTGGCTCTGGATCCGCCATCCTATGAGGATCTGAATCTGTCATCACTGCAGTTTGTTAATTGAAAATTCCAGTACATGCCCATCCCTGCAGTGAATGAGCAAATTTGTTCGCGACATCTACAAATTCACCTCACCCACTCGTTCCTGAAAACCATCGAAGGATTGTTTTTTCTTCCTTACACGGATTGGCTCACAACGATGTCTCTGCCTCGGTGAAATTCATTTCAGCCCGGTTTTTCCAGTCTAACATGAGGCGCGATATCACTGCTTGGACCTGTTCCTGCCTACCCTGTCAGAAATTGAAGGTACACGACTTGTACGAGCCTCTTTAGGCACTTTCAGCACCCCTGATGCTAGATTCAAACACATTCATTTGGGGTTGGACCCTGGTTGGTTAGCTAAGGCTTTTCTTACTTACTGACCTCTATTGATCGTTTTTCACGGTGGCCTGAAGCCATCCCACTAAGCAATACATCTGCTGAAACTGTAGCATGTGCCCTAATGACGGGCTGGATTTTACGTTATGGTGTCCCAGCAACAATTACCACTGAATGTTGCATACAGTTTGAATCTTACCTATTCCAAGAGCTATCCGAAATACTTGGTAGTAAAAACTAGTTATGATCCAGTTTCCAACGGAATGATCGAGCCTATATTGGGATCTTCTCAAAAAGAAAAAAAGTAAGAATAAAAGCAGCAAACTTGAAGATAGCTCCTAACTCAAAAATGGCTGCGGATAGCTGGAGCTAATTGTTTATGAATATAGAATATAGATAAATACATAAATACAACAAAACATTAATTTTAGATCTCGGCCCACTCTAGACTTGAAACATAAGGCATCATGTTGATATGACCTGATCTTCTGTAGCATTATTGATAAATATAAAAAAATATATTAACATATATATAAAGACGGAACACTTAAACCTCTTGAACAGAATGTCCGTCATTTTGAGGCATCCGAATTAGCATTGCAAGACCAAACTTTAATGACAGACACCTCTCACATGTCTATTGTGTAGATGTCTACGTACCGCAAGCAAAACAAAATTAATAGAGGTAATTTTCATACCAGCACATCCTCTAACTGCGATAATAACTCTGCTAAATCGAACTCCTTTCGAGTTTGCACCGGCTGTGGTAGCAACCAACATGGCACCCCGAAAACAAGCTCTTGCCAGTTAAAATGCCCAGCATGGGGTCAAACATGCAGCATTTGTGGGAAGCCGATCCACAGCGTTGGATGGAGTACGTTCCCATCGTCTTCCTTGGCTCTCGCTCTGTTATGAAAGAAGATTCGGAATATTCTGCAGCTGAAGTGCTTTACGGTACATCACTGGCATCACCTGGTCACATGCTCACTCCTTCAGCGTCAACGGTAGTGGGTTTGGAACCCTCTGTTAACAAACAGATGCTATTTCAGCAGTTTACCACCCATGAACACTTGTCATCAAAGCATCAAGTCAGCTTTACCTAAGGATATTTCATCATGGACACACGTTTTTGTTAGGAATGACTCGGTTAAACCACCACTAACACCACCTTATTCCGGTTTACATCGTGTGCTCGATCGTAATAAAAATTATTTTATTCTGTATATTGGAGGGACTAAAGAGACATGTGTTGGTCGACAGACTTAAGCGAGCATTTTCAGACGACGATACCCTGGAACCCCATGTTCCATCCACCATAACATAACTAATATAGTATCTTCAGATACATCCCAATCATGTTTTACCACTCACGTTACCACTACACGTTCTGGTAGACATGTCCATTGGCCAAAAAAAGTTATGTAAAACCTCGTATATCTGAATATTTCCATTTCCTAAAGAAATTAACTGACCCCTTCTACAATTTTGCACCTGCATGTGTAAAAAAAATATTTTTTTTAGAATGCACCATTTTCCACTTTTGAAGACATTTGTAATTTTTCGCTTTTCAGCAAATGAACATTTACATTTTTCACTTTTTAACAAAGGAACATTTTCCTCTTTTCACCTTAGATTATTATATTTTTGCTTCTTTTTTATCAAAAGAGACATTTTTGCTTCTTTTTCAGCAAAAGAGACATTTTTGCTTCTTTTTCAGCAAAAGAGACATTTTGCCTTTGGCAGCATAACTAAGACATTCTTGTTCAAGTTTATCACTCATATACTCTATTTTTGCATTTGTCATGTTCTTTCCATTGTATTATCGTGTGCTGCTACTATCAATGAATTGTCTCTTGTTTTATCGGCTAAAAGCCTAAGCAGGGAGTTATGTAGCAGTTGCATCAGCGTGCTATTTTGTATCGGTCTATGTTACTTTCAGTTGAGATTGTAATTCGGCTTTGCGATTACGTAATCATCACCTCTTCACAATGTGGACGTATACCACTTCTACGTGTAACTAGATTAATGCGCGCTGACTTGTTTTGCCGCGAAGACGAACCACGAGGTGAATCTTCGGTTCAAGATATCCTTTAAACAGGCTCTTATTCTGCATTGGCTAACGGTAGACAAGTTGAGGAACTCCAGGATACTACTTTACCTAACCGACACGAATCAGCTCATTGTATTATCTCTCTTTTGTTCCTGTGTTCTCGTGAATGAAACTTCATATTTAATTGTGGAGCCATTGTTTATTGCAAGGAAGAATAGTTATCCCCCTTTTTTTTTGTGTGCAACATTTTTATTGCAATCAGATTCGACCAGACGTATTGCTCTTATAAGTAAGTTCGTCATTCTAATTTTCTTTCTAATCTGAAATAAACCACAAACCTAAAATTACTCTGATATGGACACATCTCAAGAATATTTATGGTTTATTTTTAAATTAAAAGCTCACCAAACTTTTTAGGAAACGTTTTTTACAAATATATAACACAGCATATCTACATATCTTCTATATATATATATATATATATAGATATATAAATAAAAGTCAATGTTTGTGTGTTAGTGTGTTATAGAAATCAATATGTTGACCGTTAGAACATTCAAATAAGTTTTAATAAGCGTTACATTTTTCACGGAATCTCACCATTAAAATTTTCCTTCAATTTCATCTGAGGTCACTGATGACAATTATCGGTTAGGTCCATAAAATAACTGAAGAAACGAAATTCATTATTTTTAAATAGATTTTCTTCATTTCATAAAACAAAAATAAAATTAAACAAAGAATATCTCAATAAAGAATGTATTTAAAAATGGTTGACACATTTAAATAATCATTTTTATTCATATTCTTAAGATTTAAAATAATTCGCTTTTATTTGTCTGTAAGCAGTTTTTTTTTAGTAACAGCACCACCATAAGTTTTTTTTATTACTTGACTTCATATTACAAATGTTATTTTTAACTTTTCTTTCAATAATTGTAAACATGACTATATTTGAAATTATGTTTTCCTATAAAAAACCTTCTAACCAGCAACACACCTCTACACAGGCAATGTTGCATGAATATCGCTAGTTTGAATAAATATATTGAAAATTCAGTTGGAATCAGATAAATAAAATTTCACTTTCATTTCAAACGGAATTTTCAATGAAAACAGGAAAGACAAAAATTAAATTCACATTTGAATGTGGCATAGAAATAAAACGATCTTTAATTATAAGATTCTTTGGTGCTGTTATACATGACGCACATGATTTCCCTGACTTCGCGTTGGCAACGACCGGACAGGTCACGGAAACGCCCGAGAGTTGCCGAGACGAAAACGCCAAGCGTTAATGGAAGAGTTACAGACGATAATATAAGACGAATAAATTCTAAGAAAAAATACATAGATAAAAACCAAACTGTAGGATGGGGGGGGGGGGAAATCAAATGAACCATTTTCAATCAAATGTGTAGAAAGAAAAAAAAATGTTTTTTTTTTTAGGGAGGGATATTTTGTCAATGTTTTCTTTTTCATTTGTTTCACCGTTTTTCTTTTTTTTCTTGCTAACATAAAAGAAAGAAAGAAAGAAAAATGGGTTAGGGTTAGGGCTCCCATTCTTAGCGATAGCCAAGCCCTGCATTCAAACTGTCAAGCTCAAACTGGAAGAAAAAATACATAGATTCAAATCAGTTTTTTTTTTTGTGAAAATGATGTTTTTTTTTTTGGAGGGGAGGGGGTAAAATTTTGTCAATGTGTTTATAAGATATAAGAAAGAAAAAATGATATTATTCCTTCAGCGCTCGGGCGCTTCCTCGACCTGCCCGATCGTTGTCGACGCGAAGTCACGGAAATCAGGTGCGTCATCTAGAACAGTACTGATTTTTCTTTTATGAAGTCAGATGAAAAAATATTCTGAATCATTGAATAACTTGTAAGCACAGCATGTTTTCCTTTGGTTTAGTAGCACAAATGAACCATAATACTTGACCCCAGAGTAAATTGAGAAATGAACAGTTGAGTCTAGGATAAGTAACACATCAGTAGACAACATCCCAAATCACACTGTGTGTTGTTTATAAAATAAGCAATGAAGGCTACACCAGAATGTGAGAAGTAAGAGTGTGAATTTAGTGTGATTCATAAGGCTTATCTGATCTATGATATTAACTTTCTTCTTGCTCTCTTTACCTGGCCTTAAATTGAAGATGTCTGGTTACAAAATCTTTACTGCATAAAAGTGCAATAAAAAGACTAATTGTTTATAGAGCTGGGTTTGTTTGTTAGTGTATTTAACGAATGAACCAAATAATTAACATTTGTTTTCTTTTATTGAAAATGGTCAGGTACTACAGGTACTATATTATAAAAATACAAAAATCCTACTTTTAAGAATTACCTCCCCTGTGCAATGATTTTGATAACCAATGCACACACATACATACATATTATAAAATGTGTTATGTACCACTTTTTTTCTTTTTAATTCAATACTTTTTATCAAGGCAACAAATTTTAGGAAGGCATGAAAATGAATCAGTCCAAATAATATAGCAGCAAACCTGACTGGTAAAATGGATTAATCTCAGATTATTACAGGTTAAACAAAAGCGGTCTACAAAGCACCTGCATTTATTGTGAAGGATCATTTTACTTATAACTCACAATGATACACAGCATCGCCCATGAATAATATAATTTTTTTTTTTAAACCACATTTAACTTGAAGCATTTGAATAAATAAACATACAAATCTCTATTTATATAAAGTTAGGTATGCGTATATGCTTATAAATTTGTATGTACAGGATTCACTCCTAAACTAATTAGCCGATCATTATGCATTTTGGAACATAGCTGCTATGCGTAAGGGTGGGTAATGTGGGCTAAATTTAGTTTAATGCAAAGGGGATAAAAAGGAGTGGAAAACATTAGTGAAAATTCAGATACCTCCAATATTTGTACAAATTTTAACAATAAATATTAGACATCAATTAGTAATTATTCCCCAAATTTCAGTTTCTTTGAACTATTTTAAAGGGTTTTAGGGGCACAACCTCTTATTTGAAAATTCAAATATTCCAGATTTGCATTAAATTTCATCCATAGTCATTATTAAGCAAGATTCCTTGAATTTCAATGTCTTCTTGAGACCTTTCAATTTTAGACACTTTCTAGAATTAAAATCATGTAATTGATTTTGATCATAATTGGAAGTAATATTCAAGACATAAGGTTTAGTAGTATTATATCTTGATTTTAATCTTTGCACGGGGGGGGGGGGGGGGGACATAAAAGTGGTGCAAAACTGTTCTGTTCAGGGAATTACTTTTACCCGTCCTAGGACGTGTATTATTCTAGCATATATATATATATATATATATATATATATATATAAGTTCTTATAAAATAAAAGATATATATTCAGGCATATACTCTTTATAACTTCCGAAATATTTCCAATTGCAAGCTAGATTCAGAGCATATATACTTTATAGTTGCATTCCAATGACCACGGAAAAAAATTATGATTTTGGATTGATTTTTCTGTGGGCATTGGAATGTAACTAAATATATATATATGTACTACAGAATATCAGAACAACATTGGTACCGTCGGTTACAAATCCAAACAAAGGGTACCTATAATTGGTCTCCTTTACCGGACTCTCTGGAGACCAATTATGGCTACCCTTTGTTTGGATTGGAAACTGACGGTACCGATGTTGTTCTAATCTTTTGTAATACATATATAAATACATATTACGCTTTTATTTTTAATTTTCTTAATAATCGAGCACTTTGCTGGGGGTTCTCTCCCACTAACCTTACATAGACATATATATTTTTTTTCGCAATCAGACAACGCTGCAGCTCACACAAAACATGAAAGCCTTAGGCTCTCTCTATATATATATTATATATATATATATATTTTTTTTTTTCAAGATATAGTTAATAGAGAGCTCACATTAGAAAACAGATTGATTCTGGTCCCGTATTGTTAGTGGGGGGGGGGGGTCACTCAAAATTTCATTTACAAAACTTTTTGATTGGAAACCCACTTCCAGGAGAAATAGATTTTGGTTCTTTACTAGAGTAATGGCTCCAAAAATATTATTTAGCTTTCATTTAGGTACACAAATGAACCATAATACTCAACTAACATCTTGCAGCCTAATTTTTCCACCCAGGTTGTCCTCTATAAATCTGGCCCCTACCACAGTAGTCCTTACACTTCAGTTGCATTATGCCATTTAAAAACAAACAAAAAAACCCAAACTTTTGGTTTCCAAACTTCAATTCTAGCCAGAAATTACTTTCAAGATGAGATTAAAGCATTCTAAAGTTTTTCATGGCGACTGTGACCATTTTTTTTTTAATCTACAATACCTGGAAAAAGATGGTCATAACCAGTGTTTTAGCAATAACCATTTCAACGTGATTTTAAAGGATTTAAATTGGCGGATAAAAAGTAATTTGGGGATAGAATTAAAGTTCACAGTTCAAAGTCAAATATTATGAAACCAAAGAAAACCATATTTTTACGAGGAGCCACTATTCTAGAAATGAAACCTGTTCTCGTTTGTTCATTTTTTTTTTACCTTTCATGACCTCTGCGGTTGACAAACATCTAGTTTCACAGTTCGGTGGAAATTACTTTGGTAGTTTCTAAGTGGATAGCAGACAGATGTACACTTCATGTTATCTGTATGTTCAGAGACATTTGCTCGAAACCATCAAAAGACACAATTGTGTTTGGCTTCATCATCACTAATAATCATTAACGGCATACAATTAGAAACTTTACATTTTTTTTTGACAAAATATGAGGAGAATTGAAATCATTCATCTTATAAAAGGGCATCGTTTCTGTGAAGTTTAGTAAATGTGAAAAGTTTGAATGATAAAATACAAGCAAAATGAGGTATTTATAAATTGTAAGTAATAAAAATTCTCACCCAAATAAAATTTACTTGGAATCTGTTTCGTTTTTTTTAACTCAGGATTTTTTTATTAAATCTTATTGGATAAATAATTATGACGATAAGAAATTCAATAAAAACTGTAGAATATATACCAAGTTTGATTCTCTTTCATAATCATATCGCACTGAAAAAAGCATCTTATTTTTTTGTTATTTTGAATCGTCCAATTTTTTTGTTTCTACTCCAGCGATCATAAACTCTAAAAATAGTCACGTGATAACATCACATATTTCAGCCATGTTGGCGGCCTTAGTAATAGACGATAACAGCACTAAAAGAAGGATAACATTTTTTTTTTTGCCGCTTGGGCGATTCGTGAACCCATTTTCTGCAGTTTTTGTTAAAATTGAATTTCATTTCTATTAGAATAGCGTGGCAATAAAGTTGCTTGTTTACCATTAAAAATAAAAAAAAATTAAAAAATTGCTTCATTAAGTTTCCAATCTTACACCCACCCCCATCCTCCTGTATATTCCCACATTGTTAGAACAACTACATATGGCATCCATTTTGGCGAATTCTTCACACAGACAGACTTTTCCTTTGGTGTCTATTTTTGACAAAGGGAAGATTTTCCCGAAATATTAAATGATTCTTCATCATCCGGACAACACACACACCTAGCACCACACTTGCTGTTATGTAAGATTTTAAAGAAAAATAAGTCACCCCCCCCCCTCATTTTTGTTCTTATCATTCCGGCACTCAGCATTGCCCCAGCCTTCTTAATATATTTATTACAATTCCCAGCAATGCTTCAAGCAAACTACTATTCTCTATTAACTATATATATATATATTACACATGTTTCAAGCAAACTACACATCTCACTTATTTTCTTATTATTTTTATTAAATTATTTAAAACTCTCATTTTTTTAATGGTCACTTCTTATTTCCAAAATTACAGAAATTCTAAAAGTGAATCCAAATATGAAAATAGTGAACGTTGTTTCGTGCAATTGTGCTATTACAGAGGGAAAACAAACATGGCTGAAACCTGTATTGCTATCAGGTATTATTTAAAATATATATAAAGTAATGTGAGATTTTTACCCATTTCATTGACCGGTATAGCTCCATAAACAAAAGTTACATATACAAATCTGCTTCGGTATCGATTCAAGCCAATTATTGGTGCATGTTTTAAAAAACTATAGATTCTTTTGTTTAATTTTACTAATTTTTATATTTAGTCCTACTTGATATTTTCTCTTAAGATAGGCATGCATACAGGAAATCGGAGGAATTTACACTCTCATACTCACATCTACTATCATTGCCACCCACGTACACTGGAATGATTTTTTTAGAGGACATATACATTAGTAGCACCATTATTATTTCAGATTTTGATCTTGTTAAATACTATACATTTTCAACCTAAACAAACTTTTTTCTCAGAAGCGTTTTGATTGACTACTCAAAATAGTTGCTTTTACATTCTCACTCACCTGAATAACAGATTTACACTTATTGAAAACTTTTTGCCTCTGGGCATTCTTAACTAATTCTATCGTTCTTCAAAATTTCACTTAATATAATATACTACATTTCAGTATTATTGGGTGGTTTTCATTCATTGAAACTTAGTAATTTTGCCATCTAAATGATTTTCAATAACTTATTTCTGATAGTTATTACACCATTAAATTCTTCCATACACAATCGGTTTAGCAAATGAAAAAAAAAAAATGCGTCAGCTTCATTTAAAACAAGCATTGACTTATCTAGAATATTCATTCAGTCATTGTTTTTCTGTACTATGGCATTTGCCGTTTTACAGCAACTGACATTACGCATGCACATTTGACTCTAGCCTAGACGTGCTACATAGTAGCAGTTCTCGCGATTCCTATAGTCGCTATAACAACATTCCTATGCTATCTGTTGTCACTACACTTCTTATTCAGCATTCATTTCAATGCTCATGAATTTTACACAAAAATTGCAGCGTTTATGTTATCATCTCAATTTATCATCGACTGAATTTGCACTTTTCGCAAGAGGTGCTCACAGGCGAGTACAACAGAACACTTATGTGATTTCAGTATGATAATTATTCAACTATATTGCATTTTATTTTCTTATAAAATAAGTCGGCCATTTCAATGATTTATTTCTTGAAATAAAAATCATATTTGGAATAAATAACTTTTTTACAAAATTTATTTTACTGATTAAACTAAATCCACTAGAATGCATTTCGGTTGATTAAAATACATTATTTATAAAAACCTTTTTACTTATTCAATTCAATCAGCTATTTCGTTTTTATTTTCAAAAGAAGCAATTTTAATGAATTGCTTCATGATATTAAAATTCTATTTAAAAACAACTATTCACATAAAAATAATTTAGTGATTACATAAATATCACTGATGCATTTCGATATATCAAATTCACTATAATGCATTTTGATTTCTTACCAAACAATTCAACGTTTTCAATGAATCACTTTATGAAATAAAAGTCGTATTTTAATAAAAATATTTCATGTACCAAATCATCCCTACATACACACGGCGATGCGAAGATGTTTATTCTTATCTTTTATTTTCATTTTTTAATAGAAATTGCTCCAGGCAAGCCATGAAGCCACTTGATGTAAGGAACTAAAAAAATACTTCTTTAAGGTCAAAAACATCCAACGATAAGTGCTAGATGGATAGATTCTGAGCCAGAAAACAGCAATTCTTCCCCCTTTGTCAGAAATATCACACATGGAATGTGAGGACTAAAGGACAAAATAAGGGAAGCAAGAGTTACAAGGCTGCCGAAAGTAAAACTAAGGTCCACTTTCTACTCTCCTTAGCCCACTTTCTAACAAATAATACAAACATAAATGTTCATTTTTATTTGTACGTTTAATTTCTATTTATTTTTCATTTAATTTAGATTTTACTTATTCATCTTCACAATATTCCCTTACTCTTCAAATTAAATTCTGATCTTTTTAAAAATAATATTTAGAAAAATACTTTCTAAACAAATACATGTAATCCTGTAAATTAGTATCTTCCTTCCAGTGTTTGTGTATAGATACTATTATTTATACCCTTGCCTCTATGTACGTATGTACGTTGCTGTGAGTATGCTTTTTCTTAGTTATGAAATAATATAAATATTTATGTTTATTATTTTTTATACATTTTATAATTAAAGGACACAGTAATTAATATAGATAGTTAAACATTCGATTAGAAATACTTATATTGGGTTCAGGAGTAAGAGCAGGAGTTTCTTTGTTTTGTTCATTTACCACAGACAACACTTGTGCATGGGTCGGGTTAGTTTAAAATAAAATAAAAACTAATTATTTGCCATCAAAATGCACCAATATTTTTTAGAGTTTATGACTATTGGAATAAAAAATGGCAAAAATTTGACTGTTTAAAAAATACAAAGAAATTTTCTTCATGGTAGTCTGATTGTAAATAATCCAGTTCTTTATTTAATTTTTTTTAATTGCGTTCTTTCATCAGTCAAATTTTAAATCAATTCAAAGAATTTTTTTTTTTTAATAGAAACACAATTCTGAAATATTTTGTAATTTACATAAAACAAAGGAAAAGAAAGGAAAAAAACAACAAAAATAATCATGTTTGTTTGTGCGTCTTAGTCTGATCACTACTGAACATAAAGTAACAGGTTACGATGAAAAGTAAATGGCACAAAAAGTGGTGCGAATAGGAGATGTATAAAACACAAAAGTCTCATAAACTGAACGCTGTGAGTTCAATACCTGTTCAGGGCAGTACATTTTCAGTTTCTCTTCAATCATGTCTTAAAATAAATGTCACTAAACCATATCGTGATGTAAATGTAGCAAGGTTGAAAGGGAGAACCCCCAAACTGATGACGATGAGCCAGCCGCGGTTCATCGATCAAGGAAGCAGCGAGTAGCGAACTGCGTTTGTGTAGTGATGGCGTTGCAAGGAAACAGTGGGGACACACGAGCGTGAAACCGGGCCCATGATATTACGATGCGTCTCTCGGATTATTCAAAATAGCCGCTGTTGACGGTCAAAAAGACAGGATAAAGGAAGTGTTTTTTTTGCTCGACGATGTCAGTTTGGTTGTGAACGTCGCATCATTTACATGCGCGTTTGACTGTTGTTGGTGAAAAGAACAGAATGATTCGGCGTCCCGTTTGAACTCAGTGGTAGGGCATTCTTTCAACTCTGAGTAGTGAACCAAATACATTTCATTTCAGTTTATTAACTCTCCATTTCATAAATAAATGTTATAGTGATATAAAAATGTCATCAATTTTTCAATGTTTCATCGATTTGTTGCCATATCTGAAATCGGCAACCAGTGTTAATCCAAAAATATATCCCGAATTATATTTAAGGCTGGATTATTTTTATTTTTTCCAGCAAATAATTTGTTTTTAACAATTTGTTTAATTAACAAATAATAAAATCAACATTTTTTTATAATTGGAAAATTTTTTATACATTTTTTTAACAAATAATCAAATACGATTTTTATGATTGGAAAGTTTTTTTTATTTTGAAAATAGTTTAATTATTAATCAAATATAATTATATTACAAAATAACAAACAATAATTAACAAATAATAAATTACAACTGTTTTTTTTCTATAAATGATAAAAGAAATACTCCCCAAAAAGCTATACGGCCTAAAATAATGGGGGATTTGTTTTGGATTAACACTGGTTCGCAATTTCAGATATAGCTGTCATGATTAAATGGATACTTTCTATTTTACAAAGTTTTCAATATTCTCTTATATAAAATCATATTGAAAATTTAGCAGCAACATTATTCCAGTGTAGATTTGTTTCTTTTAAAGTAATTATTAAAACAATTTCAGAATTGGGATGCGCTCTTGTCAGTGATAGAATTGGCAACAAACCCTGGACATGAAGCAGCGGTCAAAATATGGCAATCTTCTCGACAGATTTGTATTTCAACCGATCGCTGTGGAGGTGAGTGGAGTGATAGCCTCTGCCACGCGCAACTTCCTTGGCAGCCTTGGTCTATTGATGCACAACACCGGAGACAATCGCAATTTGTTTTGGCTTTATGAGCGCCTCTCTATCGCTATTATTCGTGGAAATGCCTTGAGTTTGCTCTCATTTGCCAAGCCAGCCGGACATTCGAAGAAAACTGATACAATTATATATAAGGAATCGGGATTTCTTGATATTGAACTAAACAATGTCCAAGTGATGAATAAGGGATTTATTAATTATTTATTGAATTATTAATCTTATAGTTTACTTTTTCACCGAATAGATCGGTGTAATATATTTGTTTCTTCTTTATTTTGTGATTGAATAAATGTAATGCTTTAAAAAAATAAAATTTCAGAATTGTGTTTTCATATAAAAATTTTCTTTTGAAATTTGACTGATAAAATTTAACTTTCAAAAATAAAATTTAAAAACAAAACAAAAAAAAAAACAAGATTGTATATATTATTAGATAGTAATCATTTTTTTTATTATAAAGGACTTTTATTAAAGAAAAAATGTCTTTAATCGGCGCGGTTAGCCCATCATTTTGCTGCATTTTATATCCGCACACAGAATATGCATTGTAATTGAGGGAGAGATAAGACAAATTAATATACAGTTCGAATACGCAATTTCTCATCAAAACCTAAAACAAAAAATAAAATAACTGAGGAGGGACCAAAATTATCACTGGTCAAGGAGTGTCGAGATCAAAGCAATTTCCCACCTGCTTGGATCCCTTCTTATCAATTTCCTAAATTGAATTCAAGATTATATATATATATATATATATATTGCGTCAAGTTATATTGAAAAGTAATCAATAAAGTGCTCGATCGCAGAAGAGTGAGAGCTGATACAAATATATTTCAGAATCGTACTGCGGTTTCATCCAGATGGGCTGACTTTTAAAATTTTTAAAAAGTCTATACACAAAGGGAATCGTCAGTGTACTGAAATGAGATCAAAAAACACAATGAGAGAATCCCTTTGGGTATAGACTTTTTAGAAATTTAAAAAATCACTCCATCTGGATGAAACCGCAGTATGATTCTGAAATATATAACAGTTTTCAAAGAAATTATTTATTTATATATATATATATATATATATATATGAAAACAATAATACGCACACACGCATAGCATTAAACATGGTTGCTAATTTCTCCATGCTGATCATCTCGCGTACACACACCAAAGAAGTCAACCTTTGTCTCTATTAAAACTTGTCTTCACATGTGAAAAGAAGAGAAATTTCTCAAGAAAAATTCCAGGTAGTTTGTGACCAGTGGACACGAAAAGGTTTTTAAGTTTATTCATCCTAAAATTTGACTGGCTTTCTTTTTTTTTTTTTTTTTTATTAGGGAAGAGATTGTTTTTTTTAAAACCCAATACTAAATGAAATGGAAGAGATTAAAAAAAATAAAAATATTTCTTTTACTTTATTAGGAAAAGGAAGAGGCGAACTAAGAAGCAAAAGTTGGGTGAGAGAGAGGGTGAGAGAGAGAACGAGAGAGAGAGAAGGGGAGAATGAGAGGGAGGGAGGGGAGAGAGGGAGGGGGAGAGAGAGGGAGGGAGGTAGGGAGGGAGAGGGGAAAGAGGTAGGGAGGGAGGGAGAGGGGAAAGAGGTAGGGAGGGAGGAAGAGGGGAAAGAGGTAGGGAGGGAGAGAGGGGAAAGAGGTAGGGAGGGAGAGAGGGGAAAGAGGGAGGGAGAGAGAGGGGAAAGAGAGAGAGGAGGGGAGAGAGAGAGAGGAGGAGAGAGGGAGAGAGAGAGAGGGAGAGAGAGAGAGGGAGAGAGAGAGGGAGAGAGAGGGAGGGAGAGAGAGGGAGGGAGAGAGAGGGAGGGAGAGAGAGAGGCGGGGAGAGAGAGGAGGGGAGAGGGAGGGAGAGAGAGAGGGGAAAGAGGGAGGGAGAGAGAGAGGGGAAAGAGGGAGGGAGAGAGAGAGAGGGGAAAGAGGGAGGGAGAGAGAGAGGGGAAAGAGGGAGGGAGAGAGAGAGGGGAGAGAGAGAGGGGAAAGAGGGAGGGAGAGAGAGAGAGGGAGAGAGAGGGAGAGAGAGAGAGAGAGAGAGGGAGAGAGAGGGAGAGAGAGAGAGAGAAAGAGAGAGAGAGAGAAAGAGAGAGAAAGAGAGAGAGATGAACCACATAATTTTTCTTTTTTGTTAGTCTATCTTCTTTATGAATAGTTTAAAAAAAAATTCTTTTGTTTTAAAAATAAAACAATTTACACAGAAGATAAACCGACAAAGTTGAAACAAGATGTCTGTTCTTTAGATTGAGAAGAGGTTTCAAGTAAACGGGGGACAGAAAGCAAAAGTTGTTTATGGCTATATCACACTGAAACACTAGTTCTCATTAGATCACCATAGTTAAGCAAGAGTGAGCCTAGTGAGTAGTTAGAGGGGTGACCATTTGAGAATACGAGCTGCTCTAAACCCTAACACACCATCGAGGCGTACAAATGGAGTAAAACCAATGGCAGCTCTTTTGTAATCTTGAAGGGGCATGAGAGTTGTTCCCACTCGGACAGCAGGTATTGGGGGGGGGGGGGGTGACGTACAGTTCATACCATTGTAGTCTGTGCTGAATACATGTGCACACACACACGCATCGATCATACAGTATGTACATACACACATTCACACGGCAATATGCACTATCAGACACAAGCATGTACATGCAAACTTATTTACAGCAAAAATGCACACATACAAGCATATAGATCTGCATATGCAGCTAAGCAGACAACATACCCACAAAAATGGTTAAGTTTAATAAAAAAAAAAAAAAGCAAAGAAAATGGCAAGAATGTACGGAGATTTGTGAAAAAGCAACAACAAACTAAAAACGCTTCTGAATCACAAAAGAGAAGGAAATATGTCGGGGGTCAGAGGTCATAGATGACTTTGATGTTAGCAAAGAAAGGAGTCATTTTTAGAGGAGTGGGGGTGGGGCTGTAAGAGATTTATTAAGCAAATAAAAATCAGTTGGGGAAGAAGGAGGGGGGAGAGAGTTTTTTGAAGTAAGGGTTTTTATTCTGGTGGTTTTTAAAGAAAAAAACAAATCCGTTTGCTTTGTTTGTTGTATAGTTTAATATGCACTTTCATGTGTGGCGCCTGTTTCTGACATCAGAGAGGGAGAGAGGAGGGGAATAGCAAAGAAGATGAAGAAAAGGGGGCCAGTTTAATGAAAGTGGAGGAGGGGAGCAATTTGGGGCTGGTGGTTGTCTTTTCATTTCAGATAAGGATTTTCTTTTCTTTTTTTTTTTTTCATTACTGTTACGCACTTGTGTTCTTTCAAACATGTCGTCCGTTTTTAAAGGTGGCCCTGAAAATTTCAGTTTTTTTCTTCCTCCTAACTAATAATAATTATTAAAAAATAAAGTTTTCTTTATTCTCGCTTCTCTTTTAAATTCATTTTTGTTTTTGTTATTTTCAAGATTTCAGCCAAACACTGACCATTGAATTTTTCAAATTCAACAGGAGAGAGAGAGAGAGAAAGAGGATTGATGGAGGAGTTATGTCTTCTTTGGAAAGGAGAAGAAGAAGGATTTAAAAAAAAAAAAATTTTTTTAAATGGTGGGGGGGGGGGGAATTAGTTTCTATGGTTGTCTGTGTAGGTATTACTACCTGGATCAATCAATCATTCTCCTCCTCATATCGTACTCGCTCCCCCCCCCCCCCAAAAAAAAACCTTACACACCTGAACTTAATTGACTGCTGCATCATTTTTGTTTTTATTGTTTTGTCTTTTTTTTTTTGTGTGTGTGTGTGTGTTTGTGTACAGATGTCAAAGGTCAAACAATCTTCTTATTTCATGTCTTTCTTTTATTTCCTCACGTTCTAACGTTATGCACACAGTTCAGTAGGTTGACACTAGTCAGCTGTGGTAGGGCCTCAGGTGCTCCAGCTGGATCTCCAGAGCAATCCGCTGCTCCATGACCTCCTGGAGTTCCTGGTTCAATTCACTGTTGACACGTTCCAGCATCCCATTTCTCTCTTTATGAGTGTTGATGGCCAACTGCATCTCCCGTTTATCACGGCTTGGTTGTCTAGAAGGAGTGAGAAAAAAAAAAAATTGAAAATAAATTGAAAAAAATTGTATCAAAATTATTTACGCATGTAGAACTTTTTTCTCTACTAATGAACCGTCGTTAATGGTGAAATTCAATTTCTGATGCTTCCTGCGTAGACGAATCAAAACAAAAGTAAATCTGCACATACCAAATCATTCACTGCGATAGGGGAAATAGTGTACTTATTTTCATAATGACAGAATTCAACATAGAAATAAGAAACTAGAAAAAAAAAAAGAAGGGTTTGTCAACATAGATGGCGCTGTTAGTAGTTTTCTCAGTGCGATGGAGGCACTAAACTAATTATTATAGGAATTCTATTGTACTATTTTGGTAGAGCTTATTGAGGAAACTCTACAGTATGCTCATATCCAATATCTAGATAGAAGACGATCTACTGTCTCTCTCCGGGGTTTGGAACTTGTCGGAGACAGATGAGAACATGCCTTAGTTCTTGAAAAAGAAGCAACTACTGTCCCTCTAAAGCAGGGGCGGGCAACCTCCGGCCCACGGGCCACATTCGGCTCGTGAAGGCTTAGCGTCCGGCCCGCCACCCTGTTATGCTTTATTATTGCAATCCAGCCCGCGGACCTCCCAGTAAAACTCATATCACTTTGTGACATAGACGTAAAAGTAGGTTTCAATTAAGATTTACAGTGGGATAAAAATGTATAAACATCAGCGAGCGATGATGCATTATATTTCATTTTTCTTTAACTATTAATTTAAAATCCTTGGCCTGAGATAAAAATAGAAAAAGAGAAAGCGAGAGGCAAAGAGGAAACGAGAGACGAGGAAAGGGCATGAAACAAAGAATTTATGTGAGGTGTGTCAAAACAAATGCTGGATCAACTTGCTACTTCCCCGTCATTATTTTTTATGGTTCCAAAATGGCTCTTCGTTGGCGCCTTTTATAACATCACATACAGAAGTCTCTTGAGAAAAAATATCAGATTTGTAGAGTGTTTAATGCAATTTTTGTACAATTTATTCATGTAAACAAAATATAGTAATTCTGAGATTTCGTTTTTCACTCCGGCCCGCAATCTCCTTCCTAAAGTCTCATCTGGCCCTCACTCTGAAAAAGTTGCCCGCCCCTGCTCTAAAGAATCTGGGTCCTACTAAAGATTTACAAAACTGTACTCTAGTTCCTGGAAAAAAGAAATTCTGTGACGCCCCAGTAAATTTTGCAGATGTATCACATACCTCACATTCATAAACTGAGTGTGTCCCCCCTTCCTGAAAGATTGTAATATATATATATATATATATATATATATATATATATATATATATATATGTATGTATATTTTTTTAGGGGGGGGGGGTCAACCTTAATTGGGAGTTGGGTGTCTGGTTTAGGTTTGTTTTTTTTATTTTGTAAATTCATGTTTGTTTTGAGTTAGAGTGGGGAGGGCAAAGTGGGTGTTTGTTTGGTGGCAATAAGCTCACACAACCAGTCTATTGGTCGTGATTTGGTCCATGGGGATTGTGGCCTCGGTTAAGCCCACCAGGGATAACTGTAGGGTCCCTTTCCATGTGCAACATGGCACATACAGTTACCCACGATATAATGCAACTGTTGACGGAGCAGCCGTTCTTAGCGCTACCTAAGAGTTTGGGCTCCTAACTACCAGTCGGAAACAGCCGCCAGACAAGCTGTCTAACCTGTACCCTCAACCTGTCAGAACAAGAGCGACCCAAACTAGTCATGTAGCACTTAGTGACAAAAAACTTTCCCCAAGTTGCCCAGGTAGAGAGGAAGAGAGATGGCGTTCATTGGCCTAGTCAGGAAACAAGGCCAAGTCCTAGGTGTCTTTAGAGGCATTCCAGTGCTTGTACCTCTACGCCTGGCTAATAGACAGAGAAGGAGTGCGAAGGCTGGGCGATAGGCAGAGCACATCTACTCCTTAAGTAATTATAGGCTTGCAAACTGGATACTTTGTTCGAGATTCCAGCTCTAGGAAGGTTGTCGATCAAGACTACGGAGGCCTCCCTCCCCAACGGTTTGCTGCTAAGACGTAAGTAGTTAGTAGCAAGGTTTTATTATCAGAGTTTTCCGTTTCTTAGGTGGATGACCTGACAAGGTCTATGGGTCCAACACTCTGAGAGAGGATAGCCTGCGCCCGTGTACTAGTCGGGTATTTCCGAGCCCCGCAGGTTAAATTGAAAATATGATTATTTTTATTTATACATACATGTACATATTATTTTTATTTATACATACATGTACATAATCTGCAACACTGGCATGTTGATGTTATCGATCAACAGCTGTTAAAAGCTGAGATCTTATCAGGCAGAATAACAATCTAATCCTTCCCTTAGGTCATATATTGAAAGAAATAAGTTGGAAGAAAAGGAAAGAAAGGAAAAGAAAACGAAATTCAAAATTTAAGATTGGAAAGTCACATGGTCAGATTTGAAACTGTCGAAAATCAAATATAATGTAAACTAATGTTGTGAATGAAGAAAAGAAAAGAGAGTCAAATTGTCATTGCACATTTTAACGGCAAGTTTATGTCTAGATGTGTATTAAGATTTACTTTTACGCATCAATATTATGCGCAATATGGAAGTGGGAAGGAAGAAGCAGTCTTTAGTCTGGACTCTATTCTAGGGTTTGGGGTTTGGGAGGGGGTTAAGTCATTTAGATCTAATCAAGTTGATTTTTAATTTTTTATTATCTAGTTTTTTAATGTACATGTACGTATAAATAAATAAAATAATCATATATATAAAAGCTCTATTTGATATTGAGCACTCTTTATAAACCCGGTTTAAATTCTTTGGATTTTTATCCTGTAGATGTTTACCTTACCTGGATTACTATATATATATATATATATATATATACAGGGTGGGCCAAAATAAGGGTCCTATCTTTAAATTTGAATAATTTGAATAACTTCCACAAAATAAAAGTTAAACTCACCAAACTTTATGTGTGTGTAGACTGACCCTTCCAAGATATTTTGAAATAAACAAAACAAATTTTAGCCGAAAAACACTTCTTAAAACTTACAAAAACTAAAGTATTGTTTTTTACACTGTTTTGAGTTTTTTAAGCAAAAATAATGTTTTCTAAATGAGGGTACGTTCCTTAGGGCTAATACGGCTCATGCATGCTTCGGAAGGGGTCCTTTACTTATTCTAAAAAAAAAAAATTTTTTAAATCAATAAATAAAAAAGTTATGAATTTTTAAAAATAGGACCCTTATTTTTGCCCACCCTGTATATATATATGGTAAGTCAATGGTAAGTCAATGAAAATTGATTAGACCTGCAAATGGAAGCAAATCGATATCTTCAGTTGTTCAAAACAAGGAGCAGTTTAGTTAATAAAAAACATTTATTTTTTTCTCTTTCATTCCTTAAACCAGGCTTTTCAAAGATTAAAATCTTATCATCAGAGGAAAAATTATGATTGATAAGTTGACAGGATAGGACTGTCAAAGTTCCAAATTTGAAAGAGTTTTTAAAAAAATTTTAAAGTTCAAATGGGTATGGGAATCACCAATAACGAAATCCAAAAAAGTGTGGGGCTCAGAAATATTGGTAAATCCATAGGAATCTGTATAAAAATCCAACGACGACGATTCCACTCAGGTCTGTTGTCCTCGGAGAAGGGATCAAATAAGATTGGCCAAGGAAAACAATATTCTTCCTGTTTTCAGTTAAGCGTATTCCAAGGCAAAAATTTACATATATATATATATATATATATATATATATACACACACACACAGCTTCCTCTAGGGGTTGAGGACACTGATGGAAGAAGTGATGGTTTCCACTTAAGCAAATGTGCTGTTTATCGCCAACTGACAATCTAATTAACCCATATCCCCGAATGGCCTTTGAGCCTTGATAAGCTAGGACTCATTAGTATAAAAATTAAAAAAAAAACAAACGTAAAGCAAGATTCTTCTGTAAAAAGAATTGAATTCTCTAGGTTATCAATATTGCAGAAATGTAAACAAATGAATTAAAATTCATGTAAAAGTGATAAAATTTCTACCATTAATAGAAGCAGGATTGTTAGTTCAGAAAGTGGTGAATCTGACTATCACAATTGGTAGTGACTTGGGATTGACATGCTCGCAATGTCTAGCTACACTGATGAGTCGTGAAACAAAACAGCCGGATATAGATAATTTTTATATATATATATATATATATATATATATAAAGATAGAAGAAATAAGAGTGATAAACATGTACGAATGTCCAAATTTATTTCAAATTTAGATTGTTCAATGCAAGGTGTATTCTGTAATAGACTAGTGTTTATTATTCTTTCCTTAAGCCAAGGCTTTTTAAAGATCGAAATCTTATCAGAGGAGAAATACAGATAGATAAGTTGACTTAAGTCTTTTTCTTGGATTCGCTTGCTTGAATATCTCACCAATAATACCATTCGCTTTTCTAGGAAGTTATCAAAAATGGCCAGCTTTCTCACGTAATTTCCATTTAAGTGCGCTCCATCTACGATTTGATTTTGAACATTTTACTTTTGGATTTACTTCATTTTGAACACTTTCTCCATACTGTCCCTACGAAAAACTTTTTTTTGTCTTCTTCAAAATCTCCTTTTCATTGGACACCTTTTCAACGGACAATTACCATCTGGACAAACCACATATCTTTTTTCACACGAACTTTTTCACTCAATTTTTAATAATATTTTTCAAATGTTTGAACTTTGGCTTTATCCCGTATATTGAGCTTAACCTTTTCACTATAGGTTCTATCTACTAAAAGTTTACTTTTGGTTTATATTTGATTCTATATATATATATATATACAGGGTGGGCCAAAATAAGGGTCCTATCTTTAAATTTGAATAACTTGAATTTGAATAACTTCCACAAAATAAAAGTTAAACTCACCAAAC
The DNA here is from genome assembly GCA_963556195.1 of Sepiola atlantica. Taxonomy (NCBI): domain Eukaryota; kingdom Metazoa; phylum Mollusca; class Cephalopoda; order Sepiida; family Sepiolidae; genus Sepiola; species Sepiola atlantica. Next base: position 231,067,228 of record OY744516.1, on the reverse strand, counting down.
TTTATGTGTGTGTAGACTAACCCTTCCGAGATTTTTTGAAATAAACAAAACAAATTTTAGCCGAAAAACACTTCTTAAAACTTACAAAAACTAAAGTATTGTTTTTTACACTGTTTTGAGTTTTTTAAGCAAAAATAATGTTTTCTAAATGAGGGTACGTTTCTTAGGGCTAATACGGCTCATGCTTGCTTCGGAAGGGGTCCTTTACTTATTCTAAAAAAAAAAAAAAAAAAAAAAATCAATAAATAAAAAAGTTATGAATTTTTAAAAATAGGACCCTTATTTTTGCCCACCCTGTATATATATATATACACATGCTGACGCATACAAGTGATGTCATGGTTATCATCATCAGTACAGACTGGATTCAACAAACAGTTAGAATTCCAACAAAGCTGGTAATCTTATTTGCACGTAATTAAACTTAGGAAAAGTATGACTCCATTTCTTCTGACCATGAGCTATGAATAAAATAGTAGGATTTCAACCTCCTGCAGGACGCTGGCATGTTTGTCACAGAGGTGTATCGATAAACTACATTGAAAGTTCCTAGTGCGAACTATGGGTCCATAAAAAGGGTAGTGGTCTTGCTGGGAGGCTGTTAGTTGACCTGGATTATGTTTGTCGCAGATGTCTGAGTGTTGCCCGTCCAATCGATGGTCGAACGGTTGTACTTATGGATGTGGATGGCACCCCACTTGATGTTGAACCACATTCTGCTACCTGGGTGATATGTTGAATGCTGGTGGTCGTTGCGAACGTGCTAGCACTGTTTGCTTTTGTGTTGCTTGGCGAAGGTCCAGGAAGCTGCTGCCAATTCTTACATCTACGCACATTTCTTTCAAGATTTGGGGCAAAGCTTTTGCAGCCGGTGTTCATTTGGCCACGAGACATAGGGCCCCAAACGATTCTGATTCGCAATGGCTTCGGTATAATGACCGTGTCATGATTAGGCGGATGTGCTACAGCAAACTAGAGGAAAGAATCCCTTCAGCCGGGTTCTATCAAAAGCTTGGTATTGGTGGGATTTGGGGATGCGATACGTGCTCGGCATCTCAGGTGGTTTGACCATGTACAGCGTGCAACCTTCTGCATCAACTCACTAACATGCATGGATACCTCAAACATAAAGGTGCGTGAAAAACCAAGAAAGACCAAGCTTGAGTGCGTAGGAAGTGACATGACTGCTTGCAACATGACTGGTATTGGATTAGACCGCATGAAAAGCAGGCATAAGACGTTGCCTGCTGTTGCCCACCCCAGAGTCCGAGACACTTGCAGCACTTTAAATACCAAAACTGGATGATGGTATGATGATGACTAGGTTTACAAACAATACTTTGGAGAAACTAATCAAGAAAAAAAACTGAGGTAATACTAATAAAGATTGTAGTATCGTACCCTTTCGTTGGAACATACACTTGGAAACTGCGACCGTCTGTTTACACCCGAGAGACGCAAATCCAAATAGTATCCTAATTCATCCCCCCCCCCCCGCTACATCAGACATTCTGGAGTTATCCCCCTTGTATATTTCTCATCCTATATAATAAATGCTGACGTGCCGATCTTTTTTTTACAAAAGTGATCGGAGCGTGCAAACATCAATCGGGTCTCTCTTGTTCTTTCTGTGTTCTCGTTCCTACCTGTATTATTCTGTTACAGCCGCAAGCCGCAGAATAATGGAAACAATAACTGCCGACAACTCGGCGACACAACAAAGCTATAGCTATCATTTTTGAATCACGAATTAAGAGATCATTGTGGCCAGATCAGATTTGGGGGAGTTATGTTTATAAGAAGATAAAAGAGAAACCTAAAAGGTGACATACCTGCCGTAATACATCGATTTCTGACGATCATTATTTGTTTCATCATCTTCAGATTTCGTATCTTCAGGAAGCACCTGCCAAAAATAGATTTTACACATAATATCAGTGATTTTTAATCGATTTCACTATTTCTACAAATTTATACATTTTTTTTTAATTGCATATAATAGGTACGATATTATTATAGAGTTAATATAATTATTTATTATAGAGTTTTGTTTGCTTTTTTAAATTTTTTTTTAAATTAAAAAAAAATTTTTTTTTTTTAAAACTTTTTATAAAGAAAAGAAAACATCAAAGAACGAAGTTTGCCAAGCTTTAATTTTTCTTCTAAAAAAACAAATCGGATGAAATAAAATTCCATCCTCCCCAATACCCAATATTTGAACTAATCCGTATCTCAGGAAAAGGAAATGAAAACATCATAAAATTTCTCCACAATCTCAACAGCTTTACCATCCAGATATACTTTCTCCACATCTGAATTCTCATCCGTCTCCATTGTTTTACACTTCTCGCATACAAACTGGTTATCCTCTCTCAACCTGCCAGTAATTCCACTGCACTTCTTATGTTTACCCAATGCTTATGAGTACCCCAACAAATTGAATTGCACTCCCTTCCCACAAACTGAGCAGAGTAACTTTCCTCTTTTTGGGAGCTTTCCAACACTAAAACCACTAACAACCACTGATCATCACTTTGGTCTTCGTAACATTCACTCTCAGATCCTCGTCCCCAATATTTGAACTAATCTATATTTCTCAAAAAAAAAAAAGGAAATAAAAACATTACCTTTGCTGTTGAGGAAACAGAACTCTCGACAACATCTGAAATAGAAGAGAAAAAGACTCATGAAAGAAAATGTAAACAAACCAGTTTATTCATTTCATTGGTGAAAATATAATTGATACCAGTATAAAAACTAGAATATTTGAAGAAATTTAAATTAATTCTCTGCACATGTAGGGCGGGTGTTGCTAAGAATTACTGGAGGTAACGGTGGTTAAGTGGATAACAACACGGACTGACGATCTGAGTGTGCCAAGTTCGAATCCAGTCGATTCCATAATACCACTTTCACTTTGGGATGTTGCCAACCATTACGTAGTCCCTCCTGCCAGAATGCCAAGAGCAGAATCAAACAATCAACAAAGTTGTATCATTCCGATTCATACGAATTTACTTTTTTTTTTACTGTGTATTGTGTTGGCTATGCACATGTGTAGAAAGTAAAAGCGTGTGGTGGACACTAACACTTCATTTATTAATAGTAGGTCTATAACAAACTATAAAAACAGTTAAAACAAAACTAAGGTTAAACATACATGATACACTGTTCTCACATGATAAAAGTAAATTCATGTACAAGGTAATGTGACGACTAAAATTTTCTCATGGAGTCTTTTCTATTAGGGGAAGCGCCCCACATCCAACATTGTTACTAACACATCTAGTCAGCGAATGAGAATGAAATCTTGCCTTGATTCTCAACCATATGTGGTGCGAGAGTTCCCAACAAAATTCTCGTGTTCACGAGATTGTAGGATCTAAGTCCAACGGGAATAACTGTGGTGTGAATAACTGATCCCTACACCAGCACAAAAATTGGAGAGCAGATATCTAAACAATCAGCGAGCAGATACCTAAACAATCGGAGGGCAGATATCTAAACAATCGGAGGGCAGATATCTAAACAATCGGAGAGCAGATATCTAAACAATCGGAGGGCAGATATCTAAACAATCGGCGAGCAGATATCTAAACAATCGGCGAGCAGATATCTAAACAATCGGCGAGCAGATATCTAAACAATCGGAGAGCAGATATCTAAACAATCGGAGAGCAGATATCTAAACAATCGGCGAGCAGATATCTAAACAATCGGCGAGCAGATATCTAAACAATCGGAGAGCAGATATCTAAACAATCGGAGAGCAGATATCTAAACAATCGGAGAGCAGATATCTAAACAATCGGAGAGCAGATATCTAAACAATCGGAGAGCAGATATCTAAACAATCGGCGAGCAGATATCTAAACAATCGGAGAGCAGATATCTAAACAATCGGCGAGCAGATATCTAAACAATCGGAGAGCAGATATCTAAACAATCGACGAGCAGATATCTAAACAATCGGAGAGCAGATATCTAAACAATCGGAGAGCAGATATCTAAACAATCGGAGGGCAGATATCTAAACAATCGGAGAGCAGATATCTAAACAATCGGAGAGCAGATATTTAAACAATCGGAGAGCAGATATCTAAACAATCGGAGAGCAGATATCTAAACAATCGGAGAGCAGATATCTAAACAATCGGAGAGCAGATATCTAAACAATCGGAGAGCAGATATCTAAACAATTGGAGAGCAGATATCTAAACAAAAGGTATCATTACTGGAATGCCACAAATGTTAATAGAAAAAGTAAATGAACTATTGGTTAAATTTTTTCCATGACTCATCAATCCAAGTCATTTATGTCCATCATTTCTTTAATTTCTATTCAGAGGTCCTAAAGAGAGATCTGGCGTTTCACTGATCAGGTCAACCGTATTATACAGAGTGTGAAATCCAGGCAGTTTCAGCAGGAAAGAGGTTTTCTTTTTGAGCGGCATTGATTACGGCAAGTTTTTTGAATTTGGTCAATTGACCATGTCAGGAACACAGCTGTTCATCCGAGGATAAACCTTCCTTCAATCAAAAAAGACTTTGGGGATTTGACGAAGTACTTTAATATGTCTTAAGTACTTAAACGCGTAAGCCTCGAAAAGTATAGAGCGGTCAGATAAAGATGAAGATGTGGTTATCTACGATCAAAGTAGATTGACCGTGTCCCCCAACGGCTGTTCTCCGCCAACACCTCAATCTAAAGTCTCTGTTATCTGTCATGGTGCAGCGATGTCTTCGGTGGTTTTGGCATGAGAGTTAATCCGCAATGCAATCGTCCCTACCTCTTTGCCCGAGTGGTGCCAGCATATCGGTTAACAGCTGAGGAGGACCTGAACTGAGCTTTCAGGTCCACAGGTGGTTGGCCTTCAACAGTGGTTAGCCATCTCGTGCCACCATGATACAGGGTGTAGTGCAGGTCAAGGAAGAAGCTGGTTCAACTCAACCCGAGTAAACGAAGTTGCAATCAAGCAGATTGTGAACTGATTCGCTGGTGCAATCGAGACTGCATCTCAATTGCATCTGAGAAAGCTCCAAAATCAACATGTCTGGAATGCTGCAACATGGAACCATTCTATTAAACTGATAGGGGCCGACTTCACCAACTTTTGTTTGATAGCCTCAACAAGGACAAGAAGAGTTGGCGAATCAATCGTGTGACGGAGTTGTTTTTTTAAAACCGACTCAGGGTCAGATTCTTTCCAGCTGATTCCCCACCCCTCCTATAAGACGTAAATTGTAAAACTTGTTTCTAATTTGCTCAAAAATAATTTAGAAGAACAAAGTTCTAAAAGTAAATGGTAAACATCACTATTGGCGGCATAAATTATTTTAATAGAAATACCGTTGGGAAATGAGTCAAAAACAATTTATTTTGCCTTTTGGCTAAGATCAAAGTGTAGTATTTGTTCCGATGGATACTGCACCACAGACTGGTATTGTCTTGGCCTTCGGGGCTTGATTTACGCCAGTCTATGGGTCTGTCCTGTGCAGTTCTAGGAGGTCCACCCTCCCAGGCTTCGTCTCTCCTCTTTGGGGAGGAGTAAGTTTATTGCTTATTGCCTGAGGCGCCCCTACCGGGGAATGCCGACGAGGCTGCACAGGCAATTTTTAAACCTCACTTTCCCGACCCGACCTTGGATCACATCTTACTTGTGGGAGTAAGATAAAAACTGTCCTTGTGCCTAACTCCTGGAAAGGAGTAAATCAATACTCATTTGTGAACTATTTGCGTTGAAAATATAAATATTTAATAGAAGTCACAAGCATTTTAAGTTCCGTACAAATCGGTTCTGAGCAAAGTAGCCATCTTTGTTTACATTATGGACCTTACTTCCTCTGACTAAAATCGCAGAAAATAAATATATTTTTTATTGATAGCAAATAACTCATCAAGTTGATGATACTACAAATAAATAATGACAAAGTCTAATATAGTGATTTGAAAACTCCCGGTGAGATTGCCTTGTGCCAGACTTGGTCGCAAATACACATGCTAGTGGATGTAAAGCAGTGAGAAACTAGTGAATTTTAGAATGTACCTATCGACCAAGAACAAACTGGTTGATAAAATAAAAAAATGACTTCAGGTGTTCAAGATTATGATACAAAAAGAATCTCATGGCGTACGACAAATTACTTAACTTCAATTCGCTGTGAGAAATAGACGCAAACCATTCTTTTCGACACAAAAAGCACCATTTTCGTATCAGTGTATCCAGTTATAATAAAGAAACCTTTTTGATCGTTAATTTATTTATTTTTTAAACAGGAAACAAGTTGTGTTAATTGTTTTAAGATTCTAACATTGGGGCTTATATAACAAAAGTCGTACTTTTTTCGGGAGGGGCTGCGGTAAAAATTGCATCAAGTCGACTTACCTGTATCTCCATGGGATACAATGGGAGGCAAACCCTAGAATAAAGTAAATTTATTAATTAAGTAGGACTTCAGACATAACTTTTTCTTTTAAACAACAAAATGGAACTTTATTAAGTGATTATCAATTATTATATTTAAATGTAAAATTATAAGAAAACAAAAGAAATATCAAGCTGTTAATTTATGAATTTTATATAAAACACAAACATGGATTTTTTTTTTCCTCTAAAATACTTTTGTTTTCTGTTTATTTTACAAAACAACCCAAACGTCGCAGGCTTCAGTTAATTTGGTAAATTTGTAACAACTCTTCAGATTAAGAGAAGAATTAAAACAACTTGATACCAAAGATTGTCTGAAGTGAAAAATCCATAAAAACCAAGAAAAGCCTGAAAATTTATGATGGATATAAAATTCATTTATTTCCAACTTCTTTATAACATTAAAAATCTTCTCTATGTAACAGGTTTGATATTTCTTCAAAACATTTAGTCAACGTGGAAAATATTTTGAAGAAAAAGTTTCAGATTTCAATTATTCTCATTACTATTATAAAAATACACGACATAACAAGAAAATTTTTTTTTTTTTTAATCTATTTTGTTAGTAACTTCGTTGACTATTAAAACAACTAAATAGATTTTATTTTAATAGAATCCATTTTCAAAGACAAAACTGCTGCTGCTGCCGCTGTATCCCCAAAAGTAAGAAACCAAACTTACCTTATTTTTTTGCAGAAATTTCTTAATGATAATAAAAAGAACATTCAAGTAAAGTTGTCCTTATTTTAAAGCTAACATGATATTAAACAGTGTAATTAAGTTCATTATACAAAAGTTTGCACCTTTTTCATTGTTTTAAAGACAAAAAGAATGCTAAGAGAAAAAAAAAATTAATTTTTGCTTTAAAATATTTTCTACCAAAGGATTCTACAAATGGTCAAATAAATTTATTTTAAAAGCAAATCACAGCCATAACGTTTTTATTTTAACCATACATTGGCTAATTCTGATTAATTATTTTTAGGATAGGCTGTTGTAGTTTATGTTTCTGTCTTGGAGGTTAACTGTTGATCTGATAGAGGACATAGACTTGCCCTCTCGTACACATTGTGCCTTTGTGAGTTTTTTTTTACCTAAATGTAGGAAAGTAGATAATTTTTCCCAGCTTCAAGGTTTGATATTCTGAAGAAGTATAAAAAATATATAGGTTTCTCATCTTGGTTGAGATGTAAACTGCAAGAAAGAGAACCATGTTGGACACGGAGAAAAACAGATGGTAGCTGTAACTACAGGGCGTCTCGTCTCTATGAAAAGACTACCCTGAACCAATACACAGATAAATACATTATATGCAATTTTAGACTTTGATAAACATTTGTTTATTCCAATCACCTTGACACGAAACTGCTAAACCCTTCTCCTTTTTCATTGTTTCTATTATCCAATTTATGTGAGCATTAACCTTTTTTTGTACTACCTTGTTTCTTTGTTCCTTTAAAACGACCAATCGGGTGATCGTAAAAAAAAAAAATACCAGCAGAATAACAGTAAAACAGGCTAGATTAATCTTTTTTAAATTTAAACTGATATAGCAAGTACCTACTCATTTTTTGTTAAGTATATAAAAATGTGCAAATTTTGTAAAAGTTGAAGACATACATAAAAAGTCGTTTAGTTGACTTTATAAAAAAATAAATAAATATGCTGAAATTTTTTAATATCAGGAATTTCAAGATTAAAGAAATTTCTTGAAATTTCTTTACCGACTTAAAGTCGGTAAAGAAATTTCAATCAAATGTTTAACCATAATGGGGAAAAATAATTGATTATTGCATATACTTATGAAATGACCAACTTTTCAATATCAATTTTTTTTACCTCAGAAACAAGTGGTTATACATTACACAAGATATGTTTTTGAAAGGAAACAAGGCAAAGTTGCAACGTTTCAAAAACAAATCTTCTATAATGAATGACCCCTTGTTTATGGGGTGAAAACTCTTAAAAGGTTGTTCATTGCACCAGTATTTACGATAATTACAAATTAGGGAATAATTGAGAAGCGAATGATTGAGAAATGAGAAGGAATGACACAAGGAATTTTTAGACCCAAATTGACATAAAAACTTTTAATAGGAAAAAAGAAAATGTTATCAAGAATATTATTATTATTTAAGAACCATCACGATAAGCTTGGTTTTTACCTCTTTAAACATGGTGAGAAAATTATAAACAAATAAGAAAGCAAGCAGTGATTGAATAAAAAGAAAATTTAAAGGAGAAAAAAAAAACGGTCACTGAAGTTTCGTAAGTGTAGCTGTCTTTAAAGAACATAAGTAAATGTAGGATTTATGAAATTCAATATTTTAAAACATAATTCGTTGTATACAATTTATTCAATATTAATATTTTAAGCAATTTAACTGCATTATATAATAGACATATTTCTCTCCATGTCTTCATAATTCAGTACTCTTATAGCTGACGCACGATGTTTCCATGACTTCGCGTCATCAATGTTCAGACAGGTCTCGGAAGCGCCCGAGAGTTGACGAAATTATTAACCAAGAAACATTTGCTTCTAAACAATTTGTTTTCGTTAAAATAAGAAAGCAAAACAAACAAAAATTTGCTTAAAAATAGTTGTTGCTGTGTTTATGTTAAGAAAAAATATTGACAAAAAATTAAAAAAAAAAAAAAACATTGAAAAAAACTTAAAAAAAACTAACATTTGCTTAACAAATCAAACAAAATCATCATTTGAAACTTTCGGGTGCACAAACAAAACATTTTATTTAAAAACATTTGATTAACAATGGTCTCTTTGACAAAAAAACAAACAAAAATAAACATCTAATTACTAACAGTTGTTTAACTATGGTTCGTTCTTTATTTGTATATATGTATTTTATGTAGAATTTGGTATATTCGGACTACTGTTCTCATCTTGGGTGTTTTTATCATGTTTCGGTCGATGTAACCTCCGACCTTCTTCAGATGTACTTTGTCGAACTTGGGAATCTTTCTGTCGAACTCGGGAATCTGGACGGAATTTCGAACGGAACCCTTTAATTAAATCCACGGGGGTAGCATGCTCTCGTTCCATCTGCCATGACTGGGAAGAAGTCTTCAGTAATTCGCAATTCTTCGTATTGCCCGCACTGAGGATTGAACCTTCGACCGAAACGTTGTGATAAAACCACCCAAGATGAGAACAGTAGTCCGAATATACCAAATTCTACAAATTATCAACCCTCATCTCAAAAATTCCGAAACATAATATGTATTTTAGTTTGATTTTCTTTGTCGTAATTCATCGGCTGCCAGCCTTCAATTTAACGTTTGGCAGTTTTCGCCTCGTCAACTCTCGGGCACTTCCGTAACCTGCCCGAATGTTGACACCGCAAAGTCACAGAAACATGGTGCGTCATCTATAAAAGGGCCCATAATTCTTTAGTTTTTATTTGAATTGCTTATTGAAATTTGCTCTTTTACAAGTAAATCGAAAATAATTAATGAATCTTCATACAAAATTAAGTTGAGATTTGAAGTTTGAAGATTATTTTAAATTATTCAAGTTTGGTTTGTGGGATTAAAATGGAATCGACTCGGCCAAAAATAAATAACCATGAATTGCTTAAAAATTCTGATCTTAATTACAAATGGAGAAACATCTGTCAGTTTAATAAAATATATTCTCCCCCTTATTCCCCCCAAAAATCTCAACACAATTTTATGTCATCCTGCCATGACGGAGAACATTTGTAATCAGTTTTAAAGTACAACCGATTCTTTGTGGTTCAAATATTTACATTTTTGTTGAACAGTTGCCATTCAAATGTTTTGGAAACTTCTACCACATTTACTCTGTTCTGATGATTCTCATTTCAGGTAAATGTGTAATAGACAATTCCTTGTTATACACCTTTTCATGATGAAGAAATAAAATATCACGGTTTTTGTTTTTATAAATGTTTTGCTCGCAGAAATTGTTTGCATTCCATCATTTGCTACATTCGTAAAGTGTGTCCCTCATCATGAGGTCGAACTAACAGTGAACCACTTTGGAAAAATTCTGTAAAAAACATATCAAGTTAAATTGTTGAGATTATTGTTCTAAGAATTGGTTCTAATAGAATCAACTGAATATATATATATATTTTGAATTTAGTTGATATGAAGGAACACATTTTTATTTTTAGAAAAAAAAACAAACAAAAAAACTTTTTGATTTGTTGCTCTTTCAAAATAATCAAATATAAAAACATTTTTTTATAGAATTTGATAGAGTATTTTAAAAGGGTTTTAGGGGACATATGAGAACAACCACTCATTTGAAAATTCAAATATTTCAGATTCGCATTGAATTTCAATTGTTTTTTAGACCCTTTAACTCTTAGCCTTAAATCTTAGACATTTTCTCGAATCAAAATCATGTCATGGATTTTGATAAAAATTGGAATACGGATTCTAGACATCAGGTTTAGTTGTTTTATTTTTCGGCAAATCAACCCCCTTTTAGGTTATTTAATGCCGAGTATGGTCATTTTGTTAAAAGTATTTATGCTTCAAGTTCTATATATCTTCAAATATTTATTCATGGTGTTTCGTTTGGTTGTTTTGTTTTATGGCATATCAACCCTTTATGGGTTATTTAATGCTGAGTACGGTCATTTTTGTATATTTGAAGAACTTGAAGCTTAAAAAAGCTTCAAGTTCTTCAAATATTTATTCATGGTTTTTTTTTTTTTTTGTAGAAGAAAATTGTTGTTTTTGTTTTTGACTTTGCAGAAGATGATTGAGTCTTGCAAAGGGGAAAAAAAAATAATATCAATGTTTGGTGCATTTTTCTTCTAGTTATGAACGCATTCTTTTTCAGGAAAAAAACAAACAAACAAACTGTCCTGATTTTTTGTTATTGTGTTCTTTCATTGCAACTAAATTAAAAAGTATAAAAACATTTTTTTAATAGAATTTAAGGAGCGTATGTTGATATTTGATATAATTTGCATCATCATGAATCCTTAGATGGAAGTAGATATTTTCTATTTCATGACAACAGAAAGTGATAACGAAACAGGGCAGTGTCTTTGAGAAAGCAAAGAAGCATAGCTTAATTTGTAAAAGAAAAAGAATAGAAGGTTCCCAAAAAATGAGGAATTCATAGTAAGCTCAATGTTAGAAGCTGTTATTATTGGCATGAGTCCCGACACCACTGTGCACCGGTGGTAGTAGTAGTGGTAGTAGTAGTAATGTTGCAACCCACAAATACAGTGCTAATATATACGGAATGAAAAAACAAATGAGGCGAGAAAAGGGTCCAGGCAGACAGACAGACACCAGTATTAAGACCATCAAGACTCTTACCCCAGTCTGTCTTAAGTCAAGGGAAGCACATCGACGATGTTTCTCAACCATGGGAGCCAGCAGCTCAATATGGGATACATTAGACGCAGAATCCCCAACATTCGGGGATTCATTGGAGTCCAATTCTCCAGTTGTAAAGTCCGTAAATCGGAAGATCTTTTCAGCTTGCATACCACAAAAACCAGGTAATAGATGCTCGCTTTTTTTAGGGACCTAGTAAAGAACAGGTCCAGTTGATTAGAAACATAATGAATGCCTTCGCTCTCAAATATTTCAGCTAAATGTCCTACACAAGATGTCAAATAAGCAAAATTTGAAATACTCAAATCAAATTAAAAAGACCAAAAAAACATATCAAGACCAGAGCACCTGAAAACACCTAACATTTGGTCATCTCAGCAGACCAGGGTGCCTGTATGTATTAAAAAATTGCGCCTGAAAAGTAATAACGCATGCGGACATGATTTTTTTTAATGTATTTTTTCTGTGCAACTATGGTCTGCTAAAACGGCCAAAATAGCATGCGTTTACAGGCGTTCTGGTCTTGATCAGGTTAAATCTTGATGGTGTGAAACAGTTCATATAGAATGGGAAATCTAGGAACTGGATTCACATCTAGTTGAAGCTGGTTTTTCAATTTACAATAATGATCTTTTGAAAGGCATGAATCTACTTTCCCTTTCACCCCCCCCCCTCCTCCCCTCATATCTAGGTAACAGTTTTATTTTGCCACTAACAGGGAAAATATTGTGTGAACGAGCAATTTGGGACAAGAAAAAAAGTAGCTCACTTATCTAGCAGACCCCCCCCCCCACCAGCTAGTGTCAACCTCGCAAAAGTATTATCAAATCGCAACAATGACAATTTTTTTTTTTTAAATTGTGATTAAAAATATTCACATCTAAATCATTCTCTTTATTATTTGTTCAATGATTTTCTTTTAAAACTAAAAATAATTAAACGGCATAAAAAATGATATTGAAACAAATATGCTACTCCACTTATTCTAATGCCTGGTTGATCCCTGACGCACCACATATATTCTGAACAAAACACATCCAGTAACTTATTATTTGAGCATCTTCCTTTTTAACCATTTGAACCCAATGCTTAAAAAATAAAAGATCAAAACGAATCATTGCATAGAACATACATACTATTAATATACTAAGGTCAGTATAGACTAACATAGTATATCAATAGTATCTATGTTGAAGAAAGTCAAGGAAGCTGTTGTCAATAGTTACATGTAGGCACATTACGTTCAAGATTCGGGGCAATGTTTTTTTCAGCCTGTGTTCACTTTTTCATCTTGCATGGCAGTAAGACACGGGCTCCAAACAGTTCTGATCTGCAATGGCTTCGGCATAATGATGGTCTCCGGTGGTTCGACCATGTACAGCGTGCCACCTCCTACATCAATTCCATAGCACACCTGGATATCCTAGGTACGAGGAGCATGGTAGAACAGAGGAAGACCTGGCTCGAGTCTGTAAGAAGTCATATGACTGCATACAACCTGAGTGCTGATAACCTTTTGGATCGGACCGTATGGAGAGCCGATGTGAAATGTTGCCTGGTGTTGCCCAGGACATTTGCAGCACCCCTAAACCGGATCAAGAGATGTTCTATGCAATTATTTTGTAATTTTTTATTATTTTCTTAAGCATAACAAACAAATAAGTCACTAGAAGTTTTTTGTCTTGAATATATGTGGTGCCTCGGTGATCGGCAAGGTTTGGGAAATACCTAAAGACTTGATCACAGCTGAATTTATCCAGCTTTTCAGAGGAAAAGACAAACAGGATTTCAAATAGAGCCATCATTAAAATAAGAGTTTTCCTTCTCCTAAGTAAGTTGCCCTTCTTAATACTTAACCCCTTTATTTCTGGAAAAAGATAAATGGGTTCATACATCATTTTTAAAATTTAAGTGGACTGAACAACTTTAACAGAAACAAGTTTTCAGATTTTACAACTTGTGTTAACTATCTTGCACAGTTCTATGGATCGACATAAATATACAAGACTACATCATATTGGTAAACGACTTCTCACAGGTGATAACATGTGGATCTTTTCTCCCCTTCTTCTTAACCACTATTTAAGGAATGGTGTAGCGAGTTACACATCTATAGAGGGGGTAGTTGGACCTCTGTTATAGACTTACATATCCATAAACGCATCATCAGACGAGTTAGTAAAAGTAATAAACATTTTAGATTTATTATTTATAACAAAAACATTTGAAACACTTGAAAACAATATTTTGCATACTCTAAGTTGAATGTTGTATCGTAATTTCATCGTACAATTAGAGATTGTCTCTCTCTGAAAATAAGAAAATATCTCATACTAGCAAAAACATGCTTCCTCCAGTCGCATAATTTTGCTAGGCTGGGAGGATGTCATGATGAACGAACTACATACACTGACCCTCAAAGGAGAATGTAATGCTTTGTAGGATGGTATCATTGCAACAGAACACTGGGAGGATCTTCCCCATAAAACGAGAATGAACAACAGAAAAGATACTACTCTCCCCCATCTCCACCCCCCCCCCCCAAAAAAAGGAGAAAGTAATACCCGAGAAGATGGTCTCATGACAACAGAACAGATACCACATGTAATACCGAGGAGGATTACCCCCAACCCCTTAAAAAGGAGGTAATTCCTGGGAGGATGATCTTATGACAACAGAACCGAATATAATGATAGATTAAATCAGTGCTTTTTATTAACTTAAAAATGCATAGTCATAAAACATTATCTTGATAGTTCCTTGGAGTTTTTGCCTAAGATCAAAGTGTAGTATCTGTTTTCAGCGAGATCCGACGTGAATTGAAAATTAATACAGTGTCGTTAACAGAAAAGAGAAAGGGGAGAGGGAAGTGGGGCACGCAGATAGACAGCCAATCAGTAGCTCGTTTGCTAGCTAGCCATCCTCCTTCTCGTTTTTCCGGTCGGCAAGAACTCTCACGGGCGATGTTAATAGTTTTTCTTAAGTTTTATCCATTTTTTATTAAATCATTTTAATTAATTAATGTTAATATCGACGAAATTATTGCACATAGATACATAAAATAGTTCCATAAGATTAGAAATAAATTACATCAAATAATTAATTATGAAGTGTTTAAAAAATAGATATGCAAATTAGCCTATCTAATATCTGTCTATAGATCGTTTCTTTCTAGTATATATAGAGTATTTCAAATTTATATGTCGTATCATTGATCGGCCTTTGTTCCGATGGATACTACACGCCATAAACTGGTATCGTCTTGGCATTCGGGGCTTGATTTACGCCGGTCTATGGGTCTGTCCTGTGCAGTTCTAGGTCCACCCTCCCAGGCTTTGCTTCCCCTCTTTTGGGAGGAGTAAGTTTATTGCTTACTGCCTGAGGCGCCCCTACCGGGGAATGCCGACGAGGCTGCCCAGGCAATTTTTAATGGCCAGAGTGCTCACCTTCTCGGGCGCTGGCTTTTCAAGTTTCACTTTCCCCGACTCGACCTTAGGTCACATCTTACCTTGTGGGAGTAAGATAAAACTGGCCTTGTGCCTAACCTCCTGGGGAGGTAAATAAAATGTTGTATTATTGATTTAAATAACAGTAACCCGTTTTGATGTAAATATTGGAGTGATAAATGAAAAAAACTTTCGCATTGATTTATTTAGATAGGACACAAACTACAACTCTCTCATTAACACTTTTCATTTATCAGAACAAAATTCCATTAAGGAATATTTTTATTCAAAAACATGAAAACCTGATAAATACAAGACAGATCCGTGTGTGAAAATGCAGTAGACTGCATTTTCTTTAGTAATGTATATGAATGGCGGACGTTGCAAATGTTAGATGCTTGACCGGAGGAAAGAGGAGGGTGCACAATATAAAGTGAAAATATCTTTGGTTTCATTCAGAAGAATATTTCCCCGTCGAGGTGAATTAAGTGTCACATAAAAGGCTGGACCCATGCTGGTATGTTCATGGATTGTCGCCATGATAATTCTCTGTCTGTCAGTTATCTCAGGTTGAGATCTTAAGTGGTCAAGTGCTTGGGTGACCCACCGATGACCAGTGAAAAGACCCGGTCAAGGAGACGGAAGGGGAGATCTGGCCTACTGGGCATGACAGGAAGTTGGAGTTTTCTGGGAAAGCTGGCAGGGAGTTGAAGCTTGGGTGCCGGCCAGGCAAGATGGCTCATCTAGGTCTCTTAGCTAAAGGGCTGTGCTGGACTTATGTTCTATTTCACCGGGATAGAGAGATTTCATTTTGCAACTTTGCCATTCAAGCGGGTAACACAAGTTTTATTTATAAACAACTAACAAATAAATTTGTTAGTTGTTTATAAACTCGAGTTGTGATTCTGCTTGGCATGAGAGTCTTTGTTGCAGCACGGAGATGAGATCGCACAACATCTTTGGACCGGCACAACGTGTGGGACGATTATGGCCAGTGCACGCACACACAAACACGCATACAGACATGGTCACACGTGATGGTAACACTAAAAGACTTTCTAAAAGCAATTCTCGTAAGTAGAGTTCAACACATGCCAGCATGTAAAACAGACATTAAACTGAATATGACGATGATGATTGTAAATTTTAGAATCTATCTTTATCAAAATAAAACTCTCAATTGACTCATATGAATAAAGATCATTCATTCTGAAATGCCTCTGTTGTATTATGTCATATTTCCACTAGAAGATATCATCATCATAGGTTTAACATCCGTTTTACATGCTGGCATGTGTTGGACAGCTTTTAGAAATTGATTTCCAAACTAAACTATATCTGACCAGATCTTAATTTATCCTTCTTTCTCTCAAATCAATCCTTATCACTTCTCCCCATGTTTTCCTTAGATTTCCCCTACCAACAGACCTTACTATCTCAACCGTTCTACATCTACAAACCAAAAACTCTCATCCATTCTTTCAATGTGACCATACTATCAAAGTCTCCTGTTCTGCACACATTTCACTATACTGTCCAGATTTAATCTTCCTCTGGGGTCATCAGATCTAAGCCTGCCTTTTAGACTCACATTGCACATCCATTATATCATTCTCATATCATTTCTTTCCATGCAATCCTTACTGGCCATGTTTCACTCCCATACATCATTAAATTGCCTACACCTGCCTGATAGACTTTTCTCGTGGTCAAGAGCAGTACAAATTTAGAAAAAGCAATCTATATCCGTCTGCCTAATGATGTTAACTTTGGACTTTAACAATTCTATCCATCTTTAAAAGCAATCCAGGATGTCTACCAAGGATTATATAAAGGTTTATTTAAAGAATGAACCGACAGAAAATGTTTGTTCTTTTTAATGTAACATGTCTAAAGGAACGATTGCTGTCTAAATACACAATGTACAACGTCTACATTCATGCATGCCTCCCACTCGCACATTTGTGCAGTTTGGACTCTTTCTCCTATCACCCACATCTGTATATAAAAATAATTTTTGTTTTTAATGAAGCATGTGTCTGGAAAATTACTTATCGCCACAGCCAACATGCAACGCATATCTGATGCGGAAAAGATACGCTAATTGACAAGACGATATCTATAGAATGATGATAGAAATGCTTTAACGATAGTTCTAGTTAGTGTAAAATCTATAGTCAGATTTTTTAAAATTTGATACGAATGAGTCATCACTTGTTAAGGCTTAAAGCCACTCGAGGATAAGAGTCAATGAGATGGATGAATTGTCAGTTGAATAATGAAAAATATAACGAAATGACCGAAAACGAATATAATAAACAAAATTTGATTACCTATGAGGACGGTTTGACAAGTATTTGGTGACATTTGATTTGAAGACGACCATGTTACAGTCGGAAGTGGAATTCTATCCATGGCCGTTTTTCTCGATGAAGATGCCAGCTTTTGTTCCCCTCAAACACGGCAAGTTGCCAGTGTAAATGTAAAGGGGCTACTTAGAATTAGGGTGAAATTTTAGGGGATCATCGTAAATTGGGAGCTGTGCAGCTAGATGTTTGTTCACATTAGTTTTAAATTTCTGCGTGTCGGTACAGTCGGGGAAACAGGGAGCAGGGAAGGAGTTCCAAAGGCTGGCAACTCGCAGAAAGAAGCTATTGGAGTGGAAGGCTCTCCGGCATCTGGGGACCTCCACAGTGAATGGATAGGACTTAGCTGATTGTCGGGTTGGTTAAGTGTATTTACGTCGAGGGGGCACTAGTGCAGCAAGTTCATCAGAGCACAATCCATTGAAGTACTTGTAAAACAAGCACAAGGAAGCAACATTGCGGCAATAAGACAGGGGTTGAAGCTTGGTGGACAGTGAGGGACCTATCAGATTAGAGACTCTTTTTTGGACCTTGTCTAAGAGGGAGAGATTAGTGGATGGTGCACCAGCCCAGATGTGACAACAATACTCCATGCATGGGTAGATGGTGGCTTTGTAGAGATATAGAATGTAAAAAGAGAGGAACTCTTCAATGAGGAAATGAGTTTGTCTCTCAAACATAAGACATTGGATATTGAAGTGGATGTTTACACAGATTCTAGAATCAGTAAATGGAGTTTTTTGTTGAGTTCAATTTGGGAAGAAAAGAATATGAAAGCATATTTCCATCTCGCAGTGAGTAGAAGAAGCCTTGGGTGATCGGTTTTGGAAATAGGTTCATAGTAAATTACACTCAAAACACAATTCAACTACACCAATATATCTACTGATACAATTTATCAACAAACCCAAAAGGTCGGAGTTGGATTAAAAAATCTGACTCCAATTATTTCGGAATATTGGAAAACTTTAAAATAAGGTTGTCAGAGTTGGACTTTATAGCTTCTGACTTTGCAACCTTGGTTTTAATACATTTGATGAATTGTAGTTTATACTTATAACAATCTTTTATAAGGATGTTTGTTAAAATCCTTTTAAACATTTTTTTTTCAGAAATAAATATAATTTTTATTGCTTTATCAGCATCATCATCATCATATTCAGTTTAACGTCAGTTTTACATGCTGGCATGCATTGGATGGCTTTAAGAAATTTACTTCCAAACTAACCTATCTCTGCCAGGTCTTTACTTAACCATCATCATCTCCCAATAAATAGAGAACGACGCGGACTGACGACCTGGGTGTGCCAAGTTCGAATCCATTCGATTCCATAATACTACTTTCACTTCGGGATGTTGGCAACCATTACGTGGCCCCTCCTGCAAGAATGCTGACAACAGAATCAAACCGGTCAACAAAGTTGGACCATTCTGATTCATACGAATTTACTTTATTTTACTTATCCCTCTTTCTCTCAAATACACCCTTATCACTTCCTCCCATATTTTTTTTTGTGAACTGGACTTGCTACCTCAACTGTTCTACATCTATGACCGTTATTTTATATAAACTTACACCCGAATTAGATCTGTTAATCAACTGTTATAGACAAATTACTTAGCATGCTACTCCAATATATCTATATAGTAAGAAAATTGTCCGAGAATTGCCTATCACCGCTATTACTACTGCTATCACCAAGAGCTGTGAGACCAAAATGAAACTATTATAATAGCATTTCTTCATACAAGCAGACGACCATTTTCTTCTACTCTTATCAGAAAAATAAATGATTGAATATTGCAATCTGTTTAAAATTCATTCCGTATTTGTCTCTTATGTTCCTTGCTACCATAACATATAATAATAATAATAATAATAATAATAATAATAATAATGATATTTATAATAATAGTAATAATAATATTATTGATAACGTAGAAGTAAAGCGACTTAGTGTAGTATCTGTTCTGATACTAAACTTCATCTTTGTTCTCGGCCAGTGAAAGAAGAATTTTTTAAAATCTGAGGCATTTTTTATTTTGTTCCAATCCAAAGTGCCCCTTTTTGGGGAACTGGATTTTCCCCACATTAAAAACCGACCTTGTATCGAACTCTGCCCTCGTAATAATAAGGCAAGTAAATAGGGACTTATTATTGTTACTTATGCAAGAAGAATGTCTTAAAAGATAAGACGTCACAGTTCATGAATTTTCCCATGAAATCAAAGTAGAATAAATAGGCGTAGTCGTTGTGACCCAACAGGTCACATGTACGTCTAGCATAAAAATATAAATCGGATTTCTTAGTTTCAAATGTTTCACAAGTGTACTCACAATTCATTGATCTTTTTGTTCCCTTCCATAAACAGAATAGGTTAAGGAACTAAAGCACACAAGTTGTGAATGCATTCTATATTTATCATAAATATATAAAAAAAAGAATATATCTCTATATATAAAACTCAATGTGTGTATGTTTGTGTGTTCCCTATAGAAAGAAAGGTTAGAGAATCTACATAAAATCTAAAAGTGTATTCTTATGTAAAATTTACTGGGGAAGACAATGGAAGTGTTCCCGAATCTCTATGTGCACCCCCCCCCCCCTATGAAGGCATAACCCTCTTAAAACTTAAAACATATCCTATTAATATGAAATTTAAATCATATGTAAAAATATTTTATGGGGAAGACAATAGAAGAGGTCCCGAATCTTTAAGTGCCCTCGTAAGGGAGCTATGGGAGCCGGACCTCCTTTAAAATTTCAAATATACCTTATTTTGATGAAATTTATATCATATGTATAAAATTCTCTGAGGAAGACAATGAAATTTAAACCATATGTATAAGACACGAATTCAGAGAGTTTCCCAACATTTCAGCTTCTACCAATTATATTAGGGGGTGAAACAGGAGGGGGGGGGGCAGTAAGAACAAAGAAAGTCATATGGTGAAAAAGTAAACAGTAGTGATCCTCATTCAATCCCGAGCAACGTCGGGTCACCCTGATAGTTTGTATGTAATATTGATTTTTGCAGTTTACGTTTAGTAATACATTGAAGATGCGAATACCCAAGTCATCTGCCAGAGCTGGAAAACTCAATATTAAATAGATTTATACCATCAAAATATATGAATAGTACAGGGTGATCCAAATTGGAACTGTTAATAAAATGGCTGACTTGTCCACCAAATTGCAGTCATAAATGTCCAACAGTCTTTGTTTTATTGCCTTTCAATGACATGCTCCAAAAGTGCACCTGGATATGACTGAGTTAGGCTGTGATGGCAATCTGCAGTTTTGGAGATTGTTTTGATGCACATTTTCTTTGAGATAACACCACATATAAAAATGGGGGGGGGGGGGTGTAAGGTTCAGTGAGTGTGAAGCCCATTCAGGATAACACAGCCTACTGATGAGATGATCAGCACAGTGCCCCTCTATATCATTGAATGCTGATAAAACAAAAACTGTTGGACATTCATAACTGAAACTTGGTGGATAAGTCAGGCATAGATTGAAGTTTGTTTATACCAAATATGGTTGGATTGCAGAAAGGATTGTGAATTTTATTAACGATTCCATGGGTGGCATTTTTGTAAGGGTCACCCTCAAAATAAACAAACAGAAATTAATGGAGTTTGTGACACAGTTTTCACACACCTGAGGTTGTATGATTGGGTCAGAATACAAAATGTGCGTCTGGCAAGTAAAAGGTTAAAAAAATACTAATCTCTGTAACGTTCATGATAAAGGATGCCCCCCCCCCCTCTCTCTGATGCGTCACACAACAAAATCAGATGGTAATATGTCGGCCTATGATCTGGTTGCAATTACAGCAAAGCAACAACTTTTCCATTTAAGACTAAATCACAATTCCACCTATTGTAAACGATTCATTGAACATAAGTTGTTACTTTTTACTCATAGCTGGAGGGAAAGTATGGGTTCATACCTTTCCCAATGGTATCAGTGTTTAATTTTAGACACAATAGAACCGATAGAATTTGAACTTGGCATAGCCAATCCCAGAGTCAACGATCATATTCTTTAGGCCATTCACGCACACCCTTGGAGGTTCATTTGTGTAATCAATGCAACCAAACAAGATTTAAGAATTAATTGCCGACTCAACAGAAATGCTAAACTATCACGACAAATCTGCGAGAAGTAGGATGAAGAAGAGATTACAATAATGTACGTACATCTTTGGGGGATATCCGAGGGGGGACTGCTGGAGGTGGTAACAATACTGAGGCGCCTAGAAGGAAATAAAAGGAAAAAATGGTACAATTATCAGTGGAAGTTCATTAACAATTAGAGATTGGTAAAAAACGGAAAACATAACAAGAGTTAATATTTTATTCTTTGAAAAGATTCGACAACAAATTATGGTGAAAGCTAATATGCAAGTGAAACTAGAGTGCACATCGAGTAAAATATGTGAAATTACTGCAGTGAAATTAAAGATACGAAAAACGGAAAGCAAGTACGAAAAAATAAGCAACTGATGACCAATAAGTAGCTTTGATTTCATGCACTGATGAAGAGACAACAATTTATAACTTTGATGCATGCAACATTACAACAACAAACAAGTGATAAAATATGGCTGCAAAGGAAAAGGAACTGAGAAAAGCTGTTAGATTGGATTTCAACTATCATTTTATCTTTCTAGGTTGGAGAGTGGATTTGAATAAGAGAATTTATAAGTGGGTGGGTGGGGGGTGGGTTTAAACTCAGATGCAATATTTATGACTCTGAACTAAAAGACCAAAATATATTTTACCTAGAAAACAAACACCAATTTTATATAATATCTAAACGATCCCAAGATTAAAATCTTATGATTACTACAACTAAAAAGAAAAATATATCACTATTCATTGTGGTATTTTAATGTATATAGGTGCTAATTGCAGTATGGATTGTATAAAAACAACGGATTTATCTTTTTTTTATTTATTCAATATTAACGCCCTGAAAATATCGGCTAATTGTTGCCCCCCCCCCCATGAAAAGATATGACATAACCCAATTTAAGCACAAATGTGGTTTCATTTCCATTTTTAACACTATTTGGTTCCAGTGAAAACTAATTCATCATCCAATAGGAAGAACGCAGGACGTTCGAAATATAAGATAAAAATGAAAACAATAAATACATTGTTTTTATACAATCCATGCTTCAATTACAACGCACACAATATTAAAATACCCCAAAGTGAAATATCCTATGATTCTATACATTTTTAATTGTGGAATATAAACTGCTCTGTCAATAATTTTTTTTGTAAAAATATTGAATATGTAGAGTACGTTTTTTATAGAGTTTACATATGCCATATCAGAATAATGCTATCGTAATGCCATATTAGAACAATGCTATCATAACGCCATATTAGAACAATCCTATCATAATGCCATATCAGAATAATGCTATCGTAATGCCATATCAGAATAATGCTATCGTAATGCCATATCAGAATAATGCTATCATAACGCCATATCAGAATAATGCTATCATAACGCCATATCAGAATAATGCTGTCATAACGCCATATCAGAATAATGCTATCGTAATGTCATATCAGAATAGTGCTATCATAATGCTATCATAATGCCATATTAAATAATGCTATCATAACGCAATATCAGCAAAATACTATCATAACGCAATATCAGAATCATGTTATCATAATGCCATATCAGAATAATGTTATTGTAATGCCATATAATAAAAATGCTATCGTAATGTCATATAATAAAAATGCTATCGTAATGTCATATAATAAAAATGCTATCGTAATGTCATATAAGAATAATGCTATCGTAATGCCATATTAGAATAATGCTATCATAACGCCATATAAGAACAATGCTATCATAACGCCATATTAGAACAATGCTATCATAATGCTATCATAATGCCATATTAGAACAATGCTGTCATAATGCCATATTAGAATAATGCTATCATAATGCCATATTAGAATAATGCTATCATAATGCCATATTAGAATAATGCTACCATAATGCCATATTAGAATAATGCTATCATAACGCCATATTAGAATAATGCTATCATAACGCCATATAAGAACAATGCTATCATAATGCCATATTAGAACAATGCTATCATAATGCCATATTAGAATAATGCTATCATAACGCCATATTAGAATAATGCTATCATAACGCCATATTAGAATAATGCTATCATAATGCCATATTAGAACAATGCTATCATAATGCCATATTAGAATAATGCTATCATAATGCCATATTAGAATAATGCTATCATAATGCCATATTAGAACAATGCTATCATAATGCCATATTAGAACAATGCTATCATAATGCCATATTAGAACAATGCTATCATAATGCCATATTAGAACAATGCTATCGTAATGCAATATTAGAACAATGCTATCATAATGCCATATTAGAATAATGCTATCATAATGCCATATTAGAACAATGCTATCATAATGCCATATTAGAATAATGCTATCATAATGCCATATTAGAATAATGCTATCATAATGCCACATTAGAATAATGCTATCATAATGCCACATTAGAATAATGCTATCATAATGCCATATTAGAACAATGCTATCATATTGCAATATTAGAACAATGCTATCATAATGCCATATTAGAATAATGCTATCATAATGCCATATTAGAATAATGCTATCATAATGCCATATTAGAATAATGCTATCATAATGCCACATTAGAATAATGCTATCATAATGCAATATTAGATCAATGCTATCATAATGCCATATTAGAACAATGCTATCATAATGCCATATTAGAACAATGCTATCATAATGCCATATTAGAATAATGCTATCATAATGCCATATTAGAACAATGCTATCATAATGCCATATTAGAACAATGCTATCATAATGCAATATTAGAACAATGCTATCATAATGCCATATTAGAACAATGCTATCATAATGCCATATTAGAACAATGCTATCATAATGCCATATTAGAACAATGCTATCATAATGCCATATTAGATCAATGCTATCATAATGCCATATTAGAACAATGCTATCATAATGCCATATTAGAACAATGCTATCATAATGCCATATTAGAATAATGCTATCATAATGCCATATTAGAATAATGCTATCATAATGCCATATTAGAACAATGCTATCATAATGCAATATTAGAACAATGCTACCATAATGCCATATTAGAACAATGCTATCATAATGCAATATTAGAACAATGCTATCATAATGCCATATTAGAACAATGCTATCATAATGCCATATTAGAATAATGCTACTATAATGCAATATTAGAACAATGCTATCATAATGCAATATTAGAACAATGCTATCATAATGCCATATTAGAATAATGCTATCATAATGCCATATTAGAATAATGCTATCATAATGCCATATTAGAACAATGCTATCATAATGCAATATTAGAACAATGCTATCATAATGCCATATCATAATAATGCAGTCATAATGCCATATTAGAACAATGCTGTCATAATGCCATATCCGAATAATGCAGTCATAATGCCATATCCGAATAATGCAGTCATAATGCCATATTAGAACAATGCTGTCATAATGCCATATTAGAACAATGCTGTCATAATGCCATATTAGAACAATGCTGTCATAATGCCATATTAGAATAATGCAGTCATAATGCCATATTAGAATAATGCAGTCATAATGCCATATTAGAATAATGCAGTCATAATGCCATATTAGAATAATGCAGTCATAATGCCATATTAGAATAATGCAGTCATAATGCCATATTAGAATAATGCAGTCATAATGCCATATTAGAATAATGCAGTCATAATGCCATATTAGAACAATGCTGTCATAATGCCATATTAGAATAATGCAGTCATAATGCCATATTAGAATAATGCAGTCATAATGCCATATTAAAATAATGCAGTCATAATGCCATATTAGAATAATGCAGTCATAATGCCATATTAGAATAAT
The DNA here is from genome assembly GCA_963556195.1 of Sepiola atlantica. Classification (NCBI taxonomy): domain Eukaryota; kingdom Metazoa; phylum Mollusca; class Cephalopoda; order Sepiida; family Sepiolidae; genus Sepiola; species Sepiola atlantica. The sequence continues at coordinate 231,041,614 of OY744516.1, read as the reverse complement.
GCAGTCATAATGCCATATTAGAACAATGCTGTCATAATGCCATATTAGAACAATGCTGTCATAATCCCATATTAGAATAATGCTATCATAATGCCATATTAGAACAATGCTATCATAATGCCATATTAGAATAATGCTATCATAATGCCATATCAGTACAATTGTATCATAAGTCCTTACTAGAAAAATGCTATCATAAAACTATCATAATGCCATATCAGAATAATGCTATTGTCTGAGATTGGTATATTTGCTGAAAATACTATGCTTTACTCTCGCCATGTGGGCAAAACCGATGCGATCATATCCAGGGCAATGGCTGAATCCTTAGAAAAGGGTTTCCAGCCTGTAGTGAGTGGAGTAAGAAGTGGATGGTAACTTTTAATGCCGCAAAGACAAAGCTCCTTTCCTGCAACAACTACAAGAAACCTCTTCAACCACCGATTGTCATGGCAAATAATACCCTACCTGAGAGTTCAACATTCAAACTCCTTGGCCTAACTTTCACAGGTAACATGAATTGGAACAAATACATTGAAGACATTGCCAAGGCTGCAGCAAAGAAGGTGGGCTCCCTCTACCGTGCTAGTAAACTCCTCACACCTGACATCATCCTGTATCTCCGTGAATGCATGGAGTATTGCCACATCTGGGCTGGTGCATCATCCACTAGTCTCTCCCTCTTAGACAAGGTCTAAAAAAGAGTCACTAACCTTGTTCTTGTTTTACAAATACTTCAATGGATTGTGCTCTGATGAACTGGCTACTCTGGTGCCCCCCCCCCCCCCGGTAAATACACTAGACCAACTCGACAATCAGCTAAATCCCACCCATTCACTGTGGAGGTCCCAAGATGCCGGAGAGCCTTCTACTCCTATAGCTCCTCGTGCTGCTGGCCTCTGGAACTCTCTCGCTGCTCCCCCAACAGTACTGACATGCAGAGGTTCAAAACTAATGTAAACAGACATCTCGCTACACTGCTCCCAACTTAGGGTGACACCCAAATTCTCAGTAACCCATTACGACTATGGTGGCGGCATACCTTGTTTGGGATGAAATATGTTAAAAAAAAAAAGAAAAAAAGAAAACAACTTATAATGCTATCATAATGCCATATCAGAATAATGCTATCATAATGCCATATCAGAATAATGTTATCATCAGTGACTTTAAATCAGGATTGATTTTTCCATCAAGTCATATTTAAACCAGATCGCCATTATCTTTTCCATTGGCTAAGAAGTCATGAAGCCACAAACCCTAATGCTACAATATCTCCACTCACTTGCTAGAGATAGTCAGTGCTGTATTAAAGCCATGGCAGGGCCTCTAGGAGTTGCTCTTCTTGCCACTTGACGTAAGGAACTAAAAGAAATACTATTTCAAGGTTAAAAACTAGCCAACGATAAGTGGTAGATGGATAGATTCCGACCTAGAAAACAGCAATTCTTCCCCCCCCCTGTTAGAAATATCTCTCATCGAATGTGAGGAATAAAGGACGAAATAATGGAAGCGAGAGTTACGAGGCTGCCAAAAGTAAATCCAAGGTCCATTTTCTACTTTCCAAAATTAGTGGGAGCCAAACATTTACTCGTATGGCACTATGGCCATAGCTGTTATAAACTCGACCCTGAGTAACAAGGAAGAGTGAATGACAGATTATAATGGGAAGAATCTCACAAAACTTCTCCCATGAGATCTGTACATGCGAGATCGAACGTCACATTCCCCACCAGCACAGATTATATCACTAAGACAGGAAGATGAGTCCACAACTTCCAACTTCTGCAGCTGTCCACAGAGAACTCAGTACAAGGCCTGCTTTTAATTGGACGAGCAGTACCAGCACATCTTCTCTTGTTCTTTCTGTGACTTCTCTACCTGTGTTATTATGTATTGATTCTGTTACAGCCGCGAGCCGGAGAATAATAGAAACACAATAAGAACTGACAACACAGCAACGCTATAATCTTCCTTGCAGCCGACTGCGCCTCTTGTGAATCGAATGACGACAACTTGAGCAGAATACAGAGTTACTGCCGACACCAGATCTGCAAACACCACAATGGAAACTTGCCAGAATCTTTCAGAGTATACAGATTAAGGTGACTGATTATAACTTATGTCTTCCCCATATTGACCGAAGGCCCTTCAACTCCATTTTACCCTAACCCTTCAACTCCATGTTAGTTTTACACGAGTTGAACTTTTCACACAGTTCTTCCTCTGATTCAGTAATAATTACCAGATCAACGATATACAACAGTTCCCAGGGACATCCTGTATAGAATCCCCTGGATAATGCTTCAAACACAATGATAAATAGCAAAGAACTAGTTACCAAACCCTGATAAACACAACCTCCTTTACTTCAAACTGATCACTAAAAGAGGTGTTGTCACAGCCCCTTCTCCTAGCATTACTGTACATAGTCTGAAGAAGACGTGCAATCCACTCATCAACAGTCTTCTAATTGCCCACCAAAGCACAGCTCAAAGAAATATGGTCGAATGCTTTTTCCAGGTCGACAAAAGCAAAGAATAACTTCTTGTTCTTGCCGAGACATTTTTTCTTGCAAATGCCTTAAATGTAAAGTCAAACTTCATGTTATTAATTGCGATATTCCTCCGAATGTACTTTTCTATCACTCTCTCCATTACTTTCATAACCTGATCAAACAGTTTTAGTCCGCGATAGTTGCCTTTTTCCAAGGCATCACCATTTATCTCGTATAGGTTGACAATAAAACAATCCTTCCAGCCAGATGGAACGTTGCTAATTTTGATCAGCATTTTGTATAAAAGAAGATTCCCATAAAAAAATTTCAGTGATGTGCAGAATGCGTTTGTCGTATTCATAATGTTAACTTTAAAAAATAGAAAATGAAAGGGTTGCATTGACCTCTGCTTTTCGTTGGCCCATCGGCTTAAGCTTAGTCAGCCATATGACTAATACTGGTGCTAATACTAGTTTTACTGATGAACTAGCAGGGCTACCCGGCGTTGCCCGGGGCCATAAAAACAAAATAGAAGTAATTAAGTAGCGTGTGGAAATCTTTATAACGAAACTTCTATCTCTCTCTCCCCCTCTTTCTCTAGTCATCTCTTTATCTTTCTTTCCCTCTCCCCCATTTTTCCATCCCTCTCCCTAACCCTCTCTTTCTCTTTTGCCCAGCCCATTCCTTTCTCTTATTTTAATGCTCAATGTTTAATTTCTTGCCCCCCCCCCCTTAATTTCAACATATTAAGAAGGTATGTAATGTTACTGAAGTCACAAGATGGAAGGGAGTTAATATATACCAATTACCAAAAGTAATGCTGCAGTAATCTTACAATTTTTTATCCTGGACAACGCCAAGTAGAACAAATGATCCGGATCAATCCCTAATTTCTTGTCACCCCACTCCATTTAACGAAATTAAGAAGATACATAATATTTATGAAGTCAATAGTCCGAAGAGATTTACTATATACCCATTACTAAAAGTAATACTCTAATCTTACAATTTTTGATCCCGAACAACGCCTAGTAGAACAAATGCTCCAGGTAAATTCCTAATTTTTTGTCCCCACCCCTCTATAAGTGATAATAACAGAAGGTTAGTAAACAATTAAAACTTATTGTTAATTTTGTTAATATAAATTAAAACTCTATTTTTTGGATTACTTAAATCAAAATATATTTTCATGACAACAGATTGAAGTATTTTTATATGATTAAGGAGTTATGTTTCAGAGTTTTTGAGATGAGAATTGATCATTTGAATTATTCGGACTACTGTTCTCATCTTGGATGCTATTCTTACAACGTTTCGCCTGATGTAACTCCCCGACCGTCTTCAGATGTGTCTTGTCAAACTCGGGAATCAGTATGGAATTTCAAACTGAACCCTTATTTTAATCCACGGAGGTAGATTGCTCTCGTTCCGTCAGCCATGACCGGGTAGAAGTCTCAATTTATATTCAATTATCCTTAGTATCGCTTGTACGGAAGATTGAACCTTCAATTTCCAGAAGACTATCACTTAGAACTGATTATTACTTAGCACTTTATCCGTTGTGCTATGGGTCCACAGTTTGACGAGACACACCTGAAGAAAGTCGGAGGTTACATTGGCCGAAACGTTGTGAGAATAACATCCGAGATGGGAACAATAATCCAAATAATCCAGAGTTGTTTGAAAATGGTTTCTTAAATTTAAACTAAATTTTGCTATGCTCATTCGAGTGGAAATCATCTAAAAAGATTTAAACAATCAAATGGTTCATTTTACGGCTGATTCTGACCAGTGGATAAACAGTGAATCACTTTAAGTGTTTTAAGTGAAAAATGACACGACCTTTGACAGCGATTCCTCTGACTTTCTTCTTCAGATTCAAAGAAAAGAAATGTATATTTTGTATGAATCACCAATAAGTGACATAAGTCTTTTATTACACCTTATAAATACATTTTACGCTCTGCAATCTGAGCATGAAGATCAAATATCAATTTCTGATGTCGACAAAATGTTGACCAAGATAAGAGAATGCGTTCATATGCTTCACTCTGATAAAACAAAAAATTTTTTTTTTTTGTATATTAATAACGTAATTTGATGTTTTTTTACAATCATCTTGAAATGAAAAAAATCCATCTCATTATTTTTAAATAGTCCAATTTTTAATGTGAAGATTCGATTAGTCAAAACTATTAGAATCTTGGTTAGTGCCATGACAAGTAGTTTAATTAATTTTTTTATTTCTAAACTTTTATTACGGTTACAGAGGTCGCCAGGTTGTTTAAAGTATGGCAGCACAAAACACTTACCATTTTGACTTTTTGGATGCTTTGCGAACTAAAATGTTAAATATTTAGTGTGCATTTTGTGCTATTGTATTTTTATACCAACGCAAACAAGATGGAGACACTAAAACAAAAAACTTGTTTATTATTGAAACGCATTGAGATTCGATGAATAGCAAGGCAAAAAATAGGATCATTTAAAAAGAAATAATATTTTTTCTTTCAAACGGCAGGATGCTTATAAAAACGCACCCAGGAGTTAGGGTTAGGGGTAAAATTGATGATTAAAAAGCGTTTTGTTTCAACCTAAACATAGGTAAAGATTAAGGAAAAATACTTATATATATTAGTATAAATTCCTTTATTTACAAACACATTTGGACTAAAATACAGCTCTACTTGTTATTGAGCACTATTTTATAACTGTGGGAGTTTCATTGGATTAACATCTAGGAATCAACAACAATACGATTACTATATATATATATATATATATATATATATATGATAATTTTATTTACACAGACATGTACAAAATCTGCGACACTGGCATGTCGATGTTATCGATCAACAGTTACTATAAACTGAGATCTCATCAGGCAGAGTTAGAATCCGATCTTAACCTCAGATCATATTTGGTTCTCTCCAAATATGATCTGAGGTTAAGATTGGATTCTAACTCTGCCTGATGAGATCTCAGTTTATAGTAACTGTTGATCGATAACATCGACATGCCAGTGTCGCAGATTTTGTACATGTCTGTGTAAATAAAATTATCATATATATATATATATATATATATATATATATATATACACATCAAAAGTTAAAATATAATATATTCAAAACATTCAATATCAATTTTACCCTATTAATAAATGAGAACTCTAATCGATATAAACTATTAATTGTTGACCTTATGTTAACTACAGTATTTAAATAACACATAGGTATGAAACAATATCTATATATCTTTAACCCATCTTTTAACCCATGATAATTCAAGAATTATTTTAGTTTATCGTTTCAAATAGTTTCTAACATTATTTATATATCTTTTTTGAAATATAAAATCATGCTTACAATGAAGAATTTGCCAGAAAATATTCTATTGAATGATTTAATATAAAATTGTAAACTGAAAATTATTCAGACGGAATTTAATCATTTTGTAATAAATTCTGTGATAGAGTCATGAAATATATATTTGGCAGTGAAAATTTAATGTTTATCAACATATTATGACAAGCTGGAAGAAAAGGTAGCTTTATGACTAAAACACTAATGTGTAACGTTATAGGAAGTTGTAGCTTAAGTATAAAAAACTAAGGTGTGGCATTATAGGAAGTTGTAGCTTAAGAATAAAAAACTACGGTGTGGTATTATAGGAAGTTGTAGCGTTATAGTTAGTTGTAGCTTAAGAATAAAAAACTAAGGTGTGGCATTATAGGAAGTTGTAGCTTAAGAATAAAAAACTAAGGTGTGGCATTATAGGAAGTTGTAGCGTTATAGTTAGTTGTAGCTTAAGAATAAAAAACTAAGGTGTGGCATTATAGGAAGTTGTAGCTTAAGAATAAAAAACTAAGGTGTGGCATTATAGGAAGTTGTAGCTTAAGAATAAAAAACTAAGGTGTGGCATTATAGGAAGTTGTAGCGTTATAGTTAGTTGTAGCTTAAGAATAAAAAACTAAGGTGTGGCATTATAGGAAGTTGTAGCTTAAGAATAAAAAACTAAGGTGTGGCATTATAGGAAGTTGTAGCTTAAGAATAAAAAACTAAGGTGTGGCATTATAGGAAGTTGTAGCGTTATAGGAAGTTGTAGCTTAAGAATAAAAAATTAAGGTGTAGCGTTATAGGAAGTTGTAGCTTAAGTATAAAAAACTAAGGTGTAGCGTTATAGGAAGTTGTAGCTTTAGACTAAAACACTAAGGTGTGGCATTATAGGAAGTTGTAGCTTAAGTATAAAAAACTAAGGTGTAGCGTTATAGGAAGTTGTAGCTTTAGACTAAAAAATTAAGGTGTAGCGTTATAGGAAGTTGTAGCTTTAGACTAAAAAATTAAGGTGTAGCGTTATAGGAAGTTGTAGCTTAAGTATAAAAAATTAAGGTGTAGCGTTATAGGAAGTTGTAGCTTTAGACTAAAACACTAAGGTGTGGCGTTATAGGAAGTTGTAGTTTTAGACTAAAACACAAAGGTGTAACAGAGGGGTAACGTTATAGGAAGTTGTAGCTTAAGAATAAAACACTAAAGTGTAGCATTATAGGAAGTTGTAGCTTTAGACTAAAACACTAAGGTGTAGTGTTATAGGAAGTTGTAGCTTCAGGCGTAAACACTAATGTATAGCTCAAGGAGGGGGTTGCACTAATTTAATAATTGTTAATAAAACTGACAGGATTAGTAAATTAGTTTTGGATAATTTTCAAAATTTTGACCTACCCACATCACTTTTGAGCTTAAGGTCGACAGAAACACTTCGTCCATGTGACTGGTGGTTAGGCCGTGGGGGAAGTCGTGGGGGTCCAATTTGTGCTCCTGGACTGACTGGAGTGTCAAGGGTTGCTGTTGGCTGGACTGTGGTCTGAGCAGCTGTTGTGTTGACAGTAGGCATGGTCCCTGTTGGCCCCTTTTCAGGGCTACTACTGTTGGTAATCACATCCCCACTACCTGTGACAGGGGCTGGAGGGGGCTGCAGGTGCCCAGGTCCAGCAACTGAGGGGGAAACAGGGCACATTTAGCCAGCTCAAATAGCAAACTATCAGCCATCCATTCATTCAGATCTTCTTATTCTCTTCATTTTATATAAAATAACACGTTAAAATTGGCTTAACTCTTATAACAAAGGATTTTAGAAGCAAATATGACCCCAGAATCCAACTTAAAACTATTGACCATGTGCTGCTGCTGCTGCCGACAAAAAATAGAATACTTGAAGCGTTAACGTGTACACATTAACCAACATGCATTAGACAATAATTACACATTTTTTAGATGACAACATATTTAACAACATGCAATAGTTTAGCATTTAAAACGATCACTGCTTTGATAAATCATTAAAAAAAAAAAATTATTTAAAATTCATAAATAACAGCCATATATTTATTTTGTAAAAATGTATGCAATACAATGAAGATTGGAAATAATTTCTCTTCATTTTTTGTCTCATTTGAAAAAAAAAAAAATCAGTTGGTAAAATATAATTTAAAAAGTAGTATTAATCAATTATTATTAATCAGTAATTGATATTAAAATATAAATTAATATTAAACTTTGGTTGATTGCAAAGAATCGCCCAAATATGAAAAAAAAAATGCCTTATTTTTTTTTAAATAGTACAATTTAACCACTTATTAATCAACTCTGTATTTCAATAATACTTTTTATTTTACTGATTACATAATAACAGTACAAGAATGCGCCAAGATTATGTATGTGTGTGTGTGTGTGTGATAAACTACGGCTATACAAAACAAATAAGGATTTTTTCTTTTTCATGGTGGTATTATTGTAAAGGATTACCAAACTCTGTGACCAATCATAAGGAGACAAGATGTTTGGACAAATTGTTAAATGAACAAAATTTAAGATTTTATTGCTTTCATATCTTTAGATTAATATTTTTTCATGCTTTGCCGATCAGTCATGCATACATATTACACCTACGACCAAAAGTGTACAAGTAAAATATCTCCAAAAACGGAGCTATTTTCCTGAAATTAATGCAAAATAGTTTACATCAACAAACCATTTAAGCTTGTTGGTAAAAATTATTTTCAAAGATTTTCAATGTACATTTATTTTCTTCAAATTCTCTCATCCAATCTTCTTAAAACATTGAAATAATTTGAGAAAACATCCAGAAATTTATTAAAAAATAAAATGCTTTTCTTTAATAAGAGTTTATCACATATAATTGTGTTATAACATTTTTTGTTAAATATAAGCACCAATCTAAATAATATTTGTAAGAAAAAACAATTAAAAAAAAATAACAAAAAAAAATAAAATAAAACTGCTGCAATATTTAAATATGGAGAAGGAAAAATAATTCATGAAGCTTTTTTTTTTCTTTAGTCAACAATTTCTCTACATATTTCTAAAATAAATTATAGTTCCTTTCTTTTCTAATCTTTTGGACTGTCATCCCTATCTTTGTTGTCTTTTTTTTGTATTATTTGTTTGCTATGGTTCTTCGAGCATCTTCCCTTTTTTTAACTATCCAAATAGTCAGCATTTTGTGCTGACAGTCTCATACAAAGGCAGGCAACATGACAACACTCATCTTCTATATAATATAGTAAAGTCAGTCAGATTCTCAATTTTTGTCATCGATACATTTCTTTCTACAAAATCAATATTACATTCTGAATAGCCATTTCTTATTGTGGATTGTGGCACCATGTTCTTCAGAATAATAAAATGCAATGCATAGTGTTATAATGGTGATGCAATGTCAGAGTTTAAAAGTTGTAATGAAGACGAACAATGAGTCTCCTGTCTTTATATTCACTAAAGGTTGGTCTAAAGAAAACACGACTGATATAGCTTCACCACGTCATCATAAGAATCACAATAACAATGTCGTCTTCAATCTTGAACTGTCTGAATGCATTCAGCCTTGGATTTGTTCAATTTATTCTCAAACATTGTTATTAGATATGAAATCAAATTTATTGGCAGTGTAACAAGCCATGTACAAAGGCAGAAGATGTGTACATCGATATACAGTTGGAATGTTTGTCCAAAGTGACTTTAAACTTGGATATGATAGGCATCACCACTGCTTCCTTTGGTAGGCTGCTGTACAGAGCAGAAACACAGATGAGAAGGTTGCTTTCTTCATCTTTTGTTGGGTTCCATGGAGACGATGACTTAACGCTGGGGTGAAAAACTCCTTGAAAAGTAGATTTTAATTCCTGTTGATGATGTTGTATGTCAGAATCGAGTCTATTTGCATCCTTCCGCTGCTCAATTGAGGGGTAATCATCACCAGATCAGCGGTCATCATGCATCCAGTGCCATCTTGAAATGTTTGGACATCTGCAGGCTGACCACGACTTCTGGAAACTTGTTCCATGGCACAGCAAACTGAACCAAAAAAAAGCTCCCCGCTGATTCAGCGGAAATTGTCTCGGGTACAGCTTCTCTTTGTTATGTAAACAAAAGATAAGTTGACTACCCACTCTCCGTAGGGTGAAAAAAAAAATCACTCAAACTTAAAAATAAACTGATGTCTTTTCATTGCGTCCACAAGTCTATCTTTTTTGGTTTGTGTTCGAGGACAACTTCTTTTCATTTAACGTCACTTTTCCCTTGTTCAGGGATCAGACGTTTTTTGATATTTCACTCTTCAATTCTCATGGTTCAGCAGGTCAATTGTCTCAAAATTCCACTCTGTACTTACTTCCAAGTTTTCCTTGGCCGGCCAACCTTCCTGTGACTTAAGGCATTCATGCTTCTGCAACGGTTTCTCCAGGAGAATCAACGCTCCACATGACTGCACCAGCATAACTGATTCATCCTTAGGATAATCTCTATGCTTGGGAAATGTAGTGGTTTCAGCAAATCCTCTGATGTTTTGGGTTTGGTCAGATTTCACATTGCAGATCCATCTAATCATGGATCTGCAATGTGCTGCAGTCGGGCGAGAGATGGCCCAGCATTCACTGTCATATAACATGAAGCTCATGTCACAGCTAACTAATAGAATGCAGATGTCAAAGTCCAATCTGTCTTATAGTCAGAGAAAAAGAGACAGATTCTAATTTTTTTAGCTTTTTCTATTAAGTACCTAACTCATCACTTGACCTTTAAATCGTTTGTTATTTTGTTTGAGTGTGACTATCGTGTTTTAAAGTTAATCTCATATTGAATTATTTTTGTTTGCATCAGTCTGGTACAAGGCTGCCAGGTCTGAGCACTTTTTTTATGCATATTTTACATTAACAGATACAGCAATAGAACAGCAGAAGTTTGCAATGACAGATTCGAATTACTTAAATGGACTGGATTTAGTTCTAAGCCATACTTAGGGATATACTGACTTTGTCAGAATTAACAAAACGTCATCAAGTATAACGGATGTCCGAAGAAGGTTTAAGAGTACACAAATTGAGGAGATAACAAAAAAAAAAAATATGACAACACGAGCTTGACTATGAATTAAAATTATCTAAAAAAAATTATTTTTAAGAAACTGCCTAGTGTCAGGGATATACAGGCATGTTTATGGAGTTGATGCAACAAGTGGCACGCTGTACATGGCCAAACCACCCAAGATGCCGAATGCATAAAGCATCCATAATTTTACCAATACCAACACCAATTTTCTGGTGAAGCATGGTTGAAAGGATCCTATCTTCCACACATCCATCTGATCATGGCACGGTCATTACTAGGTGGATATGTGCCAGCAGCTACGAGAGGTCATATATACTCCTCACGTGTTAGAAGTGTGTTGGTGTATGGTTCCGAAACCTGGGCTGTCTCTGCCGGCACACTAAAGAAACTGCACCGTAATGACAAGGAAATAGTTAGATGGATCTGTATTGTGAGGCCTGAACAGAGCATGCCTTTTGGGTTTCTGCTTGCGCAGGTCAACTTGGAAAGCCTTGCAGACGTCATGCAGAAGAGCAGACTGCGTTGGTTGGGGCATGTTGAGCGCAGCAATGGCTGGATTGCTAAAGCCTGACAGTTGAATATGCCAACAGAGAAGACAACCTCTGGCAGACCCAAGTTGTCTTGGAAGGACGTGGGTATGGATTCCGCCGTGCCTCACTAAAGACAAGCATAGAGGAGAAGACTTAGATCGAGACTGGACAATCAGGCCCCACCCTCATCAGAGGATTAATTGTGGCCTGATTCAACAAATAAACCGGTTGTTGTTGTTGATGCAGCTGCAAACTGGAGGAAAGGATCCCTTCAATCGTGCTTCATCAGAAACTTGGTGAGATTATGGAGGCCTTACACACTCGGTATCTCAGGTGGTTTTATGTCATGTACAACGTGTCACCTCTTGCATCAACTCCATAACACCTCTAGATATATCCTAGGCACTAGGGAATGTGGTAAACTGAGGAAGACTTCGCTTAGGTGCATAAGAAGTGATTTGATTGCATGCAATATGACCGATATCAACCCTTAGGATCAGACCGAATAGAGAGCAGGTGTGAGATGTTGCCTAGTGCTGCCCACCCCGGAATCCAAGACACTCGCAGCCCCTTCTAATACCAGAACCGGATGATTACCTATCGTAAATTATAAGTTTTACTATCAGCCACTAACAACAAATATGCTTAAACAGTTATTATCGATTTGTCTGTCTCATTCCCTCACTGACTGGTCAGTATTTTGGAACGAAGATCAAATTGAATAAACCTCGTCTGTGTTCCATCAGTCTTAGGTTGACTTAGTCCTTTTCGAAAGTAAAAAAGGAGCTGTGATTTAAAGCGACAAGCACTCAGTCTGGAAGGATCATGTAGAGCGCATACAAAAAGCAGCTAACACGGTATGGATAATAACTGAACTTTCATGTGTTTTTCTAATAATGACGGCAATTTGGTTGGTTAGTTGGTTTGCTTTACGGCATATCAACCCTTTTCAGATTATCTGTAAAATTCTGTGTAATGTGTGCATATATTTTCGCAGAAGTAAAAATACACTTCGAATAGATCTTTATAACTATTTTTTCTCAAATGTTTTCCTCGTAATTGATTAAAAATAGTGATTTTATAAACTCATTGTGAAAATTTCATCCATATTTTCCACGTGCCATTTTTCCTATTTATCAACTCGTGCTTTTACTTGTGCCATTTTTACCAAAAGTCATTATTATGAGCTATAGATTTTAATTTTGCTGGTAGTTTAAAAACAACAAATATTTATCATTAGTACTAGCAATGGAAAATTAAGGGTGCTTCTACAGATGAGCGTACATATGAAAAATGCAGTTACACTGCTGAAAATCGCAGTTCCAATTAAATTAACCGGAAAACTCTTTGATATACATATGTATCAAGCAAAAATATGTATGTACACCAAAAATTAGCAAAAACTATCGAGTAGAATTTTTATTAAAAATCAAAATCTGTTATATCGTTTTTTGGGGTTTCGCCATCGATCTGAGCAAATAAACACGAAATTCAGGGGGAGATAACTCAGTCTGTCATTAACAAGTAATAAGTCAATGGCAGTCATCAAAATATGATAAAACTGATGTTTATTTTTAATTAAAATTCTACTCGATCATTTTTCCTACTTTTTGGTGAAGATACTTATTTAAATCGGCTGCGTAAGTGTATAATAATGTTTTTTTTTATGGTATTGAGACTTTAATACTCACGCGTCTTCGTAGAAGCATCAAATTAGGTTTTAAACGAAAAAATAAAAACATTAAAAGAATCGTTTTCGGAATCGAAAATTAGGCACAAATTTTTCTGATTCCGATTCAGATACCCCCAAAAGTTCTGAATTTTCCGATTCCCAATTACGATTAATTGTCCCAACACTAATATATATATATATATATATATATATATATATATATATATATATATATTGTGTGTATTTTAGCAGCATTTTCTCATTTATGCAAACATTGTTAAAAATAACAGAATTCGTCTGTTTAATTATACCTTTTTTTTCCTCAATTTTTCTGATGGTCTTTTTTGTATTAAAATCAAAAAAATTAATAAATGTTCGATACGTTTCACGAATGTTTTCGATTCTTCGTCAAAAGCAGGATTAGACGAAGAATCGAAAAGGTTCGTGAAACCTGTGAAACGTATCAAACATTTATTAATTTTTTTGATTTTAATACAAAAAAAAAATCAGAAAAATTGAAAAAATAAAACAAGGCATAATTAAACAGACAAGTTCTGTTATTTTTAACAATGTTTGCATGCATATATATATATATATATATATATATACATATATTAATTAAATAATATTTTGGGAACAACTTATCTAATCTATTGAAAGGAAACTAGCACGAGTGTATACAATTTTAAGAATTGACTGGATGAATTCAGAAATAAATGGTAAAAAGAAGGAATTTTCACTGACATTTTCTAGTTCTATCTGATGCAATATTTAAGAGAATTTCATATTCTTATATATATTCTCTGAGGTTGTAAGGATTATTGGTCCCCCGATTTATAAAATCGGGAGACCTATGTTTTGAGGCATTTCCGTCTGTCTGTCCGTGTGTCCGTCCATCCGTGTGTCCGTCCGTCCGGATTTTTTTCCGCAACCATCCATTGAATTTCTCTGAAATTTTGCATTAAGTTGTAACTTTGGTCAGGTTAGAAAGTGACATTCTTCGATTTTTGAAAAAAAGTCTGGTTAGTCCCCCAGGGGATCAAAAGGCCCCGAAATGGCAAAAAATGACATTTTTTGCCCCATAACTTTTCATCCATCCATTCAATTTCTCTGAAACTTGGCCAAAATATGGAGGTAATTGTTCCTAATAGAAAATAAGTATCGCTGACCTTGGAAAAAATCTGGTTCGCGCCCCCAGGGGGTCAAAAGCCCCCTAAAATGGCAAAAAATGACCCTTTCCTCCCATAACGTTTGATCCATACATTCAATTTTTCTGAAACTTGGCGAAAATTTAGAGGCAATTGTTCTGGATATAAAATGAGCATCCTTGACCTCAGAAAAATTCTGGTTCTCGCCCCCAGGGGGTCAAAGGGGGTTCAAAAATGCCCCAAATTGCCCAAATTTATTTCATTTTACACTCGCCACATCGAGTCACATACAGACGGGGGACCACGCATGCGCGGCTTGTTATTATTATTATTTGTACTCACTAGGAGTTCTCACACAGATCATCGCCAGTGATTGCTACCCGACAACAACCAGTGGTATTTCCTGGAGTCTGAGTGACAACAAGCCTCCCCAGATTTCCAGTATTCTTCACCTCTTTTCGATAACGATGCGGTATTGCAACAGCCTCTTACCATTGATTTCTAGCTAGTAAGGACAATGGGTCTTCTCTGGGATTTGGGTGGCAATAAGCCTCCTCAAGGTCCCAGCATTCTCTGCATTTTTCGAGTGGAGGTCTGGTTTGTGCTGTCCCTCCTTGACCCTCTACAAATATTTTGTCTGGTGTCAGTCTAGGGCGGCACCATTTAAAAAAAAAAATTTTTTTAATTAATATAAAAAAATTTTTTTTTGTGGGGGGGGGGGGGAGAGAAGGGGGGGGAGCTTATGGTGTTTCTTGTAATTTTTGTGTGGTGATAGTGTAATTTATTGGGTGGGGGGGGATTATGAAGTGATGTTTCTTGCAGTTTCTGTTCCTTGGTTCGTGTTGTGGTGTTCTTTGTGTGGTTTTGTTTTCTCCCTGTTGTAAATTCCTTGTGACTGGTTACCCTTTGTAGCTTATGCGGGTTGGTTTCCGCATTCAAGGATTTTCCTTAAGATTGCAGCTGTTTTGATCATTGCCATCCTTTGTATGGTTTCGATGGTCCCTTTGATTCCAATTTCTCCCAGTCTTTTCGGGATTGTTCGTAGTGCACCTACAATTATAGGTCTACGATTTTACAAGATTTTTTCTTTTTCGTTTTCCAGTACTGTTTCATGTTTGTACCATTATTTTTATTATTATTATTATTATTATTATCCTCCATTCCACCCCATTAAAAGTTGAAATGGGATATTTGATTAAGATAGGAAATACTCAAAGAGGCATCCTCCACTCTATAATAAAGAGCAAGGTGTATTTATTTGTAAATATCTATCCTTTGTCCCATCACACAAAAGTCTGCCTAACGAGGGAGAACGCAAATTTATTTTCATGAGACGTTTTCTTTATTTTTCTTTCCTTTTTTAAACTTTCCAGTTTGAGACGTTTTCTTTATTTTTCTTTCCTTTTTTAAACTTTCCAGTTTGAGACGTTTTCTTTATTTTTCTTTCCTTTTTTAAACTTTCCAGTTTGAGATGTTTTCTTTATTTTTTATGTGAGCGACGATTGATCGCTTTCAATTTCAATTTTAACCATTTCACTTCCACTAACGTCTTTGATGTTCAAAAGCCAGCGTTGTTTTTTAACGGCCAGTTCCCCCACCTCTCAATTATCAATAGAAGAAAATTGAAGAAAAAAAAAGAAAACCAATGGTTCGTGTTTTTTCTTTTCTTTAGGTCATCAGAAATGACTAATTTTTTTTTTTAACTAAAAAAATAATTATCCTATTGAAATTAAAAAAAAAAGCATTAGAAAGACTTACATTGTAAAGTAAATAGCAAATCAGACAACCCCTTAAATGAATTCGGAAAGAAATCCTCCACTCTAAATAAAAGGTCAACGCTAGGTTTTTTTTTTCTTTAGGTCATCAGAATTGATAATTTATATATGAAACAGTAGATTACTGACGTAATTCTATGATTTTATATGAATATTAGTGAAAACACTGGCAACGCATATTTTCCCCATCTATTATTTTTGACTGAGTTATACACTAGTAATAAATTTGGTTTCTTTTTGTGTCATTGACTCAATTTTTGAAATCGTTTTGATTTCAATCTATACCAATAAATCAAAACTTTTCAGTTAAAAAAAACACCAATAAATCAAAAGTTTCCTGCGTGTCTGTCCACATGGGTTTCTAGCGTATAGACCTAAACTCCTCACATGACACACGTTCAGAATTAAAGTGACACTGAAAGTATTTATTTGACTATCAGCCACGGACACACATTTAAATCACACCCTAGAGCACTTGCAGTTCCTTACAACCAGAAAAAACATTGATTAAAAATGATAACTAGCCAAACACATGTCAATTACACAGTATTATTGTTACCCTTTCACTGTATTTAAAGGAACTTTTTTTTCATTGTCTATGTAATTTCTTTGACTGCTGTGGACTTAGCTATATTTTACGAAAGGGAGATTTAAGATATTTTTCTATTAATATGTAAAATTTTGTACAAGGTATATTTACTCTATTTCATGGCGTAACTTAATGATTAAAACAGGCGTTTTTAAAGCACAAACTAATGTTAACTTCCTAAAAAAACAAACTTTAGCGACGTCATACAAATTTTAAACTTTAGTGATTTCATACAAATTTTACTTTAATCAATTTTTGTGCAGCTGGATAGTTCATTATTCCAAATAGAGGGTAACAGTTGATACTAACATAGGAAGAAGGTTGTTATTATTATATAGATAAAAGTGGTTATTATTATATAGATAAAAGTGGTTATTATTATATAGATAAAAGTGGTTATTATTATATAGATGAAAGTGGTAATTATTATATAGATGAAAGTGGTAATTATTATATAGATGAAAGTGGTTATTATTATATAGATGAAAGTGGTTATTATTATATAGATGAAAGTGGTAATTATTATATAGATGGAAGTGGTTATTATTATATAGATGAAAGTGGTTATTATTATATAGATGAAAGTGGTAATTATTATATAGATGGAAGTGGTAATTATTATATAGATGGAAGTGGTAATTATTATATAGATGGAAGTGGTAATTATTATATAGATGGAAGTGGTAATTATTATATAGATGAAAGTGGTAATTATTATATAGATGAAAGTGGTAATTATTATATAGATGGAAGTGGTAATTATTATATAGATGGAAGTGGTAATTATTATATAGATGAAAGTGGTAATTATTATATAGATGGAAGAAGTATAAAATCTATTACTGTTGCTAAGTTAAATGCTCATTAATTGCAGACAGACTGATTTCAAACTCTAATAAGCTTTAATAAAGATTTTAAAAAAAAATTGTTAAATTTGCTTTCAATTTATTTAGACATTTAAATCTGTTGAAATTTATATTTTACAATTATTGATTGAAACTTTAGAGGTAGGGATTGATTGACAAATAATATGTAGGCATCATCATGAGATGGACATTCAGGAGAGCAGAACATTATTTGGTGAAATTGTATAAATTCCTTCCACAAGATTAGAATGGATTTTTATTTGCTACAATATTTAAATCCACAAATGTCGCATGCAGGAAATGTTGAGTACTTTTGTTAATCTATTTAATCGTAAAACTCTGATGATGTCATCTTGTTTATTTCTCACAGTGAGCAGGAATGATCGGTGAGAGAAAAGTGAATAATGTAAATAAAGGGGTGGGAAAAGGATGTAAGAGAATGGGGAAGGGGAAAAGAGGGAGGAAAAAGAGAGGGAGGAAAAAGAGAGGGAGGAAAAGGAGAGGGAGGAAAAGGAGAGGGAGGAAAAGGAGAGGGAGGAAAAGGAGAGGGGGGAGAGGGGAGAGAGGGGGGAAAAGCAAGGGGGGAAAGAGAGTAGGAAGAGAGAAGGAAGAGAGAGGGAAGAGAGAAGGAAGAGAAGGAGAGAGAGGGGGAAGAGAAGGAGAGAGAGGGGGAAGAGAAGGAGAGAGAGGGGGAAGAGAAGGAGAGAGAGGGGGAAGAGAAGGAGAGAGAGGGGGAAGAGAAGGAGAGAGAGGGGGAAGAGAAGGAGAGAGAGGGGGAAGAGGAGGAGAGAGAGAGGGAAGAGGAGGAGGGAAGAGAAGAAAAGAGAGAGGGAAGAGAAGAAAAGAGAGAGGGAAGAGAAGAAAAGAGAGAGGGAAGAGAAGGAAAGAGAAGGGGAAGAGAAGGAAAGAGGGAAAGAAAAGGAAAGAGAGAAGGAAGGGAAGGAAAGAAAGATGGAGGAGAAAGATAGGGAGGAGAAAGAATGAAAGAGAGGAAGAAAAAAGGGAGGGAAAGAAGAGGGGGGGATTCAAATCTTGTGGAAGAGATTTATACAATGTTACTGCATAGTGCTTTGTTTTTTCATATATACGTCTCGAGAGAGAAGATAGAGAGCGAGAGAGAAAGTAAGATGGTCTGTTATAACATCACAATGTATTCTGACTTAGTGAAATTCTATTAAGATGTAGCTGGAGAGAAAATATATATATATATATATATAGGGAGTATAAATTGGCTAATTTTGAATTTTTCTGTATTTTTTAATATTTAATTGGCTTTGAAAACTCACTTTTTCCTGATTCAAACAATTTAACCATTTAACCTGAACTCTCAGTGTGTCACATTTTTACTAGTATATATATATATATATATATATATATATATATAAATAAATGACAAATTAAAGGATCAAATAAATCCGACAGAATGAGATAAAATCGAAAAAGGGAAGATCTAAAACTCAGGAATACATCTCAACGTTTCGCCCAACTGTTACAAGGACTTTATCAAGAAGGACAAGTCGAAAAAGTGGCAAAAGATGAGAAAACTTGCCACTTTTTTGACTTCCACTTTTGATAAAGCCCTCGTAACAGTTGGGCAAAACGTTCAGATGTATTTTTGAATTTTAGATCTTTCCTTTCCCATTTTATCTCATTATATATATATATATATATATATGATGAACGATTTAAAATATCATATATATTTAATATATAATATAATTTAAATCCAATTTTGGAATAAGAACTCTTGAGAAGAACATAAATTTTACGCATGTTTTCAAAAGTTTAATGGTGTTCATAATTGTGTCGGCAATTAACTGAAAATACAATTAAGTCTTCCTTCTTCAGATTAAATCAATGTTATGCATTCAGCATGTCTCTTTTGGGGTCGTCAATAAAAACATTTAAAGGGTGAAAAAAATAAAAACCTATAATTATAATAATCTATATAATAATACGCTAAGGCATTTTATGTTCATACGTACGTTATCACCTTTCACACACCGTTCAAAAAATGAGATCATCCAATCAGTATCTAGTAACGCAAAGGTCAAACAATTCCGACTTCACCCATCGTTAGATGAATTGTTTTTAAAATCAGATTATGTCACCTGATCGACTAAAATAGGACAACTTTAAATAAACACATTTGCAAAAAAGCGACATTCATTTTATTTATTTGAAGAATATTTCGTCAACAATTATTTTTATGCTACGAAGACGAAGAATATTCTTAAAAAGAATTAAATTGCTACAATTTTAAGAAGAGACATATTCATTTTATTTATTTAAAGAATATTTAGCTGACCATGACAATTATTTTTACGGAGGAAAGATCATTACTTCTTAATAGTATTGATCCTGGCGGACACTTATTTAAAAAATTATTTTTAACAGTAAATTATACAGATTGATGTAGAAAGCACCATGGAATTTCCACTGGGTCCAACTAGTATACAATAATAACCACAAACTTTGGACTCTTTATACCTTGGAATTATTATGATTATTAGTATAAATGTTATATGTAATAGATGGCAGACCACTGACGGAGGTGGATACTGGTGACGACAAGCTTGAAGTAGTGACGGAATTCTGTTACCTTGGAGACGTGCTGTCATTGGGTGAAGGCTGTGAACTCGCAGCAGCTACACATTGTAAGTTTGCTTGGAAACAGTTTAGAAAGCTGCTACCAATTCTGACAAACAGACACCTGCCAGCAGCTACGAAAGGTCGTATCTACTCCTCATGTGTCAGAATTGTGCTGGTGTATGGCTCCGAAACCTGGGCTGACTCTGCCGACACACTAAAGAAACTGCACTATATAGATAAGTCAATGGTCAGATGGATCTGTATGGTGAGGCCTGAACAGAGCATGCCTTTTGGGTCTCTGCTCGTGCAGGTCAACTTGGAAAGCCTCGCAGACGTCATGCAGAAGAGCAGACTGTGTTGGTTGGGGCATGTTGAGAGCAGCAATGGCTGGATTGCTGAAGCCTGAGAGTTGAACGTGCCAGCAGAGAAGACCACCTCTGGCAGACCCAAGTTGTCTTGAGAGGACGTGATCAAACGTGATAGGAGAGCCTTGGGTATGGATTCCGCTGTGCCTCACCAAATACAAGAATGGAGGGGGAAGACTTAGATCGAGACTGGACAATCAGGCTCCACCCTCAGAGGATTAATTGTGGCCTGATTACACAAATAAACCGTTGATGATTATGATTGAAGAAATTAAGAAAAAAGGGACAAAAGGGGTTTTTGGGTTGGGTGATAGATTGAAATAAAAAAGTTAAAGTAAAAAGACTCAAATCGTAATAAACCTGAAACGTGAATCGATTCCGTTCTCCAACATTTATATTGCAGCAGCAGCGGAAGAAAATAAACTGATTATTTCAACCATTTACGAAATGATTTTGCCCTGCGAAAATGCAAATAAATTAAAATCAAAACAAAAAACGATGACGGCATAAATAAATAAATAAAAAATAGCAATACAAAAGAAACAAGGTATTTTTGTACATGGCAAAAATTCATAGCATGATAGACGGA